>CM023955.1:7610876-7678836 GCA_013407115.1 Glycine latifolia | reverse complement strand
CATAGAGGCGTCCACGGCTAGAGAAGACAATTAGAGCAACCTCTGCATCACAAAGCACAGATAATTCATATGCTTTCTTGAGCAAGCCGTTTCTGCGCTTGCAGAAGGTGACTTGGCGATTGGTGGTGTTCTCAATCCTCTTGATCTCAATCTTCCCCCTTCCCATCTTCTTCTGCGGAGAAACTGACATGGATGGGTTTGGAAAAGCCATGCTTGCAACCTGAATCAAGTGAGAGAAAAACATAATCAATATTTCATAATTCAACTCACACAATAAGGAGTATATATGTATATATGTTATAACTTAGAAGAATAAAAAAACATAAACAAATTCAGCTCTTTTCAACTAGTTTTGTCTGATTAGGGAGATTATGAAAAGGGAAACTTGGAATCTCATTACACCTGACTGGTTCACTGGCTAACATTTATACATCATTAGTTTAAAAAAATTCATTTGAGCTGGTAATATAGTGTGCAATCTAGCTAGGCTTGTGTTGCCAAATCTGGGGTTAGATTGAGCCCAAAGAGTTGAAGCACTGAGAATGAATTTCAAATGATGTTTCAATGTTTTGCAAACTAACCTTGTGAGGAAACAAAGGGAGAATACAGTTAAAGATAGATGTTTCAGCCCTTGAAATTTTCTTTCTTTCTTTCTTTCTTTCCACTTAGCAGAACAAGGAAGGAGATATATCAGAAAATAAAAGCAAAGTGGCTGAAGAATTGGGTATTTATAAAGTGAAAAAACGACCTTTCATCCATCGTGGTTTATGCATCAGAAACTATATTCATCTGCCATCTTTATATTTTATTTACTTTCTTTGTCCTTTTTTTTCTTTTTTCTTTTATTTTTTTGATCCCTCTACCCCCCACTGTTTTGGTGGCGTATATTGGCGATGAATCAAATAGAAAGGATAAACCTGGAATAACAATTAGAATTAATCTCCATTAACTTTACAGAAAAAAAGAAAAGAAATTTCACAAAGCAGTAGGGCATATGAGAGAGAGACAGAGACGAAGTTCTGATAACGATATTAATGGGGTGAAAAGGACATTGGGCTAAGATGCAAGGAAAATATATACTAAATGTCAAAGAGGGAAAATAAAAGTTTTATATTCTTTTTTTCAGAATATAAAGTTTTATTTTATATACAGAAAGTGAGACAGTGAAAGTTTTTTTTAGAGAGAGAAGTGAAATGAGAAAATATTGGTCATGATTATACACAAATGGTAATATTGTTTTAATTAATTTAATTTTTAATATTCTATTTCAATTACAAAGTTGAGATTGGTTCCTTTGACTTTTTTATTTCTTACCTGATATGCTTATAATATATGTGTGTATGTATTATAAAATTAATGATGAAAAATAAATAAATATAGATAATTATATGTGTAAATTTATTCACTTAGTTTCTGTAATTGTTCTGATTTGAATTGTTAGGTTTTATTCAACAAAATGGTAAGTTTGAGTTCCTAGATATAAACAAAAGTTAGGTTTTAGTCATCATTGTTAACGCCAGAGCAAACTTATAGTATTATGAAATCGCTAAAAAAAAACATTTTCAGTGATGATACTCTGCTAAAAAAAACTGTATAGGAACTAAAAATTATAATTTTATCTATAAAGATTAAAATTTAAAATAGAGAAATTAAAAAGGCTAAAGTAAATAATTTAAACTTATAAATAGTATAAGGCTAAACAATATATCATTATTCTTTTATATTGAAATAATAAATAAGCTTCCTTCCATACCAGCAAATGGTAGTGATTAGGGCACTTCTTAGCATAAATTATCATATAACTAGAATTAGAATTAGTTTAGTCTAATCATCATTTAACCATAGTTGAAGTTAGTTAGTTACAAGTTTCTTACTATTGTAACTAATTATATAATCAACTATAGTAACTAAGTATATGGTAAACTAATTTATTCAATGATAATCTAATCTTTTTTTTTTACTCATTTTCTTTTAATTTTCTCTGCAAGCTTTCTCCACAAGCTTATGTATCCATGACAGACACATGTTCTTTGAGCATTTAGTGGACCTCATTAAAATTGATCCATAGGTGCACCATCTAGATCAAGTCATTGATATAATAATTATAAATAATTCAATGATGGTTGACCAAAACAAAATTACTAATATTGGAGTTTCGTAATCTATTAGGAAGGTAATCAACACTAAAAAGCCTTGGTATAATTAAATATAAAGAAGAATAACTTTTGTTCTTTAGTCATTTATATGAAAAAGGTTTAATTAGAAAAAGTTGTATCCTACTTCAATAACTTTTTCCTCAAAATTAATTAATATTTAATAGTTAATTAGAAAATAATTTTGATGTGAAAAAGATTAATCAACTGCTTTTATTTATACAAATAAAAACCGTTTTTGCTGACGGGAAACACCAATATCTTTTCCACCTCTATCAAGTTTAATAAGTATGGCATTGTCAATCTAAAGGTTTTCATCTTATCAATTAATAAAATCATTGATAAACTATCTTTTTAGTCCTTAATTTTTTTAATTTATGTTTTTAGTTCTTGAACTTTTTAATTATTTTTTTTTATTCTCTTAAATTTTTCTCATCTTTATTTTTAGTCTTTTAATTTTTTTTGGTTCTTATAATTAATTCTTTTAAGGAACTAAAAATAAGGATGAAAAAAATATTAATAAATTAAAAGTCAAGATAGAAAAGAAATTCAAAGATTAAAAGCAAATAAAAAAGAAATTCAGAAACTGAAAATAGAATTTTAAAAAGTTAAATAACTAAAAAATAGAAAATTCTTTTTTTAATGATTTTTAGCATACGTTTAATGCACAAGAAACTCAAAGGAAATAGTTTAGGAGGATGGAAAAGAGCTTGATTATTTTCTCTTCCTTCATTTGGGATAGTGCAGGAAGAAGAGAAGAATTTTTAAGCGGGTTAGCAATTCATCCAATTTGGATGGAAAAGTGAAGAACGAGGCTTTTTTATAATGACAAAAATATCCCTAATGTCTTGGTCTCTGTAGACCCATGGCCTTTTTGTTCAAATATCTTTAACCTAGTTCTCAACTTATTAATATGAGACTTGTTCTTTAACACTTTTTCTCAAGTTCAGGATTAAAAGTCAATTTTTATAAGAGCATGCTGGTACGAGTCGCATGAAGGAGGATACTCCGAGGAGATTTGCCTCTCTTTGCTGAATTGCAGAACAGCAAAGAATTAATTGAGATCTCCTAAAATATACTCTTTCATACATTTGAGTAAAGATCAAACCTCTAACTGTATATATACTTAAAAATACCGTTATCTATGAACTGCATCTAATCATGTAGGTAAGCCACCTCTCTTTTAATCTAGCCATCCATGCATCTATCATGAGAATTTCCTAAATACTTGTCCAAATAGACATGAAATCTCATAATAATAATCAGTGATGTCGTAAATAAAGCCATTGTTGTTATTTTGTCAGTGCTGTCAGCATATTTTCTACCGTTTATCTTCAATCATGGCTAATGCATTGACATGATACGGTGAATGAGAGTAGCACCTGCGGGCTCTAGAACAATATTGTTGTTATGGCTTGGATCAAGCATGGAGATTGGATGATCAGTTGCAGGGGCAACTATGAAGGTCAACGGCTCATAAATCATAATGGCTGCTAACTTTTACTGTTGATGTAGAGTGGAATTTACATTCAAAAACTATTTCAAAACAAATTATGATGAAAGTGATTATAATTTAAATATATAATTTTTTGAATTTTTTTATTTTAAAATGCATTACGGTTTATAAATAAAATGGTAATAAATATTCTCACTGAATAAACACCATTTTTGTCTTGAAAAAAGCTAATTATTATTACTATTAGTATTATTATTATATCTTTAGATCAAATATATAATTTAATCATTTCAAAATATACCAACTTATTTTGTGTACTTCGTATAAAGACAGCAAAAACTATTTTCATGCAGAAATTAACATTTAACATATATTGATAAACATAATATTTGACAGTGGTATTTATACAAATTTTAGAGTTTTTTTTATAGCATCTCATATTTTATATTCAATACATTTTACTATATTTTATAGATTGTATCTCATAATTTGTATTATAACTTAATTAGTTAATTACCTTTTTTTCTTAAATAATGATTGGTATTATCATAAAAAAAATGGTTCAAATTGATTTATATCTTGATAACTAATAAGTATACTCAGATTATATACTAATTATTTTATATTAGTATTTTAAATAATGATTATTAATTAAAATTAGCATATTTTTATCATAATTTTTCAAGGAAATGTTTCACTGTAATGTTAGATATATAATTTATATAATTTTTATATTTTATGTTTGATAGTATTATTTACTAAATTTTAAAATATTTTTTCACAATTTTTTCCCCCTACAAAATCCCTCTTTTCTACTTCTCTTCTTTATAAGTAAAAGTTTAGTATTTTTCATCCAATCCCTCTTCTCTTTATGTTATTTATCTCTAATTATTTGCACTCAAACAAGCATAAAGTTTTTTCTAGTTCTAGTTTTAAATTTTTAGAAGTTGTCTCATTTTTTTTAATACTTTTCTTCACCCTTCACCTCTTGTCTAGTCTTCTTCATCTCTCATTTAGTCTTCACTAAATGTGGAAAAATAGACCAAACTAATTAAACTGAACTTGTTCCATAGTTTATAGGACTCATACTTTAAATTTAATTTGAACACAAATTAAATTTGATCAATTTTAGTCCAATTTCATCATGTTTCGATCAGGGCTTAGCTCATGTTAGGTTTTCATCAAGGTTGAGTCTTATTTTAAAAGTTTGAATTGAACTTGAATTTGTTTGTCCAACCTATTATAACATGTGATTGGCCTCAAGCTTGCATAGGAACTCAACCTGAATATGCTTTATGAAGTATTGGGTTTGACTTTTAATTTTGAGCTCCAACTAAATTTATGCTTGATCTAATTATGGTTCAATCCTGGCTCAGCCTATACAAAATTCATATGATTTATGCTTTCACCAAATTGGGGTATCATTTTAGAAGTTTCAATTGAATATGGATATTTTGGACCCACCCAATATAGCTTAAAAAATCGTCACAATAACTTTTATGACTTCAGAATTAGTAACGAAAAAACAATTTGTGGCTAAATTT
The DNA here is from genome assembly GCA_013407115.1 of Glycine latifolia. Classification (NCBI taxonomy): domain Eukaryota; kingdom Viridiplantae; phylum Streptophyta; class Magnoliopsida; order Fabales; family Fabaceae; genus Glycine; species Glycine latifolia. Next base: position 7,673,683 of record CM023955.1, on the reverse strand, counting down.
AGTCACTAATGCATTGATTTTAGTATTGTAACTGTTAGTTACATTCTCTAATAATAGTAGTTAACCCACGCCAGGAAGCCTTATAAACCTGAAATGACTTGATTGATAGTTAAGTATTGGAATTTCCTGCTCCATCATCTTGGTGCCTGTTGAGAAATTGTAACATCATTGATTGAATAAATTAATTTTTATTATTAATTAAATTTTTGTCCATTTAGCTTGATTTAGGCTTGACATAAATTAGCCTATACAAAATCAGGCTTTGACTAATTTCAAAAGTCCAATTTAAATTTAAATTGTTTGACTTTATCACTATAGCCTATAACCAACCAAATCCAAACTCGCTCGATAAATGTTGGCCTTGAGCTTTAAATTTTGAAAATGAATATAATATGGATGTTTTCAACTCGATATGGGATTAACATGAAAATCTTATACAAATTAGGCAAAAAACTTATCTTAGAAGCACAAATTAATTGAATATTAATTTATTTTACCGATTTGATATAATCATCGATCTGTATCAAGTCTGCAACTTGCCTAGCTTGGACTTGCTTGGTGAAATAATGGCCTTATGCTTTAAATTTTGATACAAACTAAATTTGAACTTTTTAATATGATCCAATTATGATCTAACCTGAGCATAGTTTGCAAAAAATTACATAAATTGTGTTTTGACTAGGTTTGAGCCTAATTATATGTAGGCCGAAATTGAATTTAAATTTTTTATTTGACCTACTATAACTTGCAACCCATTGAGCTAGTCACAACTATATTAATACAAGTCTGCCCATTGCATGTAGAGCTTGAGTTTTAAATTCTGTGCACGAATTAAATTTAGACTCTTTAACCCAATTTGATCATTGTTCGATCTTGACTAAACCCACATAAACTCATAAAAAACTTATATTTTTTGTTTTGTTTTAATATTCTCTAATCACATCTCCATGTGAAAATTCTCACATCTTTATAGTAAATTCATTTATAATAATATAAGACTGACAACAAATTTTTTAAATTGAAAATAAAAAAGCTAAAATTATAAACTAAAACTGAATTTAATTTTTATAAAACTAAAACTAAAAGTCATCCCGAACGAAAAACCAAAAATAAGTGTATAATGATCGTTTTCCTTTTCAAATTTCCTTTTTGGAAATACTTCACTTAAGCTTCAAGCAATTCGCATTCTTGCCTTACCGTATGAACTTTTCTTACAAACTGACAAATAGGGCTTTGTTTGGGATTAATTATTTTAGACATATTTTTAGAAAAAAAATAAGGAAGAAAAATAAAATAAATTTTTTTTATAAACTAAAATTAACTTATACATAAATTAATTTATAAAAAAATCATATTAATTTTTTTAAAAGATGATTTTTAATGTATATATAAACCAAATAACTTATGAAAAATTTTATTTCATTTTTTTTTCTTAAAAGAATTTATGAAGAAGTTTATTTAATCATGCAAAATGCAGTTTGTTGTCCAATGTTTTCTGAATGCTTTAATTTCAATATTTTTATCATGAAACTGAAATAACGATATTCTTTGTTCTCCATTGATCCCCTCTCGGACATTGTATTTCTTTTTAACTCTTGCCATTTTGTTTCTTTTCGGGGATTGTATCACTGTGGGGACTTCAATTGCATTATGGACTGCACAAAATGTATCTCTAAGTGGTGACCCAAAATTGAAAGCCACTGACATGTGACAGCCAGCCCTTCATCTTCTTAGCGCACTTCATTCACAATAATAACAGAAGATGGCCTCAGCGTTATATAGAAATCAAATTGCATAATTTGCATACCTACATCAGGATACCATGCAATTTTGCTTGATTTCCCCCTTATAAATATTTATTTATTATGAAAAGTTAATTGTCGATTAATATGATATTAGTAACTTGATTTGGTTTTCTTTTTGTTGCCTGTGTCTATTTATTCTTTGGGTAAAATATTATTAATTATGACCTTTTTATGATTTGATACTTTGAAGATAATTCAAGAAGTTGGTTAAGTGTAGTAAGATAGAATTCATATATATATATATATATATATATATATATATATATATATATATATAACAGGTTGCAGGTTTCTCCACTCATCTTTTTGAGTAAAAGTACATATAAGGACATTCTTTGAGCTTGAAAGTTATTTCTACCTTAAACATGAGTGTCGTCTTCTTCTCTTAAAATACTTTAAATTTAAAATTTAAATATCGATTATTTTAGAATGAGATGAAAAAAGAGATTTAGGCATATACATTATTTTTAAAAACTACTTTCGTTTTTCCTTTATAAAAAAACAAAAAAAAACTACTGTCCCTGATTTTCATATAACAATAATAATAAACTTTTTAATAATTTAAGAGATTTTCTCTAAATGTCTTTAACTCGAATTTTTTAATGAAGAGATGAAAAACTAAATAAAAAAATGTACTGACCACATTACCTTAATTACCATGTACGTCCAACTATATGTAACTCCCATTTATTTCAGTTGATTGGACTTGGCAAGGAAAATTGTCCAGTGGGTACAATTTGTTCTATTCGTGGATTGTGGCGCATCACTCATCATAGTGGCTTTAGGACATGTCAACTATCCATGCCTACCTTAGCAATACATGTTAAGCACAGCGTTGACAGGTCGTTCTATAGCAAGCAATAGTTAGATATATTGCCCATGGACATGGGGAAAACATCATCCACGTTCTTCACCTTAGTACACACAAGTGGTCAAATTTGATTATATATTTATCCTTTGCTGTTTTAGGTCTACTTAAATTGTTGTGCGGGCTTGAGCAATTTGGTCTTGCTTTGGCAGTGTTGAAGACTTTAATAACGGCATACGAGTTTATTAATGATCATGTAGCCATTTTTGTTATTGAAGATGTAGGGATTATTAGTGAACGGATTGTATTAAACATCACAATTATGGAAATTTAACTAACGGCATGCCCCATGTGTGAATTAATTGAATTTTGAAGGTTTTCTTAATATTTAATTACTTGTTCATCATTAACACTGCAGAGTTATAAAACCCAGTTAGAAGATTTTAGATTATTTTGCTGAAATTCTTTTAGATAATATTCTATAATCAATATATTGTAAATGGGATTCAAATTTTAATGAAAAATATCATTTCTTTATAAAATTTCAAATGTTTAAAGTTCAAGCGTGTAAATTGTCAAAATCAAAACTTTAGAGCAACTTAGCAAAAAAAATTAAAGTTGTAATTTATAGGCCAAATTATTATCGACTTGTTTTCCAATTTTTTGTCATAATATGATGAAGGGAGTATAATGTAAGTCGATTAAGATGGTGATTACCAAAATAAATTTGCAGAGTCAATTTAATTAGTTGAAGGATTTTATTAGAAAAAAAAATATATTTCTAACATTTTGTTAAAACAATCAACATGTAATGTTTTAGAGTAAACATTTCCTTAGAGTAAATTACTTCTGTTTTATTCTAAAAAAGATAATTAGCTAGCATTGAGTCCGTCATATTTAAAACATAGAAAAGTGACATTATGTTACTATGGAAAAAAAAAAAGTGGCATTATGCTGGTTCTTTTGTTATGCTTATTGCTACATTAATTAACATCCATGTGAATGTCCTTTTCATATCTCACATCCCTTTCTTTCTCAGAACAAGAGCTTCTAACCAGTCTCTCTCGGGTAAAAAGTAAAACTCTTCAGTGCTAAAAGTTACACCATCCATAAATAAGCCAAGACTTATTATAAGGTTGTAAAATTGGGTTGAATCAATAAATTATAGCCCATTTTAAAGCATATAGTTTAGACTTGAAAATTTTAATATAATTTAATTTTGGATCGATCCATCTTAACTTAAATTTTAGTTAGCCCGTGTTTTTATTTATTTATTTATTTGTACGTTTAGTAATCTAAGTTATTGTTGTAATTTATCTATTAATACCATGTTATATTGTCTTTAAAATAGAAATTAAGGTTATTTTTCTAAATTTGAGAATTGTGATGGTACAAACTTTTATTAAGGAGATCTGACTAAGCATGACACGCAATAAAAAGAATGATACAATTTTTAAAATGATTATTATAAAAATCATAAAAAAATTCATACATAACAATTCTCTTTTAGATGATAATGTAGAAACATTTTTCATTGCAAGTGCATATACTATTTATACTCTTAAAATAATACTGATTTTTTTATTCGTTGGAGAAAACAATGATGAAAATGTAGCAAGCTAGGAACTACCAAAGCTAAATTCCGTCGACAAATGTACAAATGGATTTTATTCCATTAACTCTTATCCAAATGAAAATGACATTTGGGATGTATGTAAAGGTGTAAACAAAATGATATTTTTAGTTTGATATTATTTTTATTGTTATTTTTTTTGGGGTACTGATTTAAGACTTTCAGAAAATATAAATAATTTTTTTATATTCGATCAGGATTATTAAGATTTTTTTTAAGAGAGTGTAAAAATTTAATAGTATTCAATTGAGCCTTTTTTTTTTTGGTAAAGTGTGAAAAACAAAAGGAAGCAGCCAACTTATAAAAGCTTTCTTGTATTAAAAAAAAAAAAAATATTGATGGATTATTTTGTAAAATAAATTTTGTGTGACTTTAGTAGAATGTATAATCTCACTTAAACTCTTGAGACTTTCTACTCTTTCCTTCCTTTTTATTCTAGTCGTCAAACTTTTATTTCATCCAACACATAATCATTCTCTTTTCATTGATATGATGCAACCTGGTCATTTCTATCCTCCTATTTTACATGCCGCCTTTGCAATCAGGTAAAAGATCTTTCCACTTTTTTATTTCTTCCTTTAATCAATTTTTTTGGACAAATTCATTGTGTGCATCACTAAAAAGACAATATAAAAAAAAACGCACGAAAAATTTTGGTTACTAGGCCTTTTTCTATGCCCTGTAAAAACGCATAAATTTAGACAATCTTCTACTTGACAGGGTATGCAATGTGAATTGATTCTATTCTAGGAACATTTATTGTAAAACAGAGGAAAACACAAGAAGGAGAGTGAATTGTTTTTTAAAACTTTTTTCGCAGATCCTTTTCAAGAAAAGGTCATTTCGTCAAATGAACATATCATATATTAAAACTGTCACGTTATGGAGAAAGTACTTTGTTATAAAAAAAACATTTAGAAAATAAAACGACTATAAATTTTGAAACATGCTAAATAACAAAAATGAATAAACAAATCTAAGAGAACACATAAATTTTATGTCCAATTATTGTTTAACCATCAAATTCCACTGTATCTTCACAAGATACAAACTATTCTTTTCCAAGCCACTTCTAGGTTCTCAACCAAAGTAGTTTTACACTTACCTCATTAAACAAACATCCCAAGTATTCTTTGACTAAGCTTTTTCTGGCTTTAACCAAGCATAAAGAGTTAGTTTAAGGGTAAGATCACAATCCTAATCGTCTTAATATACAAATGCACAGGTTGGTCTTAGGATTTTACCAAGGCACAGAGATTACAAGAGAGTTTCAAAAACACAAATACAAGTATTGTTCATTAATTTTTCTAACAGTGCTTCATAAACTTATGGCATATATATAGCTAGTCATGAAAATCTTGTTGTCATCTCTTATCCATTCTTCAAGGTGCAATATTTATTTATCAAAGTCTTTTGAGAGAGAGAAATGGGCGTCGAGTGCATTAAATATCTGTCACCAATTAGTTACATTGATATGATAAAACATACAATTTATCTCTATTTTCTCTTATAGGATCTCTTGTTGCATTGACCATATTTTCTTTTGTGTTGGCAAGTATATTAGCATTCTCTTTCTACTAATTAAGCATGTATGCCTTTTGAAGGATTAGGTGAGCACTTTTTTGTTGATCTCTTGTTTGAGACTTTTAAGGCATACTTTCAAGAATGATAAATGTGTAGTCTGATATCCCTATAAGCATTCAAACTCAAGAAAAAAAGATGAGATCAATAATAAACTCATATCATCTAATCAGATGATGTATGATCGCCTTTCATCTTGTTGACAACTTTACCATTTGTTTGTTATAATTAAAACCAATTGAGGGTAATAATTCGTCCTAAGACTTAACATTTATCTTGTTGCATCTTTTTTTTAGCACAATTGCATTGACGTGAATCACCATTTTTATGCTTTTTTTCCTCTCCCTTTTTCATGTCTTTTTTGTGTCTTTTCCATGTTTTTTCAATCAGTGTTGTGAAGAAATTAAAAATTTAAATGTTGAAGTTCTTAAAAATAATGGTATAAAATTCAAACTACAAAATCTTAATTATAAAAGTCATTTAAAAACTCTTATAAATCATTACGTTCCTGCATAGTTTAATTTTATAAGGCTTTTTTATGTCTAGTTAATCTTTTAAGAATCTCAATCCTAAAAATATTAGTTAGTTTGGATCACTTCGAAAATCCTATCTTAACTAACTAAATTGATCATATTTGTAGCTTTTAATTCGATATAACCCAGACTAAACCATACCAACACAATAGTGATTTGTTTTAGTATTGGATTTATAATTTACAAACCCAAATGAATCTGAACAAAACAAATTATGTGAATTTTTATTAGTATAAAATTAATTTTAATTTCTTCTATAATATCAAAGTTAATTTTTCTTATAAAGAAAGTTTTGCGGTTCAAAATATTTCTAGTTAATGTCAATTAAATTATTAAATTTCTAATATAATATTCATATATCAAGACCGTAATAAAATGTTGATCTTAGCTCTAGCTCGTTACTTATTCATGCAATCATATGATTGATAGGCAAAAGGATTTATATATCTGGTCAGCTCACATTAGCTTTGACATGTCTTTTCCTAATTTAAACTTTTAACTAAAAAAATATACTGTTATAATTTGATGTCACCCCACAAGATTTGTATTATAATATCACTTCCAAATGTAATTTTTACCTCTATATAACATTGCAATACCATTGTTGCAGACCAACAGCGTAAATACAACTCCTGGATGGGAAGCGATGGCATGGTACTCGTAGTATTTTCATGTGGGCTGAAATGTTATTGCATTATTCCAACGACTTCTTTTTTTGTTGCCTTTTCCCTCCGGGACTTATACTGTGAAAACATTATTTAAAGAGAAACATGGAAGAAGTTTTCGTTGTTGCAATCCTGCTTTTAACATTTTTGTGACTAAGAATAACTGTAGCTTTTCGAAAGTAATTTTCAGTAGCTGGCTAGTCCTATTTTATCCTCCTAATGATGCATACTTGTTTATTTTCTCCTCCCCTCACGATGGTTCATTTATCAAATAGAATAAAATAAAATAAAAAAATCAGACACTAGTCTTCAAAGCAAGGTACCCACCATTTGTTATTTTTTCCTTACCCATTATGAAAAGGTTGTACGAATAATTAAGTAGGTAAACTCTATCTTTCACGGCCTCAAAATCAATATTTGGGCCCACTCTTTCTCACTTAGAAGTATTGGAAATTAACCGACAAACGGGAAAGAAAAAAGCTAGAGATTATTATAAAAAAGAAAAAACTTAGCTACAATTCCTTAGGTACTCTTGGTACTTCTCTAATTAGAATTAGAATTTTACCTTAATAATAAGCATAATAAATATTTGTATTAAAGATTTTCGTAGATTATCTAGTTAAAGCTCCAATTCTAATTGAAAAACAGTATTAAAAATACTTTAAGAACTGCATCGTAGTTTATCTTAAAAAAAAATTATAGCATTATCTTTAGACATGGCAAATTAAACCGAGCATAATAGCTAGATTAATATATCCATTACCTTAATTACATTACCTACTCTTCCCTTTTAGGTTATTTACACAGTTTCTATGCCATCGTCATATTCTTACCTAATGTTCTCTAGTTTATACTTTAGTACACAGAGCTAACAAATGTTGACGGTATTGGCAGAATGTTGCATGGATGGTCTCTATTTGCAGGTTCCAAGGAATTTTAGGTATATCACACCATGGTGACACCACTATTAGGGCCAATCCTTGTCAAGATTTCCGTCTTGGCGACGCTAGGGTATTGCTAAGGACAAGGCATTCCCATGTTTTTTTCCAAAGCTTCCAACTCACCTTCTGCTCATAGCTTGAATTGTAGTTCCATTTAGCTCTGAAATGGAAAGGGCTAAAGAGAGATAACCCATTTTTTCTCATGGGTCAAACTCGTTATGTTATGTTTTCACAACAAGAAAATCTTGCCCATATCTGCCACGAGGACCACAAGTTGATGACAGGGTAAGTGGTACCACATGCCTCTTGCTTCAGCCATCCAAATGCTACGAGTTAAACTCATGTGTCACCACTGAGCATATATGTAGACCTCTCAATTATTGGTTATGCATGGTTTTCAATGTGAACCAATTATGCAAAAAGAAGTGGTGTGGTGGAATACATGAAAAATAATTTTTGTGAAATTAGAGCCTTGATGCCTGATGAAAAGTCTTTGATTAAGTGCCTGTTTGAGAGGAAGGGGGAAGAGTGGAGAAAGGGAAGACAACGTATGAAGAGGCCCCCCTTATAATTGTTTGGAAATTTGGGAGAACCCTCTGCCCCCTCTCTTCTTTTTATCTAATAAAACAACTAACCAAGAGTAGGTAAATTAGTTACCTTATCTTTCTTTAAAATACCTCTCTTTTGGCTTAGTCTAGTACTTGTTCTAATAGTTAAATTCTTGCATGTACTTAAACTTGGTATAGTTGAATTTCAAATAACTGTCTCAACAAATAGAGGAAAGTTATAATTATCTTTTCTGTCATTATTTACACTCATTAAATGCATAATTAAACTTCAAAACCAATGCCATTATGGAATGATAAATTTGTGAGAGTGACTCTTAGAAGAGAATGTCATTCACTCATTCTTTATTGTAAAGTTAGGAGCAAAGTACAAGCTGCAGTTCCTTTGAGGAGTAATATATTCTTTCCACAAGGGGACCACAATGTAATTACATGATGCTACATAGGGCTTTCAAATGATGCTATGCGTTGCTGTTCTTCAATGCAAAACCTAATATCATAAATGCATAGTGTGTAGGTTGTCACAATCTCACCTTTGTCGTCAAGCTATAGTATGATTTCAGCCGATTCAAGTACTGGCTTTCACTTCTACATGCTTAAATAGAAAGTTTAGCTCAAATGGGAACTAAATTCAATTCAAAGAATTGGATGTGGGGGCTGCAAGGATTTTGCTCTTGTTTAAGCACCTCTATCACAACTTGTTCATGAACTATATATCCGGTATTAACGGCCTTAATAACTCTTAGGCCACATTTAAAGCTAGCATTACCACCCTCCAAAACAAGTAAACTATTTTTGGTCTTGTCAATGTCATACCACCTAAAATGCTTCAAGTATAAGGTTTTGAGTTTTGAATTGTTTTTTCAGGACCAATTGAGTTTCAGATATCAAGAATGAATTGGTTAATTTAGCACCAAAAAGCCCTTCATGTTTCTAATGTTGGCAACTTTTGCAGCTTGTAATATGTCAAAATATAAGATGGTATGGGTACCAGAATTCCTTATGCTCAATCTGGTTATGTTTTCATTTCTTTATTTTGTGTGTGTTTTAGATGTTGCAATTTTTTTATTAAAAAAATGCAGGATTTTCCTCTCTTTCCATAAAATTTCCCCCCTGCTTATGGTGGTTGCTAAAAATGTTTGTCATAACTTTCATAAATAGGATTGTTAATTTGTTATGGATTATTGGAGGAACAGTTAGACTTTCAATTAAAGTGAATTGGATTGGATTTTTGTAACAAATGACCATTATAGTTTGTTCAACTACGTGTAGGAATGTCATAAAATATTTCTCCTAATCGAAAGTAAGCATCAGTGTCCTTGGTCCCTCAATAGAAGTCAGTGGAACTTTTTTCTACCAAAGCTTAAGAATATTGAAGATCAACAAAAATACTCAATCTATATTGGGTAACATCTTTCAGCTCTCATCTCACTCCACTTCAGGGTGACTGATGCTTGGTCCCATCCCTTCCTTTTGCTAAAGAGAACCCACCATGGTTATTAGTAGATGCTTGTAGTTGTAATTCCCAATTACAGTATAAATCTGTTGTCTATTTACCTCCTCTTGTTTCTTTGTTACCTTAGGCCTTTTGCTCTATAAGCCTATGAATTTTAGTTGATGGGTCCAAATCCAACGACCCAAAAAGATGTACAGGATAAAATTGAGGGTCCTCTGCCATCACTGCCTAGTTGGATCAACAGAACTAGAAAAAATTTAGTACTTCTTTCTCTTACGAATGAAAAGTTCATGTCAAATTTTGTAATGTGATATTTACCTATGAGTATGATGCTTCTCTGTAAAGTTACCCAAGTGGTGTCAAGCTTTAGCCGAAGAAGAAGTTTACTGCAAGTTACATAAAATGGAGTATGAGGATCAATGAATTTACCCTGTTTAAAAATTTAAAGGGGAAAAAAAAGTGACTAATGCTTATGTATAATGTTGATTGCTCTTTTTGGATTTGGAATGTATAAAGTGCAACTTTATGTTAAAGGCTCCGCTCATTCAAAAAAACCATTCTCATGCTTCAGCCTCCTTTTTTTAACTGCTGCATGCACTGGGGCGTAGGCATGATTTGAACCAAACTTTTGGTTGTTTGGTCTTGGCAGTCACATGGAGCTGAATATAAATTTTGTTACTTATGTGACTTCCTATCACTCTTTTTTCACACTCTAGAGGGCAATGATGTCCTTAGAAAAAAGCACAAAAGCAGTTGGAAGTTGGTACCTGTTATAACCTTTTATTTTTTACTTGTAGAATCACTATTAGTAGGAATCCTCACCCACCCCCATCCCCAAATAAAATCTCCTATGTTGAAAAGCTTCAACCTGGGAAAGGGAAAAAAAACGGAAACAAAATAATTAACAAGGTCAATTTCTTGCTGACATAAAATCATTATTATGCTTTTTGCTGGCATGTTTCATGTTTGTATCTCAACCAAGAAAGCATAGCAAATAATGTTTCTTCATAGTCCCCGTTTTCCATTGCCCAGTGATGCCAAGCATGAAGGTTTATTTTAGAGACAAAGTCCCCACCCACAAACACGCACACAAAGGGTAGGGCAATCTTATTATGAGCATTTTAACAGGTAGTTGGGTCCAAGTACAAAATCATATGAGGTGCATTAATTCTCTAATATTAAAAGACCATCTTCTAGCTAGCGTTGCCCGTGACATCCCCGCGTGAAGAATCACAGGAAATCGTTCCAATAGTATATTGGCTCTATTGCCATGTGGCTGCATCTAGCCCTAAGCTTTCAATATGTGAGTTGTGACTTTTGAGATATTAAAAGATAAGCTGTGACATGATAAAAGTGACATTTGTGTGATCACACTAACTTTAAAAATAAAATCTGGATTATAGAGTATATATCATTCTGAAAATATTCAAGTATGTAAATAATTTAATGTCAGATTATGCTCGTCTCTCAGAAGATTATTTATTAGTTTATTTTTACAGAAATTTATGCATGTGGGAGGTATATGTTACTTAGTAAATGAAAAAAAAAAAAAACATTAACGAATGTCACATCTAGAGAAGGGGTTGGTTTTTTTAAGACGATGAATCATAATTCAATTTCTTTTTATTGGGAGAGATGACATTTTTAGTGTCTAACTAGGTTTGGAGTAAGATTGTCCCGAATAATAGATACTGGTGAGAATAATATTAATAATTCGTTAATAACAATAATAATAATTCATAATTCATTAATAATAATATGCTTATCATACGCAAGCTTATTTTTAAATTTTGTCTTGAAGTTTATTAAAATAATTTAAAAGCAACTTATTTTGATAAGTTTTTAAATTAAAATAAGTTAATAAAAAACTTACAACAGAAGAAGTAGTAAGTCACTTTTATTAATTCAAATTAAATAAATTATGTATAGGATTTTCTAACTCAATAAGATATAATATATAACTAGTTCATATATTTTGATCATTATTGAAGAGATAAATAAGTACTTTCGGTGAGGTCATCAAAGTACCAGTATAAAAATTGAAAGAAAAAAAAAATCAACTTTTCACGAGGTCATAACTTCATCGCCAACATCAATTTATAGCTATATTCAGTTTGATGCCAGCGTTAGAAGAAAACTGAATTCAAGTTTGACAAGGAACTTAAATTTACCAACGACAGAAATTAATTGGAAATTTGATTCACTCGAGCACACGATTTCAGCCCCAATTTGAAGCAGTACGTACAAGATACGATTATATTAAGAGTTTTCCAAGTTCAGCAACCTTGGATTTGCCCCATCTCGATTTTCAGAAAAAATGTTACGTACGAAGACTAGAAAGTCATGAGTGATGTCAAAATAGAAGCTGAAACAACACTGTAGTTGAAGTGAAGCTTGTGTGTCTATTACGTGCAAAGCTTTCTCAAAATAATAGGGTTGAGTTGGACTCTATGGTTCATATGGTTCCCCACTAATTGGCAAATTCATGTTAGCAGATTCTTTATTATGCTAAAGTTGGGCAACAATTGTGTGCTATATAGATTATAGATTAGTCTTATTCACATTCACAACTATTAATTGATTAATTAATTTTTTTGTATTTTGAGCCCTTTGCCTTACGGCACACGGTCTGTGCTGAAACAAGAAAAAGGTAAAGGTAGCAGATTTGCCTTGCACATTTGAAACTGTCCAAATGGGGAAACGCAGCTTCCACACAGTGTGAGATATTCAGTGGGAAATTTTGCTATCTCTTCACAATTGGGTAAGCATACCTGCAATTTGGATTGGCTACTTTGGGTTTAGACTTTAACCCATTTTCAGCAACGAAATTAATCTTTTTTTATCTGAACATGCACCCCAAAGACACTTCTTAAATATGCTTCATAGAGTAATTCTTTGGTTCCATATAGGGAAAACATGAATCCTGCTAAATGTTACCGTAAATATTTCCTATTAAGTCATGCCACCGACGGTGACAAAATCTATCATTTAATAGGTTGAGCAATTTTTTTCTTTTTTCCCCTCATTTTGCCAAATACTTAATGTTTAGCAGGACTAAAGATTTCTGTAAAAAAAAAAAAAAAACAGGACTAAAGATTAGTTTTGTAGTCAGCAGATTAAATGATCAAACTTGTAAAAACATCTGAGTCTTACAGAAAATCAAAATTCTAATAACGGTAGTAGTAAATGTGGATATATTAAGGCATCAGCATCCAATAAAATTATTAAAAAAAATGACTGAAAATTGACTTTTACAAGTTCGAAATATTTTATGTCCAATAGTATTTGACTTTCTATTAAATTTGTTTCATTAATACAACATTAATATACCTGCTTTTAATAGTTCGAATTAATGATAATAAATTATATTAAAAAAAAGAATTAATGATAAGAAACTTATTTTTTCTTAAATAAGATGTTATTAGAATCTAATAAATAAATTAAGAATTATGTTGTGAATGTTTTGCTTAAGAAGCCTCAGACAAGGGAGTGGGAGAGAGAGACATTAATATTAATCGTACCATTAACTGAATGGCTTAAGAATACATTTTGAGGGAAGACCATACATCATATATCCGTTGTAAAAATTAATCTCAATCTTAATATATAATTTTTTAGAAGAATCTCAATCTTAATATTAAATGTGTATCTTGTAAGAATAATATAAAAAAACTACAATTCATTCTTCGTGAATTAAGTAAAAAAATTACATTTTCTTGTCAAAGCATATAAATGAAATTAAATAAAATGTCAAGAGTTTAACTCAGTTAGTTAAATAAAAATGTGTTATAAATTTTCTACCAGGGTCTTCTATTCCTAAAGATAAAAAAAATATATAAATCAAATGCATTTGTAAAAATCATTAAAAATGAGTGAATTAATGTACATATCAGCGAGAGTGATGGCAATGGTAAAGGGAAAGAAAAAAAAAAACTAAAACAACGTAAGCCGTTTTACTAAAATCAAATCTTCCTTTTCTCATTATGTATTAAATTTTATATAAGCTATCTACTCTTGTAAGCCTGTTCATTCAGGAAGTCCTTCAAAGGAAATAAAACTATTTGTTCAAGAAGATAAACTATTTGCACTCCAACTGCATTTAATTTCTCCTACAGTTTCTAAGAGGATCCGCTTTTACAACTCAGAAGAGGAGCGCTACCGAAAAAGATAATTGCTATAGTGATCCATGTCAAAGAATTTTGGGTACTAGAGCTTACTGTTGTTAGCCACATATTTGGATAAAGACTTGGTTCTGATGAAGGAATTCTTGTTGAGTGTTTGGTTTCTACTATAGCTAATTGATCAAATGACAAACACATGTGAACTATAGTGTATTTGGTTTCTCATCCTCTCAAATTCTCAAAAATCTAAACTGAAAATTAATAATTAATTACTTCTTAACAGCATACACTGGATTTTTTTCAACAGAAAACTTATCCATCATATTGACAACTTAATAGTTCTTTGGAGGCTTCTTAACAACTTTAAACTGAAAATTGATAACTAGTTACTTGACAACATATATATTTTAACTGGACTCTTTTCAACACAACCTATCCATCATATTGACAACTTTATAGTTCATTGTCATCATCAGGATGTTTCTCAATTAACAAGTTTAAACTGAATTAATAAACTAGCTACTTTTTAACAACATACTTGGATTCTTTTCAACAGAAAACCTATCCATCGTATTGACAACTTCATAGTTTTTTGGCATAATCAGGATGCTTCTTTTCTTATTCAAAATAATAATTTTTTGAAGTTTTTCAACCAGGACATGGCACATATGTAGGATTGTAGGACAGATATTATAGTTTAATTCTTTTTCATTTATAATAAATTTTCTCCTCTCTTTTTTCTGAAGTGTATTGTATGTAAGTAATACTGCTCTGATACCATATTATCAGAAAAAGTGTATAGAAAGAGGAAAACCAAATTGTATTATTAGGTGTTTCACACACACACACACGACCATAAGATATATAAAGGGAACCATTTATATAGAAAGAAACTCTTGAGAAAACATATAAAAGATAGCTAACTAACGAAAAGACTAAGTCAAACTAATTTTACAGTAGAAAATAACTACTTATTTAACTCTAGAAGGGTGTTCTTCCTGCTAAGTTAATTAAAGGTTAATTAACAATAATATATAAATTTATATTGTTTTCAAGTCATTTTTTTATAGACTACTAGAAGCATTATATAAACTAATTTAAGTAAGCTAAGACCACTACGCATATCAATTTTGTTTAAAAAAATCACATAATTCCATTTATGTAAGAACTTATATTTGAGAAGTCTAGTCTAGTTACAAGTCTCGTTAAGTAATGACAATGTAAGTTGTTCGAGAATTAAAATTAGCTTCAATTTGAGAGTTTCATTTCTTGATGTTCAAGGGCAATGTTTTATGTTATTTTTTCTTCTATTGATATCTATTTTCAAAAAATTGCTAATTTTCTTACAGCAGGTACGACTCCGTCTAATTTCTTATTGTTAAATACTTAACAATGAATAGTATTTTCTTTTTCATGAATATGCATAGTGAACGTCAAAGGGTAGAAAAAAGAAGTTGATGTTTGAGGCAAGTGTCTTGTAATAACATAACAATACGTTATACATGATTAGATAACATGTTAAAAATTTAGAGTAAATTAAAATTAACTCATTAGTGACACGTTACTAGTAAATTAACAAAAATGTTCGTACATATGATATAATTTCATGAGATTGCCTTATTTGAGTTATTTCCTTATCATACCCTTCTAAGTTCAATCTTCCAATTTTTTTTGTCAACCTCCCAAAAATGGATTTCAAGTAAAAAAGGCCCATGTTCTCATTTTTAAAACGATTACTTCCGTCGATCACTTATAAAATAGAACCCCCCAAAAAAAAAACTCAATTACACTTAAAAGAATGATGTTATTTTCTTGTGTTCGGACATCACCATCCTTCCAAATAGACAATTGCTGGTGCTTGTATATATACTGGCCGTAAATGCTTCTATTTTTTCTCCTTTTTTTTTTTTTGCTGAATTCTATTTTTTCTCCATAATCACCTATTCACGTAGTATATTTTATTATTTATTAATCATCTTAATTCTGTTGCTTAATGTTAATGTATATACGCTAGCTGACTTTCAAATTTCGATTGAATTGGCGAAGTTCTTCGGCTAAAATCTATTGCGAAGTCCTATTGCATGATATATACCCAACAAAAATGTCTTGCTACATAATACATACATAATAATGTACATGACAAGGAGCAAATTCCTTAGAATACGTGTTTGTTACATTCAAATACTAATTCTGTCACCAGACATAATGTAATTGGAAATAAATCATCGAGTACAAATAATCTTGAAAGACGAAAACAACCATGAACCTGTGAATGAATACACACGAGAAAACGTTGCAAAGCTCCAACTCGAGAAGTCAAATTTGGTTGCTATGTTTATCCTTATGCCAATATTTTAGTTACAGGACAAGACCAATCTTCTCCTTCATATTCTGCTTGATGTGGAGCGAGATGAACCGCCACGACTACTTCCATTTGAATGATCTCTCTTCAACAAGGCCTCCAGATTTTGGAAGCATTTCAATGGCCTAACCTGCACGTTACAAACAGCAAGGAGCAAAAATTGTTAATGTTACAATTCCTCCACATGTTCTGTAATAATCCAAATCTGTTCAGATAAATGAAATATAGTGCCACCTATTGTTTAATGCTGGAAAAAAAAAATGACAACTGCTTATATTTGAATACCACCAACCTTAACTGGGGGGAGGTGGATAAGTTGTTGGATACATTCTTCCTACAATTTCCCGTCATAAAACATCTTATTTTTCAGATTGCTCTTATGACTTACGAGAATTTCAAAGAAAGCCAAAAGCCGAAAAGGGATGTATGGCAGCGTATGATTTTTTAACTCAAACTTCAATTATGATTTTTGTCAAGTATGAAATTGTCTTGTATAATTTCCAAAGATCAACTGATTAAACAGCTAAACAGCCAAAGAAACATCACATTTTCTACCCAAGAAGCCAGTACAGAAACCAAAGAAATAAAGCATTTCTTTGGCACACATGTAAACCTGTGTCAGAAAAATGTCTATTTATGCAAGGGTTTACATTTCATTGAGATCAAGAGATGTCATCCCATAATTAATTACTCCCCAATTACTTGTATACCAGTGTTGCCCGTGGAGTGATGAGTTTTCACTTTTGTTTCTCAAGAATACAATTCCTGAACTGGAAAATTCAAAAAGATCATACAGTTCTCTGTTATAACCCTATTTGCTGCCTGTTATCAGGCATGGCAACAGGAGCGGTTGGGGGGGGGGGGGGTTGTTTGTACCGCTCCCGCCCCCACCTCTCAAACCCACCCCCGCCCCCGAAAACCGACGGGGGCCAGAAATTTGCCCCCATCCCCGCCCCCAACAGGGGTCGATTTTCCCCACCCCGAACTGAACGTAGAAGAAAGCGAGATCGATGGAGCAAGCCGCGGCGTAGATGGCAACGAAGTCGACGACAAGGGCGGAGAAGAAAGCGCCCACAGAGAGGATGGCGCCGAAGCCGATGCAGTAGTGGCCTGAGCGGAGGGCGCGCGAATGGCGGAGCACGAGTGGAGGCGCGCGAGTGGCGTAGAGAAATCAGAGTACTGTACCCCCCAACTGCAGCGTTGGTGGCCAATACCGTATTTTTACAGGGAAGGGTGAGGTGAGGCCGTGAGGGTGAGGAGGAGAATCAGGAGATTACTCACCCACTGTTGAAACATTAGGCTTTTTTCCAAGGACTGTAACCCCCAAAGGAAAAAGATAGAAGTTGGAAGTGGGATGCTCGAGGTTTACATAAAAACTGAAAAAGGAGTTTGGCTTTTTTCCAAGTTGGACGTCACATGAGAGAGTGGGGAAGGCCCATACGTTAGTGTTTTGCCAAAGGCTGTTTTGCATCACATTCAATGCACAATATAAATATATATATATATATATATATATATATATATATATATATATATATATATATATATATATATATATATATCTTCCTAAGGGCTGAACCACCAACATAACATTTAAACATCCAATGTGCACGAATAGGGGCGGGGCGGGGCGGATACCAACATCACCAAAACCGCCCCCGTCCTTGAATTTAACATGCGGGGAAAAACTGAAACCGAACCCGAACCCAAACCCAATCAACTCAGTTTTTTCCCATCAAAATCAGGGCAGGTGCGGGTGAAGTTGCCATGCCTACATGTCATTCTATTCTTTCATAGAAGCTCTCTCCTAGGTTATATCATTTTATTATTTTTCTCTGTTTTATCAAACCAGAAACATGTTTCAAATATTTATAAACAGAGATTAAGCATTCAGTTCAGTCTACACAGTTTTGAACAAGCATATGCAAGCACAAATATCTGATGCAGGGGAGAGGGGAATGTAAGAGAGATGACTACCTTCCAATGTTTTTTATGACCAATTGTGTTGTAGATGGACTCCAGCCTTATTATTATTTGCCTAAATGTTGGCCGCTCTGCTGGATTCCCGTTCCAGCACTCTTCAATCAATCTATAATCATTAGAGATCAGCGAAATGTAAAAAAAAAAAAATTGTATCATTATCAAATGAGAAAAAGCAAAACTTGGCAAAGATATTATGTTAAATCAGAAGTATTGTTTGTAATTTCACACTCAGAGTCTCAGACAAAACAAACAAAATTGCAATGTGAGTCATGCACAGTCTAATAACCACATTGCTTAATTGAAATTACCATGACTTGTGTTTGTGTAGACTGTAGAGTGTATTTGGCAAATCATTTCACTTGCTGGATAGGAAAAATAACCCAAGAAACATAGAAGACTTACTCTCGAATTCCATGGGAGTAACGCTTGGCTGGAGCTTGGAAAGGTGGACGCTCTTTTGCAGCATATACCTTGGGAACTTCATCGTCTTGCTTTGCAGAAAAAGGAGGGCAGCCCTCAATCATCTAAAAGATAGCACATAAGAAACATCAATAATGACTACAGCAAGGTAGGATCTTAACATTCACACAAAAGCTACAATAATTCCATAAAACCAATAAATATTGTTAAAAACACAATAGCAGAAAAGCAAGCTATCATATTGTTGAAATTATTGGGTTTTGAGGGGAAAGAGAAGTAAATAATCAAATTAAAGGGATATTAAAATTCTGCGTAGCTGATTTTCAAGGATAAATGATGCAGTTTAAGTATCACTTAGGAACATGGTTTACTATGGACAATGTAGAGGTCATTTCAAGTGGCAGTCAAAACAGGTTTCATACAGCATATGGATACAGGAAAATAAATGGATCAACAATAACAATGATAATATTTCCATAAAATACTTTATAATGTATAGCTTTTATCTTTCCATTTAAAAAAATAATTACCTCTTGCAGAATCAGTGCAAATGAAAATACATCCACTTTAGTGTCATATTCTTCTTGTCTGAAAACTTCAGGAGCCACATAGCGGCCTATAAACAAAAACAAAAAATTTCCCAGTTTCAGAAAATTAAACCATGAAGCAGCATGTAAAAGTCCAGCACATGGAAAATGTCACAATAATGACAATATTCTCTTATGCCCAATGAATAAGAAAATACAGCATTTCAGATATTTAGATATTTCAAGTGTGCATAATGATAGTTCTGAAGAAAAGCAGCACCCACAGGAAGTATCTTGGCAAGTTAGAGGCTTGTCTTCTTTAACTGCCAGCAACTTGCTAACCCCAAAGTCTGCAACTTTTAGGTGCCCAGAATCATCCCGCAATATATTACTGTTAGCTTACTCATAAGCAACATTGATAAAAAAGTGTAGACTGTATCAGACTATTAAACAGACACATGGACTTCACATAAAAGAATAAGAATAGAGGCAAAAACAATAATTGAAAAAAAGAAAAACTTACGAAGGCTCGAGATCACGGTGAATGATGGGTGATGGCTTATTTTCATGCAAATAACCCACTCCCCTGAATAATTTCACATAGAATGGTATTAACATTTCAATAGACAAAAAAAGAAAGGAGACATCATTATCCGTTAACCAGAACCCAATAGATGCTTCATCTAAACATAATTCAAATAAAATCAAGGCATGAGAGTGTCAGATACCTAGCAATGTCAAGTGCAAATCTCACAGCTGTTGATGGTTTCAAAGCTCCTTTTCTTTTCATGAAATCACGAAGATCTCCCTGCACAACATGGGGATAAGATTAAGAACGGAATATTTTCTATCACATTACTGTTAAACTTCAAAAAAACATCAAAATTCCCAAGCAAAGCCCAAGAAATAATTTTCCATGCAACTGTAGGACAAAATACCTTGGGAAGATATTCTGTCACAATCATCATTGGACTACTCTGGGTCACAGCACCCAGAAATTGGACGACATTTGGATGCCGGATCTTCTGGAACAGAGCAAGCTCATCTCTGAAAGCCTTCCTGTGAAAAGTCAAGTATATTAATTATCATGAAAGTATACAACAAAATGTAACAATCATTGCACAAGGTTTCTGAGAAACTCACACTTTCTCCTCATTACTAATTACATCCTCCCCAAGCTTCTTTACTGCTACTTCTGTTCCACGCCACAATGCACTACAGAAAGTCCCCTGCAAATCAAGACAATATTATAACATACAAGAATCATTTAGAAGCAATAAAATTGAAGATGATTCATGAACTTGAGTAATTATGTACACACAAACACGACATTTTAAGTGAATCTGCAAGCTGGGTCTAGATATGCAATAGTTTTTTGGCCAAAAGAGGAGGAATGTGAGGGGAGTTGAAAGAAGACATTCCAACTATGTTGGCACCCCAACTTCAACTCCCCTGAAGCCACACCCCTCAAATATCATTGCAAAAAGGGAACTGAACAAAAAACTTTGGAGGACCACACCAAGCCCAAGGAACCAAACTATAAGAATCTGTACCTAAGGAGCTCCTGAGAAATAAAGCTGGGGGGAGAGTCACACCACAAAAAACCTATATTATTAGCACCAAAAGCGGCAAGCTTGTCTGCACAAGCATTACCCTCTCTATAAATATGAGAGATCCTAAAATTAAAAGGCTGAGTTAATTTTATACAATCCTTCCAGCAATTAAAAATGGGACAGAAGAAGGATCACAATAAGCATGAATTAAAAGCTTGGAATCAGTTTCTAGCCATAACCAGTTCCAATGTTCCTCAACCACTTTTTCAATGGCAATGATGGCAGCCATAAAAGCAAGTTTCACAGCAATTGTGCTCCCAAGACATGGCAATAAAAAAAATTTTATCATAAAAATTCAATGCTGTACATCACAGCTATTAATAAAACTTATAAAAATTATTAACTAAAACTCAGCATATTAATTGAAAGGGGGAAATAAACAATCCAAAAATAAAAAATAAAAACATAATGTTTGTGTTATAAATCTAATGATGGACGATGTAATTATAGAATTTCTTATCAAATCCTCAAAGTTAATAAAATAAAATAATCTGAAGACAGACCAAATTGACCATAAAAAATAATAAAAACAATAAATCAGAATGAAGTTTTTACCTTTGTTATCTCCGCACTGTTGGTAAAATCAAGCTCTTTAGGATTGATTTCATACTCTGGAACTTCACGCGCATGATTAACATGCATAGGGGCCATCTGAAACAGTATAATCACAATATATATTGGTAATCACCAGCAGAATACAAAAGCTAAAACTGATATGACAAGACCAATAAATAAAACAACTTAATAAAATTAAAATCCTAAATTCACACGCACCAAAGGCTTTGCTCCATGCTTCTCCAATAGTTTGATCACGTCATTTTTTTTATAAAAAATAGCATCTGCAAGTGGCTGTTTAAGAGATAGAAGATTAATAATCAGTCCAGTAATTACAATTTACATATCTAATAGTAGTATTTTTATTTTCAAAGGTAGCCCATACAGAAGACCCTGGAACAGTCATTACAGAATACAGAGAAAGAAAAAGGGAGAGCATGAAGAGAATACTACAAAGAACGTTCAGCAGAAACATAATACAGCATGAGTCTGTTTATCGCTTCATTGGGAATTAAACTAAGGATAAGCACAACCACAATTAATAGGTAACAGATTTGAGCAGAAAGAAACCTAGTACAATTTCCAGCACAAGATCCACCATATTTTCCAAGTTTCACATTACTTATATTCTCTTGATGTTTACTCCCATGAGTCCCATCATACAAATTTTTTAAACAGATAAGAGCTAAGCCAACGTGCAACAGAAGTGTCTACTTCCAAAAATTAGATGAAAACACTGCCAAATAAATGCTAACGAACACTCCCTGCTCCACTTTAAGTTCAAATCGAATAACGATAACCAAATGTAAAGATAAGATCAAGCTCCTTTTGGTAAGAGGAGAACCCAACTTAAATTCGCTTCAAGAAACTCACACCTAAGCAATTAGTCAACCGCCCTGTGCAAAGTGTAACAATAATCATGTGCACAAAATGCCTCCAAAGTTAATCTCCAACTCGATATGCAATCAATTATTGGGGCATTACAATGCACAGAATGAATACACATGACACGATAAAGCATTTGCCTGGTCAAACAACATTAAACCAAGATACAATACAACAACCCTGAAGACCGAAGCCTAACCTTGAACTTTTCTAAATAACATCTATGGCAAATTGGTAATGTTACCCGTTTTTGCCACACTAAAAGCAGGAAATAACAACACCACCAAACCATGCCAAATATCAAATCACAATTACTCATGGTACTAAACCCAATCAGGAATTGAAAAAAAAAAAAAAGTTTAGTTACCGTGCTCCCCCATCGATCTTTGGGGTCAACTTCAGCACCTTTTTGGAGCAACAAATCAACAACATCAGTGAACCCCTCACACGCCGCAACATGAAGAGCAGTGCGATTATCAATATCCTTGTAATTCACACTCACACCAGACTCCAACGCCTCGCGAATTCCATCCACATCGCCTTCGAATGCCGAATACATCAACCTCACACCCTGATCAACAGCTTCCCCATCGTTTTGGAGCTCTGCTTCTTTGTTATGGCGTTCCGGGGCCAGCGACGACTGCTTCCCTAGCGTAAACCTCGCAGGGTTTTTCGTTTCCATGGCGAAAACAAAAGAAAAAAAAAAAAAAGCAACCCAGAAGGTGAAGATCGAGAAAAATGTGATTTTGAAGATTGAACAGTGGAAAATTCAACGGCAAGAAAATTGGGTAAAGCTCGTTTTTGCTTGGCTTTGAAAATTTTCCTAGTCCGACCAAGCAAGCCACTTGTGAGCGATGTTTCGCTGTTTTTTGTTCAGTCCAACGTGGAAGAAATGTTTGAATTTCGGACTTTTCGGAGGATGCCGTGGGTCATACGCGTTGTGCTAAGCGCGTATGCGGAATGCCAGCGCAACGCGCCAACGCGGCGCATGAGTGCATATCTGACTAACCTGCGCCGTGAGCTGCGTATGAATCTATGTTGCAATTGCCGACGTTGAACGTGGAGTGGAATGATGGCATTTGATGCATTTTTTTTATAAAAATATCACCAGCAGCAGTGTCGTTGAAATTTGACAACTCCCTTTAGAAAATGAGATTACCAAAAGAGAAAAATAAGGGAACTGATTGGATATTTATTTTAATGGAGAATTTTTCTGGATAACGACAGGATGTTATTTTATCATATCACAAGTTAGCAACCTTTAAGAGTTTTATTTGATGATTAGTATATATTTAATTTAATTATCAGTGTATTTTCAACATGAATTCAAAGGTTTATGCATTGTCATCAAATTTGGTATAAGTCGGTTAGATCGGACAGTTTTGCTCTCAAATTGGTTAATCCGATCAAATCTGATCA
The DNA here is from genome assembly GCA_013407115.1 of Glycine latifolia. Classification (NCBI taxonomy): domain Eukaryota; kingdom Viridiplantae; phylum Streptophyta; class Magnoliopsida; order Fabales; family Fabaceae; genus Glycine; species Glycine latifolia. The sequence continues at coordinate 7,649,810 of CM023955.1, read as the reverse complement.
ATTTGGTAACTGGATCTAGTTTATATTGGTTTGATCCGATCGATTTTTTAAAAAAATTAATTTTTTTAATTTGAATTTTGGAATTTTGATGGACTTTCCTTACTTAAATAATGTTAATTATATACGTATATATAATAGATATATATATAATTTTGAATTTTTAATATATATATAAATCAAATTAGATTAATTACTAACCTATCGATTAAACTCAGTATTGAATCAGATCAATAATCAAACTGAATTTCACTATATATTAAAAAAATTTAATTGAGTTAATTTAGTAAGATGTATATAATATTAAAAATTCATGTATATTTTTATTCCTACAAATAAAAAATGTTTTCTATGTCCCACACCAAAAAAATATTACAACTACTAAAGGAAAAGCTTTATATGTCGGTGTACCTCAAGCAAGATATTACATGCAAACTTTTTTTTAGGGTATTATTTGCAAACTTTGTGAATAGAAAAAGGTAATTGTTACTTACACCAATCCTAAATACTAAATATATTCCTCAATTTTTTTGTTCGTATTGATATCCAAAATATCCTTTTATATAAAACCCTATTATTTGCGCTCTATCTATATTGTTTTCTAAGTTTTTCCTAACTCTTTTTTTCCTTACTCTTCTCTCTCTATCAAAGATAGTAGAATTCTACTTTAATCCATTACAATCTTATATTTATTGGATCATTGACCTCAATTATTTTATTGAATTCTTAATATTGTGTGTGCCTATGCAAGGTGTGTTATCCTTTCAAACAAGATATAATTTATATATATCCGTAAGGTAATTTCCGAAGTACAGAATCATAAAAAATTACTCAAATTTAAGCTCTGTCAATTTATTTATTTTTTTATTAAAAAAAACTGATTAAGAATTCTAACATCTAGTCACTCTACTCTGGACAATTGGAGCTTTTACATCTTGAGTAGAACATAATTACTTAGTTAATTACCATATTTCTGAATTCTGAATTCTTAGCTCAGAAATTAGTTCACAACACATTCCACTATCTTTGACCTCTATTATAAGATTAATATGTCTCAGATTTCTTGCTGAACCTCACACCACTTAAGGCTGATAAGTGAAGACCGTAAGAACTAGTGCTTTCACTATGCCCGCCGCTGGAGCTGTGGAGTATTTCTGACATGATATATAGTGCCAAATAATTTCTTATTTTCTGTTCATTAAATTGAAATATTCAGTGACCCTTAATTTGAAGGGGGGGTGTTGCGTCACGGCAAGTGTACCGATCGTACAAGTAATAAAGTGATAAGGGATTGTCGTTCCCAACGAGGATTGTTTGACCAATTGGATTTTAATTCGTATCGATAAGTTGGATAACAAAATGGAATAATGTTTGGTTTGTGTGTGTGTAATTGTTGGATTGAAGTTAAACTATGAACATAAAAGGAGTATGGACAAGTAAGTTAATGAAATATAATATGCGACGGTAGTAGCTAGGGCACTCACACTCAATGCTTTCTCCCAATGGAATTATATTAATTACTAGATTCACATATCTCAATCAATCAGTCATGTGTTTCACCAAAAGTTTAGCTATTCACTAATTCCTTAGCCAAATAACCCTTTAACCCCTTTTTCCAGCCCTAATTCCTTAGTGACCTTCCTAGGGTTAAGCATGAAGCAACACATTCAAGACTACAAGCACCCATCCCTAATTCCTTAGGTGATGTTAGCAAGTCACCACACTTATTTCCAAGAATAGAGCCCCAATATTCCTATTGTGAACCCTAACTCTACGTTCTTCATTAGAGTGCGCAAATCCAAAGAAGAGATAAACCATACAAGCAAAGTGTAGTAAATATGACTTTTGATAAATGAAAATAGCATTCAATACATCCCAATGGGAGTTACATTAAGTGCTTTGCCCTAACTACATAATAAACTAGCCAAACCTCATAATGGGTGGCTGAGTTACAACCATATTAGACATGCCCAGCCAAGAAAATGAGGAGAAGAAGGTGGAGCAAGACCTCCACTTGGAACCTTCAACTCCAAATGCCCTAGCCAAGCTTCCCAAGCCCTAAAACCTTAGTATTGGTGTGTCTTCAGTGGTAGATTCGTGCCTTCAATGCTGGAGTTAAGCTATATATAAGAAACATGTGAAATCCCAGATTTGCCCTCAGCAGCATTTAAGTTTACACTGTCAGCAGAGTCCCGCGCTGGTAGCGCGGGATCTCACGCTGACAGCGCGGGAGTGATTTCAAGTACCACGCTGAAGGCGTGGCATACCACGCTGGTAGCGTGGACCTCCAGTGAGTTTTCTATTTCCAGGCCAGTATCCACGCTGGTAGCGTGGGTCTTCACGCTGATGGCGCGGCTTCTTCCAAGTATCCACGCTGAAGGCGTGGCATACCACGCTGACAGCGTGGGTTGGCAGTGAGGATTTGAGTTCCAGGCCACTTGCCACGCTGATGGCGCGGGTCTCGCGCTGGTAGCGTGGACTTCCAGTGGAGATTACACTTCTGGGCTCCTATCCACGCTGTTGGCGCGGGATCTCACGCTGACAGCGTGGGATCCTTCTTGGACTTGACTTGCTCTATTTGAAGGCTTTTCCTGTTATAAATTCATTCAATTTAATTATAATTCATGCAAGGTTCATAATCATCAACATCTATCAAGATAATGAACAATTTGATCAATTATGGATGATTTCATGCTTCTAATGGCTTGGAAAATAACATATGCTAGGCGCATATCAGGGGGAGGGGGAGGAGGGGATTTGGCTACATTTCTCAAAAGTCAAAAGACCCAAACTGAAACTGTTCTATTCATTCAATAGGGGCTCTTAATGATCCTTACTTTAACAATAAAATAGTTAGTGTCCGTTAAATTGCATTGATTAGAAAAGATTAAAATATGGACAAAATGAAAAAGAATCATTTTAAATCCTCCAATAACATTTTCTTTTAAAGAACTACTAGTAAAAACTAAAAAGATATGAAGAGAATTTGTAAGAAAATAGTATCTCTAGTCTTTTTAAATAAATACATTTTTTATACTAATTTTAAGAAATACACTTGAAGAAAATATTTTTAAAAATAAGGAGCGCGCTTAACTTTTATCAAAGAAAACAGAAACAATAATAGCATTAAAAAAGTTAACTAAAGTGTTTTTTTATATAAAATAAATAAATTGTATACCCTAGTAACTTCACCAATGGATTTAGATGTTTAACAAAATAAAAATATTACCATTTATTTTTTGTATGCTTATTTTTGCTAAAAGCAAACATATTTCGTTCAACAACTCATAAATATAGTTTATTACTAGAAAAGATTTGGGCGACAAATATGTATTGCTTGGAATGGTGGTAAAATTAACTCACCTAAATCCTTTGGTGAAGAACACATTTCACACTGATGATTCTTTTTGGGTCTTTTTTTATATATTATTATTATTATTATTATTATTATTATTATTATTATTATTATTATTTTACTTTCAGGTTTAACGCAACAAGCTTTTGCAAAAGGCGATCAATGCAAAGCCGACAAAGATTGTTATATCGATTTTGTTCTCATCGCCCAGATTGCCCTACCTTGTGTCTTGGTAGATATTGCCTTTGCAGTTGCCTTCCTACAGAAGTGCATATACAACAGAACAAACTGTTGTAATCACAATGGCTTGTTTTTATGGTTTGAGTTAAAATGGAAGTAATGTTAAATAAAGAATATTTTTTAAAATAATAATAATAATTCTTCTGCTGTCATGTTTCAATCATATTTTTTCAGTTGTTTTAAAAGAGGAAGAAAAAAAAATGCATATACGAAGAGTAAGCATGTATTTTAACATAAAATTTAATTATTTTATCGCATTAAATACATTTTTTTAATGTAAATAGAGTTAAACATTAAGTTAAACAATAATATTAGAGTAAAGTTATAATATAGCATGAAATGAAAAAATATTAATATATTTAATATCTTTAAATACTCAGAGTATTTAATGTTTATCGTTTATAGTCATTCTACAAATCTCAAGCAAAAATGTTTTTGATAAAATGTAGTTTAGATAAATAAAAAAAAAGAGATATATAAGTGGAATGTTTAAAATAATGAGATATTCGTGTATTATTAGTATTTTTAAATAACACATTTCTTAGATAAAGTGACAAAAATGACTTATCATAAAATTTACTACTTTCTTTGGATTCAAAAGTAAAAATACCTAATTCTACGCTACTTTCTCCAAATTTAAATACAACAAGAAAAATTATTTTATACTAACTAATTGGTAAATCCTTGAGACATTTTTTTCTTATAATCAAAATTGGAGTAATAATTAAAAATATTAGTTAACTTCATATTCTGAAAACAGTCAAATACATATTAATGAGAGACCTGAATAGTTTGAATTCATCGAGTTTCTTTACGCAAGAGTCAAATAGGCAAAAAAATTAAAACAGATATTCATCAATTAAATTCAAAAGATTCAACCATTCATGATAAAAAAAAAAAGTGAGAATGAAAGAGAGAGAATCAAATCAATGGTTCTCTTAAGCTGAAACTAGTGATAAAACTAATTAGATGTAACTATGTGATGCTGGTTCTTATTACCTATAATAAAAATTTATTGGAATACTTTCCTTGTTTCTTTGATTTGTGGAGCAGCTTAATTTTTACAGACCATATAGTTCACAATCTCCTGATCAACAAGGCTGATTCTAAGTATTTGGTCTTTGCAATTCGATTTTGCAAATTATGTCAACCCTTGATTTATTTCTTTCAATATTTGGGGTATAAATTTCCTAGTAAGGTATTAGAGCAAGTTAAACAATAACATATTAATATACGTAATATCTTTAATATCTTTAAATATTTATAATTTACACTTATTTCTCTTATATTTTCTCATTTTATATTTTCCTATTTATTTTTTGCCTCTATCATATATATATTATTTTTATTAAAAATAATTTAAGTCTCACATCATTTAAAGATAAAATGAGATAAAATGTATAAGTCACTGTTGAATTAGGTCCATTACCAACCGAATTAAAAATTAGTTGGAATAATTGTTTTAAAAATATTTAAATTTATTTTATTTTATTTAGAGTTTAATGAATATGTATGGTGAATGTAAAAGTTTTTAATGTGAACCAATTAATTTTTTTTAACTGGAGCTAATTAAAAATCATGTTTGGTATGATTTTTATGGTTATTATCAAAGTAAAAAACTTATCACATTATAGTATGTGATTAAATAACACTGTACGTAAAAACAATTTACATTGTAAGTGCTAACCATAAATATCTTATTTTTCTTTATTTAATTATAATTTTTAACATGACGTAACATAGTAATTATCAAAATCAATAAATCTATAATAAACATACAATGGTTTGTGATTAGATTATACAATGCATATCTTTTTTTGCTTTATTTTATAATAATAATTTTTAACATGGAGTATTTCTTTTGTTTGTTAGTTTTTTGTTTTTATTTTTATTTTTCAGGTGACTGACCGTTTTCAAAATATAATTCACCTTCAACAGTTTCTATCCAGAAAGTTAATATTAAAATTTATTACATTAATTGATAGTGAATATTTTCATTTACTGAATTTGAATTCTTATTAAATGACCTGGCATGGGGTCTAAAGTTTGTATGGAGACATGGGAAAGATGGCAAAAGCTTGTGAGACAGCTTTGAAAGTGGCTGTTGTGTGTGTGATTGCTCTAGGCTCTGCCCTTGCTTCTGCAAGAAATTACCATGGATCTTTTTCTTCTCCACCACCACCTAAAAATGGTGCTCAATCTTTTGGATCTTTTTATTCGGGGCCTTATCATGGTCCTCCACTCTATGAGATGTCACCGCCACCACCACCACACCACCGTTTGCGTTCTTCATCTTTTGGATCGTTTTACTCAGGACCTTATCATGGCCCTCCACGCTATGAGACTTCACCGCCACCTCCTCCTCCACATCGATATCGTTTGAAGTCTTCTTTTGGACCGTTTTCTTCAGGGCCTTATCGTGAACCTCCACCACCTGCTGCATGAGGTGTTATCTGGGTGTGATTTTATGATCTTTAATGTTTAAACCCATTCTGCTGTCGGGTTCCAAAGTTATGTTATCAAAATAATCTTTATAGCAAAGTCACTATATTATATTTACTGCTTTTTCTATACTGTCTTTACAATATTTTGTTAGATGAGTCTGGTAGAATACAACAAGACTGAACAATACGTCATTGTTTCATTTGGAACTGGGTTAGGTTTCTCCTTAGGCAAGGTTTTAGATTTATGTGGATGAAAAAATATAATTAAAGGAAAAAAAATCTTCTTAAAAAGTGGTTAGTTAAGATTTTTGATAAAAGTTAATCACATTTGGTTGATTTAATTGACAAGTAATAAACTTATATTTTAAAAGAATGTAAATTTGATTTCTGCTGTCAAAGGACTTGATGAGTTTTGGGAATACAACTTGCTTAAACTTTATTCATTATCAAAAAAGAAAATTAATAACTTCACGATAAATTAAAAAATGAGTTTGGTATATAAAAATAAAGAAAAAAATTTTACGGATTAATTTAGCCTGAAGTTTATTTTTCTTCCCAAAAAAAGTTGATTATTTTTATGAAAGTACATTTTTAGTTTGGAGAGGAATCAAATTACTCGTAACTTACAAAAACTGTTACAATATTAATAATTTCATGTGAATATAGATTTTATTGATTTAACTGTTGAAATATAACTATACGTTACCTGCTGCATGTAAAAAAAAAAACTATGCTTTACATTAATTATTTATTTGTGTCTCAACATTTTCAGTAAATATATATATATATATATTAAATAGAATAAAATAAATTGTACATTTTCATTAATGTTATTCTATTTTATTAGGTTTATTTTATTATTTTTTATCAATTTGCGGGAATTTTGATGAAAACAAAATGAGATTGAAAAATCTGGCCTCATTCAATTCAAAATATGCGAATCTTCATAGCTATCCCAGTGGTTGTGAGAAGGTATGATCAAATGTTATCTCTGTCAAACATCAAACTCTAATATTACTCGAATAACTTAACATTAATCTCATCACATTAATTAATTACTTGTGTCTAATAACTTATTTCAAATGTTACTCATATGTAAATAATTCTCCAAACCTATGCATATTTATCACAATCACATAAATATACGTTATCAAGTAGGAGGATGTACCGAGTGAGATGAATATTTTAAATAAGAAAATGAGAAAACTAAGTCCAAATCATATTATAACTATCCATAAATGGTTAGAGTTAAAAGTTATTTAATATTCACATAACCACTTAAAAAAAGTCACATAACTAGTACTACATAATTTAATTTTAACTTTTAAAGTTCCTAAAAAAAAATTGTACAGACTTAATAAATACCCTGTTACTTGATATGTCCTGTAAAACTCTTAACAGAGATGGTGTTGAGGTTACTAATATTGAACAGCCATGAAGGTGTTGAGGAATTAAAAGGATTCCAAGATAGATCAAGCACCGAAAGTGATGTAAAATTTTGAAATGCAAGAGATGGAGGGAGAGTATCAAGATTGAAAGAGGACAAATGTAACTATAACAGAGATGACATCATACTCACAGCTCGAAACAACTCATCAGACGTGCTGGTAATGTTGACAAAATCCATGTGAAGATACTGAAGCGAATACACAGCAAAAAGCCAGCTTACATCTCTTACCTAAAGTGATGGTGCAGAGATATCAAGGTAATGCAAATTTGAAACATTTCCAAGATGAAAATTAAGATGTTTCAAGTCTGTCAATGAAGGATTAATCTTACCGCCTAAGAATTCATCTGTGGTGACGGTGCAGATGTGTATGTTGTTGAGATCAAGCTTTAGAACGTGACCAGTTTGGTTGTCACGCTGTATACCTTTCCAATAACAGCAATCTTCGCCAACCAATGAAGAAAGGCAATTGCCAGGATCCTTTAGATCTTTTTTTATTTTAAGGAGGACCACTCTCTCTTCCTTAATGCAAAGTGTGCTAACATCAAGGCAAAGAGTTGATACAAAAACATAGAGGACGGGAATAACAAAATATTTTATGAATAAGTTTTGTGCTTGCCATCTCTCCCCAGTGGATGTCACATGCTAAGCCTCTTGATCAGAAAAATGGGGATATATAGGAATTTTTTTTTTTTATCTTTCTTTCAGTATTTGATTTCTTTCTTCTCTATCAGTGGTTGTTTAACATTTTCTGCAAAGTCTATAGTCGTGAACTGTTTGTAGGGTCTTTCTTTACACGCTTTCTGACGGCTGTCCTTGGCAAATGTTTGTTTGTGTAGAATTTTATCAGCATTTGCTTTGTAAAATCTGGGGTGTGAGATTGATGCATACCTACCTGTTGCGACTCTATTGAAAGCAAGCAGCTCAAGATGTTGATAGGAAGTTTGGATTGCTTGCACACTCTATGTATTAGTTGTTGCTCTCATCTGTTTGATTTCATTATTTCTTTCAGTACTGTAGTAAAAAAATCAGTTACTATATTGGGGCGTAATTACCACCTTTCTCTAACGATTTCTTTTCTATATATTCCTATAATGCTCACAAATAATTGATTTAATGCAAAGTAGCGAAGTAAACGCGTATTCAGTAAATTCGGAAGCAAGTAATTAATTTAAATTTTTGTAGACATGAAAGTGTCTTTAACTACAACTGAAAAACATTGTCATTTATTTAACACTTTAACATTTTTGTGTAAAGCTACACTGCCAAACATTTCATGCATTTATTTAGCTTATCCCCTTAATCTATAATTGCATACATATATCATATACATAATTCTGATTTATTCACTCAAAATCAGACAAAGAGTTATATAGTGTTCAAGGAAAAGGTGCCCTCAACTTCATCTCAGTCTCCTCAATGTCAATGACAAATCCTTTGGCATATTGCTTCCAATAGTCTGCCAAGGGGTTGATCATCTCTGGCTCTGGAATCTCCAACCTTGAGCTTTTCAGGCTCTCTGAGGAAATGTTGTATTTGGCATCCCTCTCAAGCACCAACTCTGCCCTCACCAAACCAGGACTCACTGCTTGTGGAGACATCATCAGGGCTGGTGCACCCATAGGAAGCCTATCCCCTGCATTTCCATTTTCCACGAATACGTTCCCTTGTGAGAACACATGCATGTAAAGGTTCACCTTCTCAAAAAAAAACAAAAAACAAAAAGGAAGTTGTACTGCTACTCAAAACAACTGCTAAGATCATATCACAGCCCAACCTCATTACATATATAGCCATATATATGTGATTCTGAATTTGAAGTAATTTTCTTTAACATAGTTGTACAACATATATATACAACAAATGTTAGATAGATCTTTTGCTATATCACATGATGTCACTTTTTTTTTCAACCACCTTAATTAGAGTCTTTAGCTTTCCATGGAATCCTGAGATATCCCACAAACTTCAGTCAAAGGACCTATTATGAGACTTAATCCTTGTTATGGAACTTAGTCACATTTAAAGTTCATTACCCTTTCCAAGAGTGTATTATGAGCTACCTTACAACCTCAGCCTTACAACCTCAGCATGTGTTACCAACTAAATTATACTCATTGAATCATCATGTCACCTATTATACCTATATATTTATTCTTTAATTAAATGAGTGACACACAGTCGAAGATACTTATGCAAATTAAATACTACTAATTTTCTATTTTTTTTATAAAAAAAAACTGAAAACAAAAACTAACTATTTCTGTATATATATACCTCTGTCAACCTGCCACGTACACCAGAATTTGCCGTAAGTTTGGGCAAGGTTTTCGAGGTCTGGCATGGCAACAACCTCGGGAACTCTGGGATTCACCAACAGACCTGATTTAATCTGCACCATCAGGCATCAGCATATTTTTCTATGTTAACTAATTTACAACAGACCTGATTTAACATGCATAGCACAGAATATATAATATATACTAATTACGAAACCTCATAAGCATGAGAATGCCAAAGCTTCTGCTCCTCCGGAGGAAAGGTTTCAAAGACATCAGCAGGAACAATGTACTCCACACCTATCACACACACCCACAACACAACTAAAATATTTATAAAAGCAAAACAATTTAGTGAAAGTTGAAACAAAAAGAGAGAAAAGAAGAAGACCGAGGAGACGAGCATTGGATTCATTGGTATCATAGACAGCACACTGGATGAAGTTCTGGCTGAGTCTGGAGCAGTAGTGGTGTGTCTCAATCTGGCGAGACATGTCATGGCTATAGATGGCGAAGGAACACACGTGCTGACTTATCTGCTTGATGGGGTCCAGCGACTGCACCATCATAGCACCCTTGTCGACCACGTGCTGCACCATTCCCATTGCCTTCCCCGGAGTTGGCTCCGGACCCTTTGCCGGCGTCGGGTCCGGTGACTTGTCGGTTGAAGCCATTGTTTAATTGTTGAAAATTTGACTCAGTGATGTTCTATAAAGCGTGGTGCTTCTCCTCCGATCCTCAAGCATCTCATGACTCATACATATATAAACCGAAGATGGAGAACGTGGGTTGAGGTTTTGGTTCCACGTAGACATGCATTGGTGCTTACGTGGCTCAGTGTAGAGAGACTGTGTTGACATTTTGGTAGAACTAGGAGTAAGCAGTTGGAGCTCAGAAACAACTAAGGCAGTAGAAGTCAACAGATTCCATTTAGCTATCTTCCTCAAAACTTAATTACTTAACTACAAATTTTCTAGAGGTGATTCGAATTCACAAATTCTATTAAGTAATGATAGATGAATTATTTTTTATTTTAAACCTTTTATTAATATTTTTTATTTTTTTATTTCTCTTTTTATCATATTATAAATTATTATTTATTTTTTTAGGTGTAAGATAACATATGTCATATGGAGTGTCAATTAAATATTTTTAATTTTATATTCTCTTCTCTTTATTTTTATTTATTTAATAATATTGATCGTTATGTATCTAAATTGTTGTCTCTGTTTTAGCTTTTGTGGTGCCTCAGTGATTAAAGAGGAGAGTGCCTATAAATAATGTTATTGTTATTTATAATTTAACATACACTTGCACATAATACTTTTTTATCTTTTTATATTACAGTATTTATTTTATCTCATATTTTTCTTTCTTCTTTGCTTATTATATAAAACTATTTCATTGGAGTTTGTCAAAGAGTCCTCTGTGCAGCATAGAAATGTCAGATAAAAGAGTGACTTTTATAGTTTTAATTATGACATAAATGTGTATATTTTTTTACAACCTTAATGTTTATATTTTATAAGAAATATAAACGGGTCTTTTTAGTTTTTTTTTTTGAAATTTTTTTTTGAGTACGTCCTAAGGTTATTAAAATTTGAATTTGCAATAAATACTTTTTTGAGTGTTGTTAAACTATGTTACTTATTGTGGATTAAGTAATATATTAATTTAATTCATGGAATGATCGATGCAAGGTACACTAAGATTTTTTACGATTATGAATTATTCTTTGGGATATATGGGAACAATAATGCAGTTAGTCTCATGTACCAAAAAACAGAAGCGTCTCTCATTCATATTATTTGTGATTGATGTGATCAATGTGAAGAAAAGAAATTAATGAGAAGAAAAGAAAAATAGATATCATTGCGCCTAAAGGCATTGGAAAGATAATATAGTGCACATGGATTATATATGAATGTCTTTTGAGACTATGCTCTCCAAATTATATGAAGAAACGACCACTTCTCTATTTTGTCTCTATAGCCTCTTTTTCCTTCCCCACATTCACTTCTTTGAATTGCCACCAGGGACTAAAGGGCTTTGAGACCTGTACTTGTACCTCATTGAAACTAACAAATAGATAAAGAAGTTGATCAAGCTCACTATAGAAAGGAACAAGTAGAACAAATTGAGATGGTTTCTGTTAATATTGTTCCCTGCTAACCAGCCCCCACTGCTAGTGATATGCTTGGTGGCTCCATTCACACTTTTTACGACTATGGTACTAGCAAAATACCCAAGTGCCATAGAGCTCCAAAGGAAGCAGGTTGATGTAGATTTAAGCCCTTTTGGTGCCTCTGAATAGAAAAACTGAAGCAACCCCACATAGGTAAACATGTCAGCAATGCCAAATATAAAGTACTGAAAAGAAAGCCAAAATGTGCTTATGGGCAATGGTGGCATAAGTATTGGCACAGCATCAAGCATGTTGTTGTCTCTGGCCACTCTTTTCCTTTTCACCTCTATAACTGAAGCCACGGCCATGGATATGCAAGAGAGTATTAGACCAACTCCTATGCGCTGCAAGTGAGTGACACCAGTTGGAATGCCGGTGATTTTGCGCATAACAGGCACAAAAATGAAATCATAGATAGGAACAATAATGATTAGGAAAGAAATTGGGATGATTGGGAGGGATGCGGGAGGGATGTGAAAATGCTTGGTGAAACTGGTGTCCATGGTGTAGCCTTGTTGGATTGAAAAGGTTTGCAGCTGAGCTAGGCAAAGGGTCATTATAATTGTGCAGCAGAATATTGGGATCATGCCGTGAACAATTTTGGCATTTTCTACTTGGGTGACCCTACAAAGTTTCCATGGGCTTGGTGGTCTCTCAGATTGCACTCCATGTTTTATTTGGATGGCTGCTCTGTCTAAAAACCTGTGAAAAGGGAACTTCAGTTTAGAATCACATACATTGGAATTGGAGTGACAGTTCATAAAATGTTACTAAAAGGTACATTTTATATTAACAAATGATCGATCTAAGACCTTTTAAAATAACCTTGTGTCACTTTTACAAATGAGTTATGACTTATGAGTAATGAGTTGTGATCAACTGACATAGAATTGTGTGGGTGTTTGGTAACATGTTAGGGATCCACATTTAGTGTAAAATCACATCGAAAACAACACAAAAGCAACTATTTTTTACTTCAAGGTTCCATATTGAGTGCAATTCAATATGTTACTAAACACATTGTGTTACTTAGACACGAGTGGAATCAAACCTTAGAGTATCTCTATGAGGTAGAAACTCTATTTCCTCAGCAGCTTCCTTGTCCTGTTCAATCTCGTACAGTTCTGTTGGATCTTCAGGAAGAGGAAGATTTCTATTGCGGATTGCAGCAACGTAGACCTGGAAAATGCATGAGCAAAGATTAGAACAAACAGCTTGACCAATGCAATATGATCCTCCAAAACCTGCCTACTGTAAACTTCAAATTGTTCAATTCATTCCAAATTCAAATTGAAACCTACCCTTCTTCCGGATTATAAAGAATAAAAAGATGTTGAATCTATCTAGAAGTTGTTTCCATTATAAAAGTCTGTATTATTCAGAAGATTTTAATACACTAACACCATATTGAAATGTGATGTGAAGGGTAGACCCAATATATAGAAATGTGTGGACTGAGTTGTATCATAATCAAACATGAGAGAGATATTGTGCAAAAGATTCGAACCAATTAATCTCAATCCCTCTGTTTTTATATACACTTTTGATTGCCTATATTTATCACATGTCTTGTCATAGTGATAAGAATTAGTTGTATAAGCAATAGAATTTATTTTATGAAAAAACAGCCTATCTAGTATGAATGGTCAAAATCATAGTTCAAGATATGGAGCTTCTTATTGTTTTTATATGTAGTTGCGTTAAATATTCGAATGAGAGTTTTGTCACCTATTGTTTTTATATGTAGTTGCGTTAAATATTCGAATGAGAGTTTTGTCACCTATAGTAGCTCTAACCAATTTGAACAATATTTGTCTCTAGACTCCAGTTGAGGATACTGTGGTCTATACCAAAACAAAAATTGTTTTTATCTGCAGAATAAACAATGAGGTTTACAAAGGCATATACCTGAATGATCTCATTGAAAGCATTTGTTCCTTGACCAACACGAAATCTGTATAGTGGCAATCCAGCTGCAAAGATAACGATACCCAAAAATATAGCAATGGTGCCAATACCAAAGCCCCAATCCCAACCCTTGTTGATTTGTATCCACACAATGAACGTTAAGCTGACTGCACCACCCAAGCAAATGGCTAACAAGAGGGTGTTGAAGAAGGTGGACATTTGCCTCGCTTCTCGAGGGTCTTTTTCATCAAACTGATCTGCACCATGTGATGGTAGGGCAGCTTTCACTCCTGCACTGCCAAAAGCCAACAGGTATAGGCCAATGAACAGAAGAGCTTCTTGGCCATCACTCGGTGTTTTGCAGTGAGCAGTTTTATCATAAACGTTGCAAAGGGGTGGCTTAAGGCTGCGATAGTGTGCTTGTGCTGTAAGCAATGCAAGTCCCTACAAACACATGATCAACCACAACCTAATGAATTTGTATTCTTTTTGTTTTTTAAAGCAAAAGGGTGTGCAGAGGTGACTAAGTAGGGGGACATCCCAATAAAGTAAGATTTCAAAAATAATTCAATAATTATTTAGATAAAGATATTTAAATATATTTGTTAATAAACAAAAAAATTAATTAAGTTGCTTTAAAATATTATATTATTATTTTAAAAAGATGTTAGTATAATAATATATTAAATTAGTTAAAGATAATTATAATTAAAGATAATAGAAATAATAGATAAAAAAATTAATTAAACAAATTTCAAATTATTTATCATTCTTATATAAGGGTAGACAATTCTTTCTCTTAGAATTACACATATAAATAGTCTCTCTTGGTGTTAGGGGGTTGTTCAAAGACTGAAAAAAAAAAGAAAAAATTCTTTCGACGGAATTGGTAAAGAAGAAGAAGAATAACGAAAAATACGAATTTTTTATTTCAAGATGTGATTAAAATAACTTTTTCTAAACCCCATGATATAAATTTTTGAGAATATGTTTTCTTCATATATATATATATATATATATATATATATGCATACATATTAACATTATCTAAAATGTTTTATTATTGAATTAATGAATATATAATTTAACCTTTAAGATAAGGACCAATTTGTATGTATGTGTTATGTTCTAACCATTGTAAATATTATATGTCTTAGTTATTATATTACGTATATAAATGTTGTCATATATGTGGTTTCATATTATTAGTTGATTTTATCATTGGTGTAGTATGATTTTGAGAATTATTATTGAACGCATGAAATTAGGGAGATTGTTTGGTAGTTTTTTTAAGAATGATATTATTGTTTGAAGTGTCGTCATGTCAAACACGTTTTCAACACCTGGATACTTGTTCAACACTTCTTATTAAGTATTTGATTCAAAAATTATTTTTTGTTGGTTTCAACACTTAAGTAGTCAATTTTAAAAAAATATAAAAAGTTGGTTTAAAAAGATGAATATATCATCAATTTAGATATTTTTATATGTTACCCATATTTCATTTAGTTAGAATCTCTCTGCTTGTATGTATATGTGGTGTATGGTGTCTTATATTTTAACAATGTGTCTTGGTGATTTATTGGTCATGAGTTCGAATCCGGAAACGACATCTTTTACATATGTAAGGATAAGGCTGTGTACAATATGTCTTCCCCTTATCTTCACATAACGAGGAGCCTTTGGACAATGGAGTAAGCAGTTTTAATTTTTTTTAGTTTTTTAATCATGTCGAAGCATCCCTGTTGATGTGTCCGGTGTCGATGTCAGAATCAGTTATTCATAGTTGTCAATAGCACTAGTTTAGTTGGATGTTGAACACAATTAGGAGGGAAGTTTTGGAGCTTACCACAAACTCGAAGACCCCAGAAATTAAAACAGATTTGTATCTGCCAATCCATGTGTCAGCAAGAACAGCCACTGGAATGGCGAGTATGTAACCGGTTCCCATGTAGTTGGTGAGCATGTTAGCTGCATCTGGTATACTATAATGCATTATCCCACTGAAGTATGGCACCGAGTTCACAGCTAGTGAAAATGTTCCCAGATTCTCGAAACCAATCATAGCTGCATCCAAATTGAAATTAGTAAATGCATATGTCACTGCACCATTGACCATCAAAAAAATCTGCAAAGAGAATCTTTATACAAAATCCAGTAGTATACAGTAAAAAAAATGAATATGATACTTTATGTATATATATGGTTAGCACTCATCATCAAAAGGTTGATACCTTTTCTAGGAATCTTCAAGGGTATGGTGTCTATGAATTAGTTTCCATGAATAAACTAACCCCTCGACTTCAAAACTACTAACCTCCGAAAGAAATATAAAAGAGAAAGTAGAAGTAAACATTTTTCTTGCTTTTGAGTAGTAAAATAACACAAACCACCACCTAAATTTTACTTTGGTTAATGATCTTTCTTGTCATGCAATAACAAGGGAAAATGTTCATAATTAACCTAAACAATACCGAGTTAATTAATTAGTTTCATTGTTCATTACCTAGTATGAGCACAGAAGCAGACATCCCCCCATATTTGAATTTAAGAACTCGTCTTCCTTTCCAATCCACTTTATTTTCATCAACCAGCTGAAAATCTGCTTCCTCTTTCACATCTACAACCTCAGACTTTTCCTGCATGATCAAAAGTGAAAAAACATATAAAGAGAGAGCCGAAAGGATAGAAGTAAGTGCATGAAAAACAGAGAAAAAATAAATACCATGGCTATATATGCAGAGCACTTCTTACTAGCCGATTCAAAAAAAGAGCAGAACTGGCGAAATTACAATGGCAGTAGGGAAGACCAACTCTGTCTATATATACATTCAATTCTACTATTCGAGACTTGTTACTCCAAATAAAACCAAAAAAAAAAACTGTGTCAATGTATAAAAGTTAAATGAAATCATGCTACTTGACACCTAGACACTTACTAGAAAAAGATTTTGGATACTTTTTAGATGTCTACAAGCCTTTAGGAGATAAAAATAAACAATAATATAATTAATAATGTGATATGATAAGAAAAGAGATAATAAAGAGATATAAGTTTTACATATGTCATTTATCATGACATTTTGTTTAACAATGAAAAGTATTAGACGAAAGAGATATAGAAAATGATTTTTATATTCTTTTAGTAAGCCTATTATGTTTTTTATTTTTATTTTTACAGTTTGAAGATATGTAGAAAAAGAGAAATAAAACATAAGATGTGTGATAAAAGACAAAATAGGTTTAAAGAGAATATCCGAAAAATATGTTATAAAAATAAAATAACTCTTAAAAAAAATATTAAAAAAATGTGATGACAAGGGATGGATGGCTGATAAACGGATTTATTTAGACAGAATCCTATGCTATGCCTTTGGTTGATAGCAAAATGCTTTGGACAACATTCGCCGATTTTTGAAGCGGAAATTCCAAGTCTATCTGTCAACTAAGAATCAAAATGGCGGGTCGTCCTACGTTGTTATCTCCGAAAAATATCCAACATCTTATTTAAATTAACGCTCCTATAGTTGGGCACATCCTACCTAATACATAGTTTTAACTTTTAATGTTACGTCAATCTCGTTTAGATGGTTTCTAAAAATTTGTAGTGGAAACAATCCACGGCCTCTTTGGCATATGCCCATATATATCTGGTAATTAGTAATTACCCAACCACACATCAAATAAGCATCTTCATTGTTACTCCGTTTCCTATGTGTTCATTTTTTTTTATTCCTCCACAAGGTAAAACTGAGAGATGGATGCAGAAGGTGCAAGGGAGTATTAGCATTTGAAGAGTTTTTTCCACTTCGGTGAATATATGTTTACATTTTACAAACTAGTATTCGTAATATATGACTAATATAATCAAAAGGTGTCTCACGTGTATTTAAGCACATATTTATCTATGATCACACTTTATTCGTTTTGAATCTTAATATTGCCAACAAATTTTAATCTTTTTCATTTTTTTTAATTCAAAATAACCAACATGAAAATCACTTTTTTCCACAGCTAGAGTTTTTTTACCGAGTTTTACATAATTTGCCAACTGTTTTTAAGTACAATTTTATTCATTTATTTATTTATTTATTTAAAACAAATATAGGTCTAGTTGATAAGGATCGAACTGGTATCTCATAAAAACATGGGTTCCAATTTTGTTACTGATGTAAAAACCTTATTAATGGATGATCTGTAAATACTTTTGTAAAATATTCAGTGAATCTTAAGATATATCTTGATCCGGATAAATTCCGGAATTCAACTCATTTAAATTTTTATTAATAAAAACAATGAGATTGGAACACGACACAGTGTATTGTGATTCAATAACTTCTGAGAAGCATAGCTATATCTTGAGATGGAAAATATTCATCCTGTTTGGAGAACATTTTGAGATGTAGCAATTCTTAGTGAGAAGCACAACTAAAAAGCAATTACTGTACTGTTTAGTGTCGCAGAAAAGAGCATTCTGTTGCCACGTTTCTTATAAAATTTAAGAGATGCCAACTGATATAGACATGTCAAGCGTTCACGATAGACCATACTAATAGAATCAAACAAAGTTGCATGATTGGTGATTATTTGTATGGGAAAAGGAAGGGTGAGTGAAAAGCCCCAATTGTTGCTTCTACTACTATCTCAACTAGCTCAGCAAATATCTCCAATCAGTTAAAAATTTCAAGCAGACAGCTGAAAGTCTTCTTCAGATAAGGTTCTCCGTAAATATTTGTAAAATAAGAATAGAAGAAGAAAAAAAATAATTGAGTTATGTACTTTAATTTTTATGAAAGTTCTCTCATTTAACATTTTCAGAAACTAAAGTGTAAAAATTGATTTTAACTTATATAAGAATTTATATAACTTATTTGTTTTTTTCCTATAAGTGCTGACCAAAATTTTTTATTCAAACAAGACCTAATTAGATCGCTGCCAAGATGATTTTTCTATTACCAATGAATTAAATGTTAAAGAAAAGCTGTATTCACCTCCTCTTCCCAATTTCACCCTGACGCTTTTCCTTTTACAATTACAGAAAACGACACCTCATCAATTTTTTGCTGCTTACTATTACCATGGCATTATAATTGTAATTCATAAGAATTAAGAACTGTCCCGCACATATCTTCAACAGATTGTATTGCAATGAAAAATAAAGCTTCAATATAGTCAGCTTATTTAGCTAAAGATAGTTGCAATTTTTATGTTCTCTATGGTTCCACGTGAAATGTCACGTCCTCAAAAGAAAGATTTTGGAGAATAACAATTTCCCAATTACTTTATTCTGTCCGTCAACAACATAGCTATCTTCAAGCGAAATGGTATAGTATAAAAATAAAATAAAAGGTCATTATCTGTCTGTCTACAAAAGTCATTATATCCTTTGTCCAGTAAATAAACAAAAATTGAATTTAAAATTGTAGAAATGTAGTCAACGACTAAATGACCATTTAACTAAATAACTAAAGCAAAATCTACAACACAAAAAACTCCGAGATTCCCTGTGCAAAGAATGCTTGACTACTGTTTCTAATGTGAAGGAAAAAATAACAAATAACAAATAGAAAAAAGAAGAATATCAATCATTCAATCAATAGTTCAGCAAAGAGTATTTTATCCGCAGCACAATTTTTCCTTTTTCAACTCCAAGCTTAGCCCCTGTAACTAACCAATGACCAGGAATATCTTGGGGGCCTTTGGACATTTCTGTCATGTCCACAATCTTTGCCAGTTTTCCAATATGGATTGAACTATCTTCCTTTTTATCTTCGGAGGTTTTCTTTGTCAATGACGATGAAGCACCATCCGACCTCTGTGCAGCAGGAGTGGAGGGATTGTGATCCCACACAGAACGGCGAATTGTACATCCTGGTACCTTAGAGAAAAGGAGCTTGAGGTGTAACACATTTTTGGCACCAAAGTCCCAAACACCAAGCTGGGCACCTGTGACGATGTGAACACCAGACAGGTCCCCAATGCTAGTTTCAGTGTACTCAATTGGTGCAGTGCTTACATGGGAAAAGTTCTTCCACTTGATTGGTTCAAACCAACGGCTGTCTTGCTCTTCGGGACCATGCCACTTGGGAGCACCTATGGCCATGTGTGTGTCCCAGTGAGGTTGAAGGTTCTTCGGGAGGGAGACTAAATGCTGCAAATGAATAGCAAGTCGATTCTGTTTGCTGCCCTCTAGGCTAAGCCTAAGTCCAGTGACAGGCTTGCGTCCAACTGTTACCTGCAACAACAAGGCATGGTGTTACTTGGCTAGGGAAGAAATTTCAAACATGCTTGTAGTCTTGTAGAGTTAACTGCTTACAAATGGAAAGTACATGTTGTATTTTCAAAAACTCAAGAACCCTCGTGTAATATATGTGGAATCGTGAACTTGCTCCACAAATTTTATAATCAAGTTAGAATAAATGAAGGATTAATACTGAACTCTATCCAGATAGACACAAATAAGCCAGTTAGCAAACCAAAACATATGTCCCAATCAAATAGGACAACTTTTGGTTTCTTATTGCAACATGAATATCATAATCCATGCCAAAAAGATTAAACAAAGTTTTACCTTGGTTATTGAGGACCTGAAACCAACCCTCTTCTTTTATTAAGACTTGGGACCAGCTATTTAATGATTTTCAGCAATAACAACATAGGTAGAATTCTTGTTGAAATTCAAATAAACCTTGTCATTTCTCACTTTTACAGGCTACCTAGCTTTGTTTTCCCCTCTCAAAGTTAACAGTAAATTGACTGAGAAAAGTATCTGAAACATCTTGATAGTTAGCTTCAATTCAATCAAATAGGTGATATAATGATAATCATAGTTTTAGCACTCATTCTATGTTCTGGGTTGTGAATTGTCCTTTTTTATTTGGCATAATATGATGCCCTATTCAGTCAAGTAGAATTTAGTAAAGATTACCTGATCTGGACTGACAAAAAGCTTAGGTCCCATCAAGCTGAACTGAAGAGACTGACAGACAGGTTCCTTTCTTTGTATATTATTCTGCTCTGGTGCCCAAACTCGAGTTATTTGGAAATCCAAGAAATACTGTAGGTCTTCAATAGGTGGTTTGTCTGGTTAATACAACAGATGGGTAAATTATAGATCATATATTATACTATAAAACTACAATATCACTTGTCATACTTATCCAGAAATCGTCGTGTCAGGGGTCAATGTCCCAGTTTACTACCTCAATTTCCTTTAATTTTGGTAATTACATAGTTAGTTTTATTGTGGTGTCAAGCTATCTCTTTTTGCAGCTACATATAATCTGAATAGATTAATGCCATTTAGATCAAGAAAATTTGTTGAACGCATGACAATGCAAGGGGTGGTAAAGAAACCAAAGAAGTGGAAGTAACTACCTACACTCATTACATGTATCAAACAAATCATATAAATTCTTACAACTTTCACAAAATACTTTCCATGCAAATCAGCATTTTCCATCTGAATATCACAAAATTGCCACCATGAGCCTGTGCTGATTTGGGTAAAATAATTTTTCCCAAAAAGACAGATTTGAATGACTTTAATAAATAGCTATAAGGAAGCAGACTGCCATCAAAAACAGTATTCATCAAACTTACAAAAAACCTTTTCTTTTATTTATCTTATTTATTATTCTTATACATTTCTGTTTGGGTTGAGTTTGTATTTAAATTTTATTTAGTTTATGCAGCTAAAAATTTATTGTTAAGTCTCATTGTAAATCCACAAGAGTCGAACTGCTTTCAAAACCATCTTGATTGATATTGGAATTTATATTCTGAGAAAGTCTATCACTCATGGGACTAATTAGTTCATTAACCTTTAATAATTATAATAAGAAACAATAAAAATTAATCTCACAGCATTAATAATTGGATTAGAACTTACACTCCAGATATAGATCTATAGCACGGGCCAAATGTTTTACGCCTGGCACTCCTTCAAGAAGAGAAACAATGGGTGTAAAGTTCATGTTAATGATATCTGGTGCCAATTTGACAGTTTCCGCCCATTTAGTATGACTTTGCTCAAGATCATCCCCTCCTCTCCTCCTAAATATGACAGTAACATCCTACAGCAACAAAAAGAAAGGTCACTACTCTGACATTTCTGGAGTCTGTATTGAACCAGTGACTAAATTGTTTTCAATGAAATAGAGTGCAAATGCAAGAAACAAATGAACAAGACTAAACCAGAATGTATTTTCCTAAAATAAAGGAAGTTGCATAAACAATCTGAAGTAGAAAAAGTTAACTGTTTACCGAGTAATAGTGGGGTAAAGGCATTTCTTAATACTTACCTTCTCCTTGTACTTTAAAGGACCAGGACCGGAAAAGTTTTTAACATCACGAAACCTATCATCTCCAATGTCCTTTACATAGTTTTCAATGTCTGAAGCAGACAAAGAAGATGATTGGTGCTGCCTGATATACACTACATCTCTTCCACCAACAGTTGCAGATGTAACAATATGGGTACCATAATTCTCAATAAAACTGAAAAGAAGAAAGTGCAGAAGTTTCCAATTAGAACTTGACCCTGTCCATCCCATCTAGCTAGTGCAAATGTAATTATTTCTTGTTTAAAGATATAATTTAGTCCCTATACACGACGTGGATTTTCAATTTGGTCCCTATACGTAAAAACTTATTGAATTGGTTCCTATAGTACAAACATTACCAATTTGATCTCTGCCGTTATACATTAGCCGTTGACTTCTTAATTTGGTCCCTATACATGTAGCGAATTCTTAATTTGGTCCCTATACATGTAGGGCATTCTTACTTTTAGATGCATTAATTGCTAATTCATTTTAATATCCATAATTTGTTGTGAAATCTGTTAATGAGATGTTCTCTCATTCTTCATGCAGGTGGGTGCATTTATTGGCCTATTAACAACATAAGCCACATTTATTGGTGGAAAAAAACAATTATCTTTTAAATTATGTGTAGTGTCATTAAATATTACCACTACTTAAATCATTATGTGCATCTGGTTGTTGTATGACCGCAAAATTCCCCTTAAGCTAAAAGGAAAATTTTATAGAATAACTGTAAAACCTGCAATGTTACATAGAGTTGAATGTTGGCCAACACATAGACAACATGAGTATAAAATAAGGGTAACAGAAATGAAGATGTTACGATGAATGTGTGGTTATACGAAGATAGATAAGATAAGAAATGAAGATATTCGACGAAAGGTAACAGTAGTACCGATGAGTGAAAAGATGAGGGAACATAGATTGAGGTGGTTTGGGCACGTAATGAGACACCCCTAGATGCTCCTGTAAGAACAAAAGTTTGTTACCAAGAGCTCGACACAAAGAGAGGTAGAGGTAGACCGAAACTTACTAGGGGAAAGGTAATTAAACAAGACTTAATGGAGTGAGATATAGATTGGCTTACGGTGTGCCTTAGGACAGAATGGAGAAAAACTATAAGCTTAGTGGAGAGTTATACTTATTGTTATCTCTATGTTTTATATGATCCCTTTTTAGTTCTTTTCCTCTTCATCTTCCCCCTCCTTTTTTTTTCCTTCTTTTCTTTTATTTTATTTTCTTTATGTATTTATTTATTTTTATTTTGTATTTTTATTTTTTTAACATCCTCGTGTTTATTATGGGTTCATCTACCACCGATCTCAATTAGCTTGGGTTAAAGGTGTTGTTGATGTTGATGATGTTTTGGAATAAAATTTAAATTTCTGACATTATTAACTAAAACTAACTAACTTACATACTTTTATTGGTTTTGATGAATTAGTTATTTGTTTCTTGGATAAATGACTAAAGGGAGTACTATTTACAGAAAAAAAAAAAAAAAAAACATAGTGTACCTAGCCAAGGATGTTGGATCCCAAGAGTAAGGAACAGCACGCTTTACTTCATCGGTCAAGACCAAATTTAGTTTGTTTAATTTAACTTCAACCAGAGGAATGAAATATCCAACCATAGCAAGGGATTTGGTGGCTGCTGCATCAGCCATCCAGCAGCCCGTAAAATTGAACATGGAATTAAAGCTTCCAAGTGGAATCTGTCCTGCTACGCCTGACCTCCCATTGAAATATTTTGCCATCTGAAAAATTCAGTATTGTCACCAAAACCACTTAACTGACTGTGTATGGTGATCAATGGGATGAACATGTCTATTTCATGTATAGGAAAAACCCAAATAAGTCAAAAGAAATAATGCATCTTTCATACAAAAAAAAAAACAACCAAAGACTATTCTCGCCAGGCTACAAGGATTCTAGCAACCATCATGCTAAATCATGTACGATGTATTATTGTCTCCTGCCATGTCTTTTTTAGTCTCTATCTACCATTGTCTTGCATGTGCAGACTATTTTAAATAATATTGCATCATTTTCTCTTTTATAGGAGTCACTTCAACTTTCTTCAAAACGGTCAAACTATCATACCGTCCACTCTCCTTTCCTCATTGAACTTAAATTCCATATATTCTGTCTTTGCAAATAAAAACCCTAGGCATCCAACGGATTTCTCATCACGCATTTCTTCTG
This sequence comes from Glycine latifolia, assembly GCA_013407115.1. NCBI lineage: Eukaryota > Viridiplantae > Streptophyta > Magnoliopsida > Fabales > Fabaceae > Glycine > Glycine latifolia. The sequence goes on along the minus strand of CM023955.1, from coordinate 7,625,424 downwards.
TAAAACTCAAATATTAATATATTAAGAAACACACAACAGAGAGACTCTGTAAATAAGACTCAAAATTTATAAATGAACGCTATTACTAAAATCATGAACAGAGTCTAGTAAAATATAAGGTTCTCAACCCATCATGTTGAATATTAGATCATGACAAGTAGACTATTGCGAAGTGCAAACCACCATTTGGGTAAGCTTTGAACAAAAACAAATAGAAATACACTATTCCCATTCAAAATCTTTTTTTTTTTTTTTGCTAACACCAGCACTATAACTATAGCCAAATAATATATACCAGTAATCATCAATTCCATAACAAGATAAGATCAGAAATGGAGTAGGCTGCTCAAAGGAACTGTAGAATTACAAAACAGAAAACTTTTTTATATGGTAAGTTATTCATTATTCTGAAAGAAGCTAAATTTGCAATAATGCTCAAAGAAAACGTCTTGAAGTAGTTTCAACAAGATATAATGATAATACCAATCTCTCTCCACTACTTTATCATTCTCATATTTTTGAAGAATTTGCTGCACCACTCTTCAGGGTTCAGATTATTAGCTATTTAAAAATAAATCCAAGTTTTATATCCTTTATAAAGAAATTGATCCTAACCTCCAAACACGTCACTACTTCCTTTAGAGACAAGATACTTGTTTAAAAAAAATAGTAACAATAATAAAACAATAACAAGTAGAAAATATGCAGAAGTTACAAGATAAAATAAAGTCCTGATGGAGATAGAGAAATTATATCTAGGATGTATTCAGAGCTTAAGATTGTTAAACACCAATGCAGGGTCTAAGTCATGTAAAGTGTGCTTTAAGTGAACTCCCCGAACATGTTCTGCTTGACAAAAAAAAATTAATTTGTGCCTTTTATAGACATAAAAGAATTCATTGGAACTATCTAAATCTTATTTCAGAAACTAGGGACCCAAAGGAACCAAACCATTATGATCTTAAGTAAGGATGCATTTGTACATTCCTAGCAAAACCATCCACGTAGCATACTAATCCACAAACCAAATGAAGCAAGGAACAGAATTACCTCTATGTTAAGTTAGGCAATGCAGTTAGAAAATACAATCCAAGTCCAACACATTGAAATCACAAGCCAACTCACCCAGCAAATAAAAACAACAACATAATGAAAAAAACAAACAAAATTGAAAATTTTTCCTGCCCCAGATGCTTTTTCATTCATTTCCTTGTATTTCCTCTAAGAATCAAGCCAAGAAGAAACAAAATAAAAATAAATCTAGAACCAAAAGGGGTGGATGAAAAGTGAATGAAGAGAATCATCACCTCAAGGAAACTACAAACAGGGGTCATCTCTATACCTCTCTTCCCAGGTGACCAATCAATGTCCACAGAGACATTGGGAATAACGAGGTCATGGTAGAGAGGAAGATTCTTGGTGTGGTCCTCATCAAGGTGAACAAGCCTTGAACCAGGAGCACCCTTGCAGTAGAGAAGCCTAATATCTGATGTGACATCAAAGCCACGACCCAGAGCTTGGATTGAATTGCCAAGAGTAGCAGAGAGAGAATCTGAAGTTGGGCTTTCCATAAATTTGATGTTATGAGGATGAACAATAGCAATAGCAATTGTTAAAGGTGCAGTCTTTTGAGAGTGCTAAAGAGAAGAGAAGAGAAGAGAAGAGAAGGTTGGACCTCGTTGTCACCCTGTTGTTCTCTTTCTCTTGTTCTCAAACTCTCAACAAAGGTAAGCTATTCCAGTTTGACTGTAACAACATCAACACAATAAATAATATATTGTCTGAAAACGCGTTTTTTTTGCAATCTGTAGGGACCATTGTCCATACACACAAGCATCAGAGGAGGCTTTTATTTTCTTTTCTGTTTTGTTATCTTTGTTTAACTAATTAATCTTTTGGGCATTATACTTGGTTTAATCAATTTTTCGTTTTAGTTTCTGTATTTAATTTTTTGTAAAATTTTTATGTCAGAACATTTTATGTTTCTATGTTGGGACGAATTTACACTTATCAACAAATTAACAGAAAGTAAAACATAAAAAAAAGAAAACTAAAATGTATAAAGCTTTTGAGAATAAAGATTAAAACAAAAAAGCTAATACAGATATGGGGTGGGGGGATCAATTAAACCTTTTAATTTTAATTTTTGTGAAAATTTGAACTGAACTGATTTTTTTTCCTTCTTTTTTGTACAGAGCTACTTATGTTATTTATTTGTTTTTCCTAAATACTGTTGCGGGAAGTAATATTGATAATGTTCGTAATAATTCTACTCGAGTATAATCTCTTTTGTAAATAATATATATAATTTATACTTTATATTACATAAAAATATTAATTGAATTTTATAGAATTATTATGGACGACAAATTATCTATCAGATCGATAAATTTTCTCTTAATCTATGTAATGCAATTGTTCATCTCATGTGATATGTTACTTTTAATCTTCAAATGATTTTTTAGTAACTCTTTTGGTATTAGAATAACATAATAATAATATTTAATATAAATATATTCATATTTTTGTGATTATATTTCTGTACAAACTAGAAAAGTAATTAGTTTGACCGGAGGATTTCAAAAGACAAATAAATACATCATCAACTTTGAATGCAATCCTTGTATTGGCATCAAAAGATTCTTTTCACGTAGTGCACTAACTATATAAAAAAATTATATACGCTTTTATGATTTACAGTATTTTTCCATTGATATCTCCATGCCTGCGAGTTCCAAGATGCAGCGAATTGAGTCAGCGTACCTGCTAAGAGTTATATAATAATAAAAATATTTAAATATGTTTTTTAGTTTAACATTTTTTTTAACTTTAATAATTATACATTGATAATATAAAATAATTTTAAACTACCATCTAATCACAAATTATTTTTTATATAATTTTAAAATAATTATTATAAAAATTAATAAACCATATGTTGATTTGTATTTGAATTCCATTTTACAATTAAGATAAACTCATCACATGACATATTCATCTTAATTGTATAACAATGTTATCAATATCATGTCAACAATTTCACATTATCCTAATTTCAAAGAAACTAAAATTGAAAAAAAAATAAGAACTAAAAATAAAAAAATACAAAGATGAAAAGTTAAATATGTGTGTTGGACTAAAAGAAGTAATATATTTTGCACAAACAAATATTCAAGTCTTAAATATAATGTATAAATTTAATTTAAAATTAATATAAAATGTCTTAAATAACAAAAAAATAATAATCAACCGTATAATGTATCACTTAATTATAATTTTTGTTATTTTAAACTGTCTTACATACTAACCCAAATTTTAAAGATTTTTATTAGAACTCATTACTCAGGTCATCAATCAACAACGTATTAAAGAGTTATTTCTACTATTGTGTCATAAGAAAACTTTGAAATGATAGAAAACTCTAGATTTAGATGGGGAACAAAGTTCATAACCTTTAACATATTCATAATGCTTAGAAATCAACCAAATGAAACATCTATAATGCAATGACAACAACCATGGTTATAGGATGTTGTATTGGAGTATGTTGGTTCTACACAATGAACTTGCTGGTGGCAACAAGTCACTTAGGTTATGACAATGATGTAAAAATAAGTTAAATTATACTAGACTTTAATAAGCTGAAGTCTAACATTGGTTAAAAATATAAAACCTAACTTAATATTTTTACCTGTTATAAGTCTATTTCATAGACTTGATCTAACCTACATAAAATTATGGCTTGACTTGTATCAATATGTTAACTTCAAATTCATAAATGACACATACTCGAATAAATCATTTAGTGAACACAGATATTGATCATAGACTAAATATAATTTCATTAGAACTTATGGATATAGATAACTTCCACCACGACATACAGGAATTGCAAAATCCTTAATCTCGTATGGATTTTTATGTCCATATATTCTCAAGTCATATTTGAACAACTTTTACTGGCCTTACACATTGATCCCTAAGTACACACTCATAACAAAATGCAAATTAATGCTCATAAATGCATGATCTTACCATCATATATGTTATAAACACATAATTAATTCCACATCAACCCTTCACTTAGTCTTGAAACACCAAATTACTTTCTTCATTTCTAATTATAAGATCATTTTCAAAAATTTATTTATCTCTTTTTATAATTTTCTAAATTTCTATATGCATTTAATTATTATTTTTCTACATACATTTACTTAATTATTCTCTCTCCAAATATTAATGAAGAATAATTAAGTGGATAAAAAGATAAGAAAAAGATAATTATGAAATGATAATACAAATAATTGACAAATTTAATGTGATTAAATAAATTAACTAATTTTCTTAAGAGATATAAATTGGTTGAAAGGATTTTATAATTAAGGATGTTGAAAGCATGACCCAACAATGACCATTAAGGATCCTAACAGTATGCTACATCTACATCGTGTATAACCCTCTACAAAGTTCTAAGCACATCAAACACCTTATAATAAGGTATTGGCAAAACACAATTTAAAAAATTCACTTAATAATCATAACATAATTTTAAAAACATCTAAACATAATATTAAAAGCATCCAAATATAACCTTAGCCTGTCTCCCTTTTCGTTTACATTTATAGTGAATCTTTGGTCCATTTATGCTTTGATATGGTTTATACTGTATTTTCAATATATGTCTTTAAGTTTTATGTACTAAACTTTATATAATAAAAAAAATTATCCAACAAATCCGAATTTCATTGAAATAAAAATGGTACAAGATGTACTCATCAAACAACAAAGTAATCCTACAATCCAGCCCTCTACATATATCATCTAGGCATCCCCTCAAAATTTGATGTTACATCTTACATACTTTGGACCCAAAACGTAACCACAGAGGAAGTCCCTGCCTAGTAAGTAAAAAATCCTCCCACTGAAAACAAACGTATACACACTCTACCTCACATCAAGCTCGATTCCAATACAAAACTTATCCTCGCACTACCAAGTTACATATGCACATCAGCCCATGAATTCAACCTGTCATTCAATATTTTGAATTTTCATAGATTCTAAAATCTCAGAATATAAAAGCATCAACCTAGGCACAAAGCGGGATGAATGAAACATTCATTAAATGATAAAATATACATATAATAAGTGGTTGAGTGCTGTAGTACCTTTATCCGCATTCATCCCCATTTAAATTTGCGGATAAATACTTCCTCGTCTACATCCCCAATGTTTCTATTTTAAAATTGAACTTGGGTCAATAGAAAACTTATCAGTATTGAATTATGATTTATGAAATATGACTAGTCCATTCCATAAGCACCATCATATCACAAAGGTACTTTAATAGTTAATAAACACGACATTCCTTGCATCCATACAACCTTAGGTACTTTCACATTTTAGACATAAAGCATAAATCAGTTATACACACTCTGACTGCTACATTGAGTAAAGAAGCTGGAACTATTTTACATTGCTTCGGACTCAACATTAAAACTTGTTCTACCAAGAATTACCACTACCTAAACTTCCGAAACTTTTCTTGCAACTCCTGCTTCTTGTACTCAAACTCATCAGTTTCAGCCAATTGGTTTCTGTCAAGCCACTCTATGGTCTCCTCCACAACCTTCTCAAGGTTCTTCACTCTGTCCCTCATTTCAAAGGCATAATTCTCAAGCAAGTTCTTGGCCCTCACCTTGTTACTGACCTCCTCATCCTCTGCCTTATACCTCTCTGCATCTCTCACCATCCTCCTCATCTCTTCAGGACTCAACCTCCCATGCTTGTTGCTGATCGTGATCTTCTTCTTCAGCCCCGTGCTCCTATCTCTAGCAGTGACTTCCACAATGCCATCAACATCAACATCAAACCCCACATTGATTTGTGGAACTCCCCTTGGCGATGGAGTGAAACCAGAAAGCTCAAACTTCCCAAGAAGGAAGTTATCCTCTGTCTTCGCTTGCTCCCCCTCGAACACTTTGATCAAAACACTTGTTTGATTATCAGAATACGTGGTGAAGACGCTCTCCCTCTTGGTGGGGATCATGGTGTTCTTGGGAATCAACACTGACATTTCACCGGCATCAGTCTCAATTCCAAGACTAAGCGGCATCACATCCAGCAGCAACAACTCCTCCACCTTCTTGTCTCCTTCGCCACTCAAAATGGCGGCCTGAACCGCCGCACCATACGCCACGGCCTCATCAGGGTTGATGCTTTTGCAAAGCTCCTTGTTACCATTAACACTGAACATGTCCTTCAAAAGTTGCTGCACCTTTGGAATTCTAGTAGACCCTCCTACCAGAACAAACTCATGAACTTGACTTTTAGCAATCCTTGCCTCCTTGAGGCACTTCTCCACCGTCTCCATACACTTCATAAACAAGTCCTTGTTCAGTTCCTCGAACAAGGCCCTTGTAACAATTGCATGTAGATCAATCCCTCCACATAAAGAATCAAGCTCAATAGTGGTTTGGGAACTTGAAGAGAGAATCCTCTTAGCTTTCTCACACGCTGACCTCAACCTTCCAAGAGCTTTGGGGTTTTCACCAATGTCCTTCTTGTACCTCCTCTTGAAAATACCCACGAGATAGTTGATCAATTTGTTGTCAAAGTCAACACCTCCCAAATGGGTATCTCCCACCGTGGCCTTAACCTTAAACATCCCTTCATCAATTGTAACCAAGGAAACATCAAAAGTACCACCACCGAGGTCAAACACAAGCACGTTCTGCTCACCTTCTCTCCACCCTTTCTTGTCCAACCCGTAAGCAATAGCAGCCGCGGTTGGCTCGTTGATGATCCTCAACACGTTCAAACCCGCGATTTTCCCGGCATCCTTAGTGGCCTGTCTCTGAACGTTGCTGAAGTAAGCAGGGACAGTGATCACCGCATCCTTTACGAAATGACCCAAATGGGCTTCGGCAACCTCCTTCATCTTAAACAGCACCATGGAAGATATCTCTTCGGCTGCAAGGAGTTTCTCTTCGTCTTTGTATGTGACAGCAATCATGGGCTTGTCTCTGGCTCCAGGGACAACCTTAAAAGGCCACAACTTCATGTCTTGCTGTACGGACTGGTCGGAGAATCTGCGACCGACCAAACGTTTGGCGTCGAAGACGGTGTTTTGCGGATTCATGGATCGCTGGTGGATGGCAGCGTCGCCCAACAACCTTTGAGTGTCGGTGAAGGCAACGTAGGAAGGGGTGATGCGGTTGCCTTGGTCGTTTGGAATGACATCGACGTGGTTGTGGTTCCACACTGCCACGCAGCTATAGGTGGTGCCCAAGTCAATGCCTATGGCTTTGACTTTTCTGGGTGCCATGGGAGAACAACTTAGAACTTGAAAGAGAGACAGGGGAGTAGAACAAACAGAAGAAAATGTGGATTTGGTTGATGAATGAGAAGTGAAGTGAAGTGAGACACTCACTCTATGTGTATTTAAAGGCATGGAAAAGAAACTGAGCGTACGAGAAACATTTTTTTTTTTCGTACTTGAGGGGAAGGTGTGTGGAAAGAACCGTGGAGAAAATTGGGGACTTTGATTTGATTTGGTAATTTACGAAGAATGTAGGTCCTTAATTAATCCTTAATCCTTAGTAAAGTTGGAAGGAAGCTATGTAGACTTCTTGTTATACTGGTTAATTGAAGACGGATGAGGATATTTTTCCACATTTTTACATTCTTTTTCCTCCTTTTACCAAAAAAAATTGTTACATTCTCATTCTTTAAATTTTTTTTAGAAAGGGTTACTATAAATGTATATTTACTTTACTTCCTTAGAAAGGGTTACTATAATATTTACCTTATATTATGGAAATCACTTTAAATTTGTTTGAATAAATTTATCTATAAATACTTGTAGAAAAAATAAGAAAGAAAAATGAAATGAATTTTATAATATAAAATGAATTAATTTATAAAATAATTATCATGTTAATAATTTTAACTAAAAAATGAAATGAAATAGTTTAAATATTTAATTATCAGATATTATAATGTTTTTTTGTCAATGTGGATTTTTTTGTTATTAATTATGATACTTATAAATACTGTTAAAATTAATAAATTGGTAAAAAGGCCGAATTGTGATAATTTTTTTTAAAAGAAATGAACTAAAATAAGGTTAAAGATTATTTTATTTACTTTAATTTTTATAAAGTGTTAGAAAGAGATAGAAATTACATGAAATCATATTTCGTGTCAAAATTAAGATCATCTTCAATTGTGAAAAGAATTACATTAATGTAGTCATTTATTTTTTATAGGCGTTTGATTTAATTAATAAAATAATAAGTTATCTTTTGAAATTTGGATTAAGGAATTATAAGGGTGAGATTCAGAGACTTCCTAGCAAAAAGAGATCGACAAATCTAAATATCTAATCATGATTTTTTTTTATTCCTTGGAAACCTAAAAGCAAATTAACCTAGCCTATCCTTCAAGAGAATAGAAAATTTTACTGAAAAGGTGAAAGTCTTAAATTTTTTGGGTACATAAAAGTCTTAATTAGAGTAATAATAACAAAAAAGAAAAATTAAGAATATAATAGATAATACTAATAATATAAAAAAGAGAAATACAAAAGGTTATACTAGCAACATTAATAAGTAATACGTCACTCACAATTCAGAAAGATTCACTTTACTGCTTAATAGATAAGGTGGTGTAAAGGGAAATGCATATTCCCTTGCGCACTACCATAGTACCATTATTAGTACCGCCCCGCTGGCCCATCTGACTCCTTCTCGGCGAAGGGGTTCATTTGATTGGGTACTTTAGGTTAGGCAAATTATAGATGGGGAAAATCATATTAAAGTTAATAATTAAATAAATAAACTTACCTCAAAAATTAAATAAATAATTAATTTAATTAAAAATATACTACAACTGTATAATGTGACAAATTTATCAAAATTAATGAAAAAATTAAATTAATTAATAATATCATAAATTCAAATTTTATTTTAATAACCATAAAATTATATTATTTAAGATTTTTTATATTTAATAATATAACTAAATATCATTTTTCCTTTATGTCTTAATTTATTTTTCATACATTAAGTTTTAAAAAATTTATTTTATTTCTTTTATATTTTTCAAGATTTTATTTTGATTATTTCTATTTATTTTTCATTAGCGTTAGTGTTTAGCTAAAATTTAAATTTTTAAATAATTAATTTAAAATAATAATACCTAAAAAATGTAACTATATATTTTTAAAAACAAATTATATAATTTATCATCCAAACATAAGCAATTCAATAAAAAACACAGATATGTTTGTTGCATAATTTGTTTCTAAAATACACAGTAATATTTTTAGACATTATTATTTTTAATTAATTATTTTAAAACCAAAAAAATTAATAAAATACTAACATTTTAACAAAAAATTAAATAAATAATAAAAATAAAACTTAATGTATTAAAATGAAAAATATTGAATAAAAGATCAAAAGTGACATTTAATCTACTAAAATAGGAGAAAAAGTGTTATGCTAGTATAAAAAGTTTTACATTACAAATTTATTTTACATTATCTATGCATGAATTTAAGATATAATTTTTCATCAATAATGATTTAAATAATCAATAAGTCAGTGAATGCGTTTAGAAATGACAAATTGTACCCACGGATACCAGCAAAAATACTCACAAATTGGTAAGATAATTACATATTAGATGATTAAATTGATGTTGTTTTAAAATGTAAAGAAACTAAATCCATGCCTAAATTTTTTAAAAATTCAACTTAATGTCTACTGTCATTTTTAGAAATTGAATCAATGAGACTTATAACCGATGGTTCAAATAATTTAACTGATTGGGTTTGTAATTAAAAGGTAATTGAATCAAATAACGTTCAAGCTAAAAACAAAACTGATTTACAGTTTAAACGATTTTTAAAAATAATTTAAATATTTACTCCAAATATGACCTAGCTTTTCGGTGTTGTAAAATATTATAATAATCAGAACCTCACGACCAAAGGCTAAGGGAAGAAAACAAAATCCAATCAATGATATTTTTTATTTGTTGTTATACATCCAATCAATGAATATATCAACTCCTTAGCAAAGAAGTAGCCAAAGGGAAAAGGAGCATATGCTACCTAACCCGCTTTATTCAGTATTATCGATAGACTTGTACTGTAGTTGACTCTAGCTCCGACTTTTCTGATGAGAAAAATTTTAATTTGTAATTACACATTATTTTCTTTAAGTAGAAAAAGTGAGAAAAATAAGATAGAAATACTAATTTTTTATTGAAGAAATAACAATTAGATTTTTTTTTGGATTTTTTAAAAATACTTAGATAAATTAAATTATATTTTAGAATAAATAATTATTTTCATCTTTGTAATTTGTACTCAATGACAATTTCATCCTTGAACTATAAAAATGATCAATTTAGTATACAAAAGTGCGAATGTATGACAATTTAATTCAACCGTTAAGTTATTTCTATTACATGTAGCACATGAAGGTTAACATGACAAATCCACGTGTTTAAGGAGACTTTTTCACGTGAGTCTATAGTATTTTAGACTAAACTACCAACAAAACTTTTCTAAAATTTTGATTTTTTATTATTTTACAAACCTAATAGCTATTTTGAGAACAAACTTCTTTCTCCTGATTTTGTGGAAATATGTGTTATTCTCACATTTTGGTCAAGTAATTATAACTTAATGATAAAATAATTCATGATACTTGTATGAATTTAAAGCATGCATTCATCATTATACTTAAAATTTTGTTCATAACTTAGCAAATTGTGATGAAGAATATGTTTCAGACCAAATCTAAAAGTAGATAATAAGAGGTTTATAACTGATTGCAGACCAAATTTTGAAAATAACATTGTCATGAAACTTAAAATTATGTTCATAACCTAACCAAAAAGTAATAATTTTTGTAACATGATAGTACCCAAAACAAACAAAAAAATACACCAAATCATGGATTAACATCCATGATTCCACTTGCACTTAGAACATAACACTATCACAATATAAATATCAAACTTAGTTGGGAAATAAAGGGTTCAAACAAAGCATCCTCATTCACGCATTTGTGGTGCAACGAAGTAATGAAATGCAACCTTATATTTTGAGATGACCTCTCATCTTCAACTCAAAGGGAGATATCACGTTCAAACGACGACCACAAACAAAACGACATTAATCGACATTGTTGGCTACCAATACTGCAAATGACGAAAAGGAGAACAGTCAAGAACTCTGGGTTCAAGTTCTTTATTCTCACAATGGTAAAATGAAAAACCTGAATGATCACTTTGTATGGTTGTATGATAACTTTTAGATGTAAAATTGTTTTAAAAAAAAGTAAATTGACAAATTGGTCCATAATTGTCTGGTCTAATGTGTGTTGTTCACGCATAAATGTGTCACCTTGATCTTCGAATGGTACGTCACCTAAAACATAACAAAGATGGTGATTAGGGATGAAAATGGACCAGACCGCTTATTAGGGGCCTTTGGCCTAACCTATTTAAGGTTTGGTCTGACTTGTTTATTATAAAGGTTAGGACAATACTTTTTAAAAAGTCTATTTAAATAAAAAGATTAGGCTCAAACTTTAAAAAAAGTCTGTTAGGTCTATCAGACTGACCTAGTTAATATATATATATATATATTAAAACTTAAAAATAATATATTTATTTTCTAAAAATATTTTTCCTTATTATGAAGGTAGATGATTAACCACTTCAAAAAATCACCTTAAAAATATCATAAAATGATTATTACTTATTTGGAAATATAAGTAAGATGTCGAGACATTTTCTGTTTAAAAATTGTTTCTTTAATTTTCCTAAATTGATTTAAAGTATTTTGTAAAATTAAATTTTCTATTAAAATAGGCTTTTTAATAAGCTAGTAGGGCAAATCAGGCTTTTAAATAGGTCAGACCAAATCTAAAAAAACATGTAACAGGATAAATAGGTCATACCAAACTTTATATTTTTAAATCAGCACAAAATCAAGCTTAACCAAACCTAGCCTGACCTATTTCTACCCCTAATAAAGATGACTTAACCTTGAATGAAATTATCGTTACATTTATACTTTTGTAGACTAAATTAATTATTTTCATAATTCAGGAATTTGTCATCAAGTACAAATTAGATGGAGAAAGTAATTATTTAGTGTAGATTTTATATGAATGGATGGATTATCATATGAATTATACTAATATATGAGAGAAGTGATTAAGAAATACTATACATATTTGTTAGATAACCCTGCATTAGCCATCCCCTCTCTTCGTCATGACTAAAGCGCGTCTCTCTCTTTGTTCTTCTCTTTTCCAATCTTTTTTAACATTGCCCCCAATTTTCTCCACGTTGCTTCCCTTCCCAATCAGTTTCCCAACAAATTCTGAAATCATGGGTTTCTGAATTCTGATAATCACACTCTTATGCCTGTAGATAGACAGACACAGACCATCTTACTCATCACTCATCAATCACATCCACTCTTCCACAATTACAAGACCCTTTTCTCTCTGTTCTCCGGTGGGTAACCAACTCTCGTCTCTTCTCTTCTTCACTGCTAAACTCTTCCAATGGCAACAAAAAAAGTCAAAGCCATAGGCATTGACTTGGGCACAACCTACAGCTGCGTGGCTGTGTGGCAACACAACCGCGTCGAGGTCATTTCCAACGACGAAGGCAACCGCACCACCCCTTCCTACGTTGCCTTCAACGACACGCAAAGGTTGTTGGGGGACTCCGCCATGAGCCAACGATTCATGAATCCGCAAAATACCGTCTTTGACGGCAAACGTTTGATTGGTCGCCGATTCTCCGACCAGTCCGTACAGCAAGACATGAAGCTGTGGCCTTTTAAGGTTGTCCCTGGCAACAGAGACAAGCCCATGATCGCGGTCACTTACAGATCCGAGGAGAAACTCCTTGCCCCCGAAGAGATATCTTCCATGGTGCTGTTTAAGATGAAGGAAGTTGCCGAAGCCCATTTGGGTCATTTCTTAAAGGATGCGGTGATCACTGTCCCTGCTTACTTCAGCAACGCGCAGAGACAGGCCACTAAGGATGCCGGGAAAATCGCGGGTTTGAACGTATTGAGGATCATCAACGAACCAACTGCGGCTGCTATTGCTTACGGGCTGGACAGAAAAGGATTGAGAGTGGGTGAGCAGAACGTGCTTGTGTTTGATCTCGGTGGTGGTACTTTTGATGTTTCCTTGGTGACTATTTATGAAGGGATGTTTAAGGTTAAGGCTAGTGTGGGAGATACTCATTTGGGTGGTGTGGATTTTGATAACAATTTGGTGAACCATCTTGTGAATGTGTTTAGAGAGAAGCACAAGAAGGATATTAGCGGCAATGCGAAAGCTTTGGTGAGGTTGAGGTCAGCGTGCGAGAAAGCAAAGAGGATTCTGTCTTCGACTGCTCAGACAACGATTGAGCTTGATTGTTTATATGAAGGGGTTGATCTGTATGCCACGGTGACAAGGGCCTTGTTCGAGGAACTGAACAAGGACTTGTTTATGAAGTGTATGGAGACGGTGGAGAAGTGTCTCCTTGAGGCAAGGAGTGATAAGATTCAAGTCCATGAGATCGTTCTTGTTGGTGGGTCTACTAGAATTCCAAAGGTACAGCAACTTCTGAAGGACATGTTCAGTGTCAATGGTACCACCAAAGAGCTTTGCAAAGGCATCAACCCTGATGAAGCTGTGGCGTACGGTGCTGCAGTTCAAGCGGCAATTTTGATCGGGGAAGGAGATAAAAAAGTGCAGGAATTGTTGTTGCGGGATGTGATGCCAATTAGTCTTGGATTTGAGGGTGCTGGTGGTGTGATGTCAGTGTTGATCCCCAAGAACACCACGATCCCCACCAAGAAGGAGAGGGTTTTTTCCACCTTCTACGACAATCAGAAATCTCTTACAGTCAAAGTTTTCGAGGGAGAACGAGTTAAGACAAAGGATAACTTCTTTGTCGGCAAGTTTGTCCTCAACGGGTTCGATCCATTACCAAAGGGAGTGCCACAAATCAACGTTATCTTTGATGTGGATGCTGATGGCATTGTGGAGGTAACCGCGGAAGATCAAGCCACAGGGTTAAAAAAGAAGATCACAATCAATAGCAAGCACGGAAGGCTAAACCCGGAAGAGATAAGAAGAATGGTGAGAGATTCAAAGAGGTACAAGGCAGAGGATGAGGTGGCAAAGAAGAAGGTGAAGGCGAAGAACACACTCGAGAATTACGCTTATGAAATGAGGGAGAGAGCGAAGAAGATTGAAGAGGCAGTTGAGGAAACCATAGAGTGGCTAGAGTGTAACCAATTGGCAGAAATAGAGGAGTTTGATTACAAGAAGCAAGAGCTAGGTAGGTACCTAAGAGATGATCCAAATTATAGTAACACCTCAAATTCTGGTGTTAAGGTTCCTATATGGTGTACATGGAGATGTCCACCTAGTGGGTGGGTTTGTCTCAACACAGATGGTTCTGTGTTTGAGAACCATAGAAACGGGTGTAGTGGGAGTGCTTGTGGTGG
>CM023955.1:7581118-7600599 GCA_013407115.1 Glycine latifolia | reverse complement strand
GGTCTCAAGTTGGCGTGGGATCTTGGTTGCAAGAAGGTGAAGGTGGATATGGATTCTGGTCATGCTCTGGGTCTTATTAGGCATGGCCCTGTGGCTAACGACCCAGCTTTTGCGTTGGTTTCGGAGATCAACGAGCTTGTTCGCAAAGAGTGGTTGGTAGAGTTCTCGCACGTGTTTAGAGAGTCCAATCGTGCGGCTGATAAGTTGGCTCACTTGGGACACTCGCACTCTTCGGAATCGGGTGCGAAGCGATTCTCGAACCCACCCTTTGCCCTTGTTGGTATTCTTCAAGATGACTTGGCAGGGGTTGCAAAGCAACGTGGCGTTTCCTAGTTGATAAGGGCAAGTAAAATGCTGCTTGTGTTGTTAATTAAGAGTAAGAGATTTAACAGAGACTGTTGACCAAGCAATGTAAATTAGTTGGAGCTTCGTTTCTCCATGATTAAGCATTTTGAGTGAGTGTGTACATAAAGTTTATGGTTTATAATCCAATGACTGTACGTTTCTTTCTTTTTAATCATCCGATGGTTATGAGCTTTTAAACTACGTTTTCAAGTTTTTTTTTCTTATGAAACATAAATTTTAAGTAAAGAAAGAAGGAACCATTAAGGTATATCAATATCAAAACCAATAACTGTACTAGTAGTCATATTCTGTCCAAAAAAAAAAGTCATATATATAACTATATAAGTACACCAATTTATCAGTGTTAAACCTTTTCATATATTTAGACAATGATGCTCTTGAAATTATATAATTTTCTAAACAATAAAATTTAATTTTTTATCAAAATTATAAAAAATATAGCTTTAACTAAATTATAAAAAATATAATTTTAACTAAATTATATTTTTTTTATTATAAAAATACTTAAAATAAAAAATAGAAACAAATTATATATCGTGTTGAACTCAAAATTGTGATCGTATCTATCCATGAATCCAAAAAGTTGCAAAATTATATATTTTATTAAGATTTTTGTCAAAAGAAAATATATTTTATTAACTTATCATGTTGAATTCAAAATTACTAAAAACAGATTTCTATCGGGGGAAAAAAAACTAAACAGATTCTGTTTTAATTCTTTTGAAACAATCTTTTTAACGTTGTTGTACAAAACAGATTGACGAGAGAAACAAGTTAGGCCTTTGAAAACTGATTTCACTCACTCACTCACTCTACCTTCCGTTTTCGACGTCTGCGGAAACCATAAGGGTGCCATGTGGTGTTCCAGTTCCTGGCGTGGATCATGCACCGGCTACAAGGTATTTCAAATGCTCACTTTTCTTTTCCTTTCCTTCTTTGAAAAATGTTATACTATGTTGCAAAAATTATTAAGAGGAAAAGCTTGCGCAACTTTTTGGATTCATGTACAGGTAGGAGGATAAGACATTGTATGAGGATAAGAAAAACTAGAAAAACTAGAAAAGCTAATGGTAAAATTGAAGGCTACGTGGACTGGATCAGTGAGTTATCTTTCTTTCTCTCTCTCTGTTTTTTTTTTGAAGAATAATATGTTGGAAAGTTTTATTAAGAGGAAAAGCTTGACTTTTTGTGTTCATGCACAGGTGAGAAGAAAAGAAACATTGCTAGAGAAGTTGATGGTGAAAATGAAGACTACGGGCGAGACAGGATCAGTGCGTTACCTGACTGCCTTCTGTTCCACATAATGAATTTTTTGGACACAAAATCTGCTGTTCAAACTTGTGTCCTGTCTAAAAGATGGAATGACCTTTCCAAATGTCTCACTAATCTCACCTTTCATTCTGATCTCCCATGTGACTGCCTGGATAAAAGTTTTCAGAAATTTGAGTCTTGGGTTCTGTCTAGTCGCGATGACTCGTATCCCCTGCTTAATCTTACCATTGAAAGTTGGATTGATGCTGATGTCCAAGATAGGGTCATAAACTATGCTCTGTTGCACAATGTCCAGAAGTTGAAAATGAATATAAATTCAACCGATACACCCAATTTTATGTCCCTCCCTTTTATCTTTCTCAGTCGGTCTTTGACATCCCTTGAGCTTTCTAATAAGTTGAGCCCTTCTGTGTTGAAACTTCCAAAATCTCTGCACTTGCCTGCATTGAAAAGCTTGCATCTTGCATATGTCACATTTACCGCAAGTGACAAAGATCGTGTTGAGCCCTTCTCAAACTGTCATGTGTTAAATACTTTGGTCCTTAGAAAATTTTCTTTGAGTGCACAAGTCCTCAGCATATCTAATTCTACCCTTTCCAGTCTGACAATATTTGAAGGATGTCCTTGCCAAATTGTGCTTTCTACTCCAAATCTTAGTTCTTTTTCCATCACGGGTTCCGTTGGTCAGAAACTCTCTTCCACATTCGATCTTTCTTTTCTTGGAGAAGTAAATATTGACATGCCTTGGGGTGAGAGAAGTTTTGATGGAAAAAGTTCAATCATCATAAAATGGCTGGAAGTTCTAGCAAATGTAAAGATATTGACAATTGGTTTGCGTGCCATTCAAACAATATTACATGTAAGTTAAAGTAGTATGTTTTTGCCTCCATTTTTTTTATTTATGTTCGTTAACGTGTCTGCATTCATGTGACAAAAATTCTGCCTGTACTCAATCTTGCATTTCAAAACATTCATTTAAAAATGTCTCTAATTCACTTTATTTGTGTAGGATCTCTCAAATCCCATTTTAACCAGACCTCAACCACCGTGCTTTGTTAGATTGGAGTCATTGAACGTGAAACTGGACAAGCCTTTATCTACAAACACATCTGATGAGAAAGTTACCAGAGCAGTGGAGTACTTGCTTGAAAACTCTCCAATGCCCAGATTTGATATAATAAGAAGTGCTTAAACGATATCCATGCTTAAGTCTTTAGGTAGAGTTTTACGTAGTATCCATCTTTTATCTATTTTATGCTTACCTTTCTTCTTGTCTCAAATACTTTTTTTACCGCTACTTGTAGGTTGCTGCTATATTGTAAGTCCCTGGTTTATAACGGATGTTATAGATTTATTTTATTTATTTGGTTTTGATGATGGAGAATTTTAAACTCAAGAAACTTGTGCTCTCCAAAAATAAATCTATATTTTTTTCTTGTAACTGCATACTGGTAAAATGTGCTTAGTTTTAAAATCAATATATACACGTTAAACCTATGTATAAAATTATTGTTGATATACATATGTAAACAAAGCTCTTTAAAGGTTGAGGCCATATCCCACCATCCACCAATCCCGTAAGTATTCTATTAGTCAAAACTGATATGAAATGGAAAATCTATTGAGTTGATGAGCAATATTGCAACTACAGGCATATTATTATCATCATCATCATCTGGGAGGCAAAGGGCATTCCATCAAAATCACTTCATAGCACCAATAATATCATCATTTTCTACTACTTTTTTATTTTTTTTTATTTTTCAAGCATAGCATTTTCTACTTCAGTGCTGTATCAGATTGCTTACCAGATAGCAGAAGCAATTGACCCTTTTAATTATTCACAGAAATACGAAAACATCCACAAAATAATTTTGTGCACAAGGTATATTCCCTACTATTTATAATTATAAACAACCACATACCAATTTATAACATTTCAGCCTTCTCATTCTAATTCAACTTTGCTTACTGACAGGTAGCAATGTTTTCAAATAATCTCTCAATTGTATTGTCATATGATGTGATCAGACAAAGCATAAACATATAGGCAGTCACAGCTCATTCCCACATTTTAGATATCATTTAAAGTGCATAATACCATTCGATTTGAATCATAATATTAGTAATAAAAATAACAATGGTGGACTTAAACTTCATGCCACGCACTGCTTTTCTTACTCTTTTACACAATAAGATGAAAGGAATCTCGAGCATGCCAATCAAGTTCATTGACAAGGTGTGGGACTATCTTGAGGAAGTGGTGGTTGCTGTTCTGAAGCGTCACTCAGAACACTACCACCAACTTCAGACATGTACAAAATGAGAAGGGCAGAACCTTATTGCTAAGATGAAGGTGAATTCTATTAAATATCTGATGGAGGTTGTGGAAATGGAGAAGTTAACTGATTACCCTTGCAATGCTGAATACATGAGTGAGTATGATAATTGTTATTTATACGTAAATTGTGAATTTAAATTACATAACAGTTATCTTTTTTTCTCTTTTAATGCTCTTTTGTGATTGAAACGTAAAAATTTAGTTTCTTCTGAGCTTTTATCCAATAAATGCTAAAATTAGTTGATTTATAGTATATTGGTTGTATTTTCTTTATAGGATTACACATTAAAGACTTTGAAGTTGGATTAAGGATCTGGAGTAGCGCGTTCAGCGCGACAAGCTCGCTTAGTACTCACATATGAACTTAGTGCACACACATGGGCTTAGCGCGCCGCCAATATCGAAAAAGTTCAATTAAGCAAAGTTTTGATTATAAAAAGGGGGAGCAATAAGAGACAAAGAAAAGAGAAGCCAGAGAAAAACTCAAGGCACAAAGGAGAGAAGAATCCACTCCATAGAAGTTAGCTTATGCCCTTTATTCTACTAGTTTTCTTCCATTCTCTTTCATCATTTGTTGTTCCCTTTTGTTTTTGTAAGCCTATCATGATAAGGAGAGACTAAACCACTGATTTTGGGGGTTCAACAACCAAACACTCTAGATGTAACAATTTTCACTATCTATTTAATATTATTTCATATTATTGTTCTTTTCTGAATCTTCTGTCATGTTTGTGGTCTGATAATCCATGTGCATGTAATGTTATGAGGATTTATGCATTGGGAAATGTCTATCTCTAAGAAATGGGAAAAAATATCTAGACAATCCATATCTAGGGATAGAATGACATTGTTTAGTCTTAAATATACATCTCTACTCTTAATGCAAATTATTTGATGTAGCTTCCTAAGGGACAAGAGTGAAATTAGGTGATGAAGGTAATATGTAAAATAATATTAAATATTGAAAAATCATTAATATTGTATCAAGATTTGTTTTGTTAGGTTGAACACCCAACATATCTCATAATCCTACATCAACCTTCAACCAACTCTCCAAGTGTTTATTTTCTTCTCTGGCTCTTAATCTATTTCGCTGTTTATTTTATTCCACATTTATATTTACATACATTATCACTTGAAAATCCCAAAAATTTATTTTGTTCATTGCTTAAAATTTAATATATACAAACTCTTAGTATAATCAAAGTCTATGTGGATTCGACATTGGTCTTATCATTTTATTTACTACTTAGACAAATTGATACGCTTGCCAAAAAATTAATAGAGTATAATAAGCTAATGGCCAACAAGAACAATTTCGTGGAGAGAGTTAAAGCCAAATCTTCTCAGGTAGTTCTTGATAGTTTTGGGTCGGTTCAGGTTAGTCATTTGAGTCAATATCCAACTTTACTTTCGCAAGCTTTTGACTTGAAAGTGAGACTAACAGCATACTGGAAGATTGTGCTTCGAAGGCTGATTGACAGCACTTCCTTGCATATGCAATTCAGATTTTTCAACCTTGTGAATAAGGATCTAGGAGATGAAATGGTGAAGGATATGATGTCTCCATGTGGAGGTGGAATTCAAAGGTTGTTGGAGGAAACTTGATAATTGCTAAGCATACGTAAAGTTACATGTAAATAACTTAGCAATTATCTATTCTTTTCCTCTTTTAATGCTTCTTTTTGTGATTAAAATATAGGAATTAGCTTCTTCTGAGCTTTTATTCAATGGATGCTTTAACTAGTTGATTTATGAAGTGTTGGTTGTATTTTTTGTAGAATTTACTACAAGGGCATGGAAGATGGATTTCAAAGTCTGAAGCTGCTCGCTCAACGTGACAACAGCTGCTCGCTCAGCACAACGGCCTGCTCAGTGCGATCAGCTCGCTTGGCGCAAGGTCACTTATCCAACTAGACAATTTGAGACTCAGCCGCGAAAAAGACGTGCTCAGTGCGCACTACGACTCAGGACAACATTAAAGGCAAAAAAAGGAGGGAAATGAGAGGACATTCATTTTTTAACAAAACTCCTTCGGTTGTCTTGAAGCTGGAGAATCTCAATAGGAGCATTAAAGTTCTCAGAGAAAGCAAGGAAGTTGTGGCTAGCATAATGGACAAAGGTTCCATCTATGGCAATTAGAGCCAACTTTCTACCTTTTTTCATGTTTGAGTGATTTATTTTTTATTTTATTTTGATGCAACTAATGTTTTAAGTGTTTGTTATATATTAATAGTTATACTCCTGTTCCTGTTTCCTAGTCCCTTAAATATTATCATCACTAGTACTAGACCTATCAGCATAAATTTTAAGTTGCTGTATTTGATGGTTGTACCGTCTTCATATCTGGTGTATGTCATGTTGTGAACTCCAAAGGTCAAGGCACTTGAGGTTTACAATGAATGAAGTGCTGAAGTTTTATGCTTGTTCTTTAAATATCTTTAGTGCTTTCCTGCAAAACATACTATGTTGTATACAACTGGTTATCGACCCTAAATCAAAACATAAATAGTGCATATACAAAATAAAACAAAATGGTATGTAATTTAAAGCATCGCATCAAGGGTAAACAACTGCGATCAGCATTAAACTGTAAGATGATTCAATATGCATGAACCTATTTGTGGAAAAATCGAAGGTAAAACATAATTTAATTGGATTGAATCAACTTTTCGTTTTTTGAAATTCAACACAAACTCAACATCTTTGTATGACCACCCATAACGAGAATATGAATACACATTAAAAAAATGAATAAAGATGTAACCTAAATTTATGATTCAGAAATTGCTATATTTGTAGCAATATATTTGTACACAAAAGAAAAAAAAAAGAGTAAAATAAAATAAAATAAGGGTGACATAAGGAAGAAAAGAAAAATCTTCTCATACTCCTTTGGAGAGATCTCTGCAGAAAGCAGAAAACAACACAAGTGGGAATAGAGGGTTCCAGCTTGTGTGCAGTAAACTCTTGTTTAGTATGGCTGTTCATGGTCAAAATTTTCAAGCCCTAAGATCTGGAACTAGCACTGCTAACTGGTAAAGCCTGTATCTAAGTTTGAAAGGAGAAAACTAACTATTGTCAACTGAACTATGATCCTCAATAAAACTTGTAGTGTGAGTATTACCACCGGATGCTGAGGTTAATGTATGTGTCATTGAACTCTGACTCTGGTTTCCACTCAAACTCTGCTTTGATTGATATTGATGGAGATCCCTTAAGGCTTTGAACCTTAAATCATCATTGTAGGTACTTGGTTCTGGGATTGCATTAGGAATATCTGTATGTCCTTCAAGCATATTCACTACTTCAGACATTGTAGGCCTAAGTGTTGGAGAAGCACTGGTGCACAGGAGACCTATTTTGACCACCTTTTCTACTTCTATTTTATTAAGGTCTGGCCCTAACCTTTCATCAAGCAGCCCCACCAAGTTCCGAGTTTGGTTTAACTGACATGCCTGCAAATATAAATTATTGTTGTCTTTAAAATAAGTATTAAAAAAGTAAAAGGTTTATAATTGAAAAATACATTAAGGAGCTTTGAGATTACCCAATCCAAAAGGCAAACACTTCCATCATCTGGTAAATAATTGTTATTGCTTTTCCCACTAACTATTTCTAATGCCACAACTCCGAAACTGTAAACATCAGCCTTGTCTGTAAGGTAGCCCCATAATGCATATTCTGGTGCCATATATCCTCTACGAGGAAAATAAATAAATAAATTAGGTACCAAATATCATTTGGAGATATCTGTATGATAAATGCAAAGGCAACCTACATAGTCCCAGCAACTCGGGTGCTGATATGCGTCTTCTCTGCTTCATCAAGCTTAGCCAAGCCAAAGTCAGATATCTTTGGATTCAATTTGTCATCAAGTAACACATTAGAAGCCTTGATATCTCTGTGAACTATCTTGAATCTTGACTCATCATGGAGAAATGCTAAACCTTTTGCTATGCCAATGCAAATCCTAAACCTTGTGGGCCAGTCCAATTTAAGCTGCTTGTTTTCGCTACCTATAAACATCAAGGGCCATTACAGCTGCTTATTTGAATCAAATCATATTTAAAACTTTTACTCACCCCTCTAATAATCAAGAAATGAAATTATACCAGGGTATGAACATTGACAATCCATTTTAGATGACTATACTAGGGCAATTCATTTTAGAGGAATTATAGGGAAATAATTTAGGCATAGAGAAATGTTTGTTAAAAAAAGGAAAAAAAAACTATTTTAATCTTGTCTAGTTGTTTGAGAAAATATATATAAAAAAAAATTTCAAGAAGTTAAAACTACTAATATCTGATTTATTCTTTTTGAGTTCCTCATATGACCACTTCACGCATGAGATCTGAAGAAATTCACGGACAAATAATGACTCACCAAATAAAGCTCGGGCAAGGCTGTTATTTTCCAAGTACTCATATACCAGCAAGAGTTGTTCCCCTTCAGCACAGTATCCATGAAGCTTTACAAGGTTAGGGTGTTGCACACAGGATATCAAGCCTATTTCATTAATAAATTCACGATTTCCCTGCCGTGATTTTGATGATAGTTGCTTGACAGCTATAAATGTACCATCTAGCAATTGACCCTGCATCCAAGTTAGCAGAAATCCATTATGCTAGACATTAAAGAAAATTCCCTTTGAATGAAATAAAATTATTTGGAAGTCATCCAAAAACCTTGTATACAGGACCAAAACCACCTTCCCCAATCTTATTAGCAGAAGAGAAGTCATTAGTAGAAACTCTGATCTGCTCCAAGCTAAAATTGCCTGCCTGAGTATCTCTATCTTCCGTACCTGTCCATGTAAGCCAAGAGAAATTTGTTTAAATCAACAGTTATCTAAGTTCCAACAACAAAAGCCTCAAATCTGATCAGATCTGCAGAAAAATATTAGTTGCACACAATATAATTACACTGTGCAAACTTTTATTCTCACTCCCGAATGGAAACTTCACTGCGTACAGCTTTCAAAGTATAAGAAAATGACTTCACCTGTCCTTTGCAGTTTCCCTCTGAAAAAGCCTTTCCACTTCCACCAAATGAATCCAGATATAATTAGCATTAAGCATAGAGCACCAACTACAATTGAAATTATTATAGAAACAGAAACTTTCTTTTCTCCATTTGAGCAAACTCTAGAATCTGTTCAAAGCACAGCAAAGAACCACAATGAATTTTATACAGAACCAGCCATAATAAAGATTGGCAACAAAACTATAAAGTTTCATCTGCAATTAACATCTGTATAAATGATATTGAGTATAATAAGGAATGCTACCTAAAAAGTGATAAGTAATAGACACTGCATTTGATCTTACTAAAAAGATCACTAAAGGCATATGAACATTTCTATTTAAGAAACAAAAACAAGCATACCAAATATAAAAATGAGAATAGAACTACTATTTCATGAGGTTCTCTTTCTTTAAGGGCATTCTTTTTTTGATAGTAGCAGTTGTATTTATATATGCTAGAGAAGTGATGTTAGACACCACAAACAGTGATGGTGAAACACTGCAAATTTAGATAAAATAAATTTATGCTCATCTTGCAATGGGGGGTAGTACTCACTTGAAACCACAGAAAAGGCTGATACAAGGGGACCATAAACTCCTGCATCAGGAATTCTGGTTGTTCCTTTTCCAGCCCAGTAGAACCGAATCTCCAAGACATTATTTGTAATGCTGATATTGTATATAGGAAGCACCAGTGGTTTTTCAGCAACATTTGTCTTATTCTCTATTTCAAAATTTTTGCGAATCAGTTTGCCCTGAGACAAAGTCAATGCATTAATTCATAATCTGAAAATTAAAGCAAAATTCATTAGTTTGGCCAATGCCCAGTTACCTGAACATAGATATCAAATATGCGCTTCCCAAGACTTCTAAATGTTTTATCATTTGTAAACTGTATCTCAGCAAAGTGAAGGTTTACAGTATAGTTCCCATTTTCCATGCAATTATGGAAATAAGTAAGCGTAAGTGGAGATACACGTGCTGTTTTGTATAATTCAGACATATTTGAAGATGGAAGTGATACTATATAACGTATGTTCTGGCCATCAAAATCATCCATGAAGTCTCCGGTGCTACTAAATCCCCAGTGATCATTGGAACTGTAGAAATAAGTTGCAGTGCCGCCCTGAAAATCATCTCCAACATAAAGGTTTTCTCCTTTATCATCTTTTACATTTACATCCTTCCCGCCACAGTTAACATGTAAACAACTTGAATCTGACAGTTTATTAAGAAAATAAGACAGTGTAAGATTTTTTTATGCGAAAGTGAATAAGAAAATTTATTTAACTACTCCTTACAGTACAAAGTTTCATATGCAATTTACTATAGCAGAGTCATAGAAAACAAAGTGTCATTTTGTTATTATGCATTTATTTTGAAGTAAATATTCCTACCTATACACATTTTACACACATATCACCTCACATCTTACAACTTTCGTCATTTGATTAAGTTATATTTTCTGCTTGTGAAGTGTAAACATTTTGATTCAACTATATACTGCAAGTATGAGATGAACATCTGATGTGGAAGAATCTCTCGGCTTTATCCATTTGATCATGGTCATTTTTCTAAGAAAGCCAGTGAAAAACGCTTAATGTAATAGATCTCGCATCCTAATTCCCCATTCCATCTCAGACTTACTAGGATTTATTTTAAAATGTCATATTTTTTTGAAAAATAATATTTTAGAAATTCAAGGCATTATTTTGTTCAGACCTAGTGACAATATTTTAAATATTTAAATAGAGAATAATTTAGTCAAGTACAATAACATTTTCTATAATTGAGGATATTTCATAATTGTTTAATTATCAAATAATTACATTAAATGAAATATATTTTGACATAGTTGGTAGACAATAAAAACAAAAACTGAACTGCAAGCACCCATGAGATTGATAATTTAGAGTAATATAGACTTACACCGGGGACAGATGAAATTCTTGGAGCAAGGAACATACTCCTCTCTGTCAATAGCAAAATTAAAATTTACTAATCATTTTCAAATATAGTTTAATTAGTACGAACTGTAAATATAAAGAAGTTTGAAGATTAGTAGCAACACACCCTTTGACAAACATTTTTCCACACATTCTCCTTTATAAATTTTTAGCAGGACTTAATAAAGTTCATTCAATATTAAATAATATATGAGAAAGATGGTGTTAATGGATATTTTCGCATTTCCCCATAAATTTTATACAAATATCCGCTAATTTATTACTATATCATTTTCTCATTACTAGCACAAATAATGATAAGTGTCATAATAATAGTCAGTACTAGCACAATACTTATATGTTTCACATTTCAAATAAATTCTTGCAAATAAATCATTTTTCAATTGGCTGCATATCTAACCAAAACCAGAGAAGGGGATCTTACAACTTGTTCTCCTTAATCGAGCTTCTGAACAAATTCAGATTCAAGTTCCTACTAAGTGAAACAATATTAAAAACAAATTTCAGTTTAGAAAAATACCAAACTTGAAAAATATAAAGGAAATAATATTGAACAGGTTTTCACTGACATGCTGTCCTGACAAGCAGGCTGGTCATCATCTTGCCAAGTAAAGTTGTTGTATGAAAGATCACTGTTTCCAACACAATAAGGGAACCTCTGTCAGAAATAAACCATAAATTGAAATCCAAATGTGTTACTTATAAGATAACTTCCCTAAATTTAGTCAATCTGTTTGTACACACACAAAAAATGACATCACTAAAAGAGGTCTAATATGCTAAAGGAATAAGAATCCTACTTAATTATATTTTCATGTAGCACAAATAACACACATGAAGCTAAAAAGGAATAGAGGAACCCCTGGCTTGCATCATCCACTTGTATGATGACCAATGGATCCCATCATGATAATTCTGGATTTTTTCTTTTGGTGTGCTAACCAGAGATATACTCCCCTCCTTCTCTTTCTCTGTGCATCTCTGCTCTGATTCCATGGGCATTGATTAGTGGAAGTGTGGAACCATACAATAAGAAAAGGTAAAAAGGAACTGTAAGCGATAATGCCCTTTGTGGCACAACCCAAAGTGGAAACTCCAACTAGTTGATTCTTTTGTGCTTAGAAACCTAACAACTTCACATCACGCAAACTAAGTTTCTTCCTATTTTTTTAAGGAGACATAGATGATTGAGTATTGGAAAAAATACAAGTCCCACATCGACCAAAGATAGTGCCAAGATATAATATATAAGTGTGGGACAACCCTCATTCTATGAGCTAACTTTTGGGATTTAAATAGGCTCAAATCTACATTCTAAGATTATATTGAATGGATTTAATCAATCACATCTGACTTTGAAGTTTGAATTACATCTAGAATAAAGATAAAGATGAACAAACTGGGAAGTGTCTAAATTTTGCAATTGCTGTTGCTAAGAAAGTAATTTCATTTTGTTTCTTATTTCAAATCCATTCTGCAGTAAACCACATAATCAATGATTAACAAATCTATTGGGTTATACTAAACATTCCAAATATACAAAAGTAACAAAACTAAAACCTTGCTTCAAGTAAATTATATAGATGAAAGAGTTAGAACCACAAACAAACTTACATGCTACTTCTGTCCCTCAAGACTGAATTTGGTATATTGCCACTAAGCAAATTACCTGTTAGGTAGCTAACAAAAGCAATGCCAAACTCATTGTGTCAATATTTGAACATAAAAGACACTATTCAATTTTATTATAAAGAACTATGTGCACAACATGGCTCTGGAATCACGAAAATTGGTTCAATATTATCTCTTATTTTAGTCAAAATTCAAGTGTCAGTCTACAATTTAGAGTATACTTACATATATCTTAGACGCCTTGCACTTATAACTGCTGGAATTTGCCCAACAAGCATGTTAAAACTGACATCCCTATCATAATTTTTTTGAAAAAGAATTACAATTTTAATAAGGCAATGCTGTTTTACCAGCAACATGTAATCATACAATAATAGAAGCATCTTTTAGAACAAGTTAAAGAAAGTCCAATAAAGCATAATACGATTGGTAAGTCATAACTTATTTACTGTGTCTCCTGACAAATATGTTTGATGTTTACAGATTTAGAAAATAGATATCTGAACCTTTATGGTATGATGAACCACAGAGCTTTCTGGTACAGTTGCTCAACTTCAGATTAAGTTGTTACCAAAAAATGCTTCGCCCATTCTCATACTGATATTTGCAACGTATTTTCCTTTTTGCTACTGACTTCCATATATTCAAACTTGATTTAAATATACATAGCTTAGAATTCAATTAGCAGAAAATCTTTTCATTTGTTTTTACTCTTAAAGTAGTTATGATTTATTAAATATGTTCCTAACTTGAACCTTGGATTAGAGTCCAAGAGCAAAAAAGGCCATCAGACAATAGGCCAATCACCTCGGCCCCAAACAAGAGAGGACTTCAGGGTCCTCAAACAATTACAGGAGAGAGATCCCTATCAAACATTCCTCCAGCAGTTATGAGGGAAGTTACTCTCCAGAATCCACAATCACTTGACAAGGATTTGTCTATGAACCTGGACAATAATTAAGTGTCACTGCCAACATAAGGAGAAAGACCATTTTTGGTAAAGACCTACTCCCCAAACACCATCTCCTAGTGCACAATGCTAACTTGAGCATTGGAGCATCATTGTAGGTACTCCCCACTGCTCACATCTGCACATGTTCATTGTTCACCTTCATCATGAACTAGGTAAGTCCTATAACTTGGAACTTGGACTGAACAATATGCATGATGAGAATAGAAACAATCAAAAACCTAATGGGGCTATTTGTATTGACATGTCTTTTTAAATTGACTGGCTTTCATTTTCTTTACCCTCTTCTTTTAAACAATGTTAAAATTGTCAACACGTCAAAATCCAGAGAAAAGCCTTATTTACATGATCTCAATGTGCAAAATGATTTCATAAAATTAGGCATGCAAACATTTTTTATGAATTGCGAAACAAAAAAGCTTTTCTCCGCCATCATTTGTCAGAGTAGATAAATTAAAGCAGCCTATTCTTAATAATACAGAGATGCAGAATAAACATGTTATAGGCACAGAAATCTTCACATGCTTACTTACATATCCTCCAAATCCATCATCGTCCAGATATATGATGGTATCACACCAGATAAGTTACAATTCCTTAAAACCCTTAAACACAAAAATGAATGATTTAAACTTCAGACTAAAAGTCTATAAAATTTTCACATTTAAGAAACAAAATATGAGAAAATATTATCACTAGTAGCAGTTTACGTACAAAGTAATCAAGTCTGCCATGTTCCCCAGAAAAGGAAAGTCCTGGCTAGGACTTTCTATATCACTGATTCTTCTGTACAAAGATGTGCTACCATGAGCTAGAATATCAATATGATAGACAATAATGAAGTACAAAATATATCATAACAAGTAGAGCTAATAATAAAGATATACTCACAGCTGTTCTAAGTTATTCAAGAGAGAGATATTTGATGGAATCGGTCCCTCTAGTCCACTTCCATGCATTTCTCTTTATAGATTTACATTGATAAGAGTATGGAGTTGGAAAATAATATATAATTTAATATTAGCCAAAAGAACCATAAAATCATTTAAAAAAGAAAGGAATTAGAACCTCACAGTCTTTTGAGTTGTTGCCAGTTCTGTATGAAATTAGGTATGGTTCCAGTAAAATTGTTATCATTTATTCTACTGCAATGTGACAATGTTAGAAGTGTTAGAAGTTAAGTATTTGGGTTCTAAGCAGAAGAAACAAAATCAAAGCTCACAAGTCCGTCAAGTTTTGTAGTCCTGCAAGTGAAGGTGGTAAGTTCCCTGTCAATTGATTGGATGATAGAACCCTTCAGTTTTAAAATTTCAAAAAAAAAAATTGTCAGAAAACATGATATCTTACAAGAGACAGTCAAATAATCATATTCAAAAATAAAAAGAAGAAACGGAACTGGGATGTCATACAAGGTCCGCAAATTGATTAGTCTCCCAAGCTCAGTTGGAACAACGCCAGAAAATTGGTTTGCTTCAAGCATCCTAATTGGAATTTTGATAAGAAAAATGCAGTGGTTTTA
This sequence comes from Glycine latifolia, assembly GCA_013407115.1. Taxonomy (NCBI): domain Eukaryota; kingdom Viridiplantae; phylum Streptophyta; class Magnoliopsida; order Fabales; family Fabaceae; genus Glycine; species Glycine latifolia. The sequence continues at coordinate 7,585,502 of CM023955.1, read as the reverse complement.
GTAAGGATGACAAATGACATACTACCACAAACAATAACACCATCAAAGTATACCTCATTCTTGAGGATTTCAGTAAACATGATAATATCTAGGACATATATGAATGAATTAAATTAAAGCTTGAAACATACAGGTACGTGAGAGTAGTAATATTTCCTAGATGCTTTGGAATTTCCCCAGATAAGCGATTCACAAGAAGAGAGCTGCATAGAGTTGCACAAATATGTAGTTAATATAAAATAAGAACAATAAAATGAATAGTTTGCAGTAGCTGGAAATAACCCAGACTCACATTGAAGTTAGATTCATAGAAGCCCATGCCTCTGGAATTGTGCCAGTGAAGCAATTGTAAGCAAAATCCCTGCCCATAGAAGGAAATTTTTTGGAAATACTAAGATCAAAGAATCACTGAACTGTTTAAAATGGTTATATCAGGAATGAAACCAAATCAAGTTGTGAAAACCCATTGCAATTTTTTTTAATGAGAAACAATAATTAACTTGTTTAAGTTGCTCATACACAAATTGGAGAAAAGGTAGCTTGGCCAGTTGAGGTGGGAGTATGCCTGGTAGACTAAGGCGCTTGAGAGTCCTAAAACATAGAAACATTGAAGTCATGAGTCTTAATTAACAGTGATGGATAAAATACTGATAGGCTCTTTAAAAATAATGTTGCCGAGGATAAAATTAGTCTATTTGCAAGTTCATGTTGACATTATTTATATATATGTGGATTTAGATAACTGAATCTGGAAATTTGAGATAATACAACGAAAGCACAACACAAGAATATCAGAAAAGAGAAATGAAATAATTTGGTAGTCATACATGTTCACAACATGACAGACAGTACTGTCTTCAAAACTGCAATCACAACCAACTCTTCTCTCTGATTCTGCTGCTGGTTCTTGCGTTACTCCAACCATTTCAACATTGCAGGAATCAGCATCAAACTTCCAATATGTCGCACCCATTGCGCTCACAATTTCTTGAAGAGCATCAACTAAATGACAATCATAAACATGTAGGCATAAGCATTGTAGCTGTAAACAAGTGTAGTTGGAATGTGAATCTAATATCAACTTGAGAGCTGCTAATCCAATCCACTAAAGGGAGAATATTTGCTATTATGTTCATATAAGTAAAGAAAATAAAAATGGATAGAAAATAATTAAACAAAATTTCACCCATTACTGAATAATACTTTTAAATCATGAAAAACTACAATAAGAAGTTACTGAAACTTCCTGAACTAATAATAAGTTCAGCAGCTCCAATCCTTAATGCTTCACATGGAAAAATGAATATAAAGTTACCTTCTTCTTGGGGTAATTTTGATTCAGAAATTCTCAGCAACTGGAAGCAACTTAGAGCAATAATAAGTAGGAAGACAGAGAAATTGGCAACCCCCATGTTGCTCTGAGGGTACAAAGAACAAAGAGATTGGCTAAGCTTTAATCTCTATGATTCAAGGATGATTTTGCCTCAAATATCAGCTAATGTCGTACATGCAATAATTGAGTTGAAGGAAGCCAACCCATGTTGGAAAAAGAAGATGATGAATCTGAATATGGCACTCTCCAAGTCAAAGACACTGACACTAGTTCTTTTCATTTTTCAGATGGTACATTAATTTGAATTTTTTTGTTGAACTTTGTGCATTAAATTATTGCATAATGTACTATAGACATTCGGTGTTTTATTTATAAAAGAAAAATGACATTCGGTGTCAGGAACGTTATAGATTAGGGCTGGAGAAGGATTTGACTTAAAAATAAAATAAATGATTGTAGTTGTTATTTAAAAACACTATCACATGATATGTTAATGTATTCATAATTCATTATATACATATTTTTTGACAGGTAATTTTTTTATTATAAAAATAATATTCATGATGTCAAGATATTTTTATTAATTTTCAAAAGGAATATATTAGTAAGTTAATCTTTTATAATATTGTAACAAATTTTAAATTATAACTTAATATCATCCATATTCTTTTTAATAAACAAGTTAAAATATATTGATATTATTTTCAGTATTAATATATCATTTATAAAAAAATTATCAACATTACATTACATAAAATCAAGAATAATTAATCTGGGCAACTTAATAAGAAGAATTTATTTAATCCCAATCTAAAAAGTTGGGCTTATAATTATATTCTTGAAAATACTCGATCGAAAACCTATTACCTAGTTTGAATTTTTTAAACTAAGATTTTAAGTCGTCTTTTATGACATCTTGCATCCAATTTCAATATTATATATTTGAGATAAGAAGATATAAAATTTTGTTTGAAATCTTGTTACCCCAATGACGCGAGTGTTGATTTTAAAAGAATTCAATTAAATAAAAACACTTGTAAATGAATTGGAAAAAATCAAAAGTCAGGCACGGCATAAAAAGTGTTATCGGTAATTGTTTGTTTGGTAAAGCGAAGAGAAATAAAAACAATTTTTGAAAAAATTCCTTTTCTTTTATACTTCATTTCATCTCCATCAAATAAACGATATAAATGAGGTTGAAGACAAACTCAACGGATCTCATTCATTCTCAACAAATAGGTTCATTGGCGGCTTCTAGGGTGGGAGAATAAAGCAAATACCCCAGTGTGGGAAACAAATTTAGTCCGTAAGATATAAGATTGTGTGAGATACGTGGGAATTATTGTAGGGATGCCTACACTGGAATATACTTTAAAAAAAAATAGAATACACCAATGGACTCCACGATGAAGCACTTCTTCTTAGCGGCAAGGCAACAGTTCAGCGTGATTGTGTTACTACTTAACCCTAACAGTAACAGGGCACACTCTGGAGGAAATATTTCTGTTGAGCAAAATGATTTGGTATGTGAGACAAAGAGCTTCATTTTTTTAAGATTTATTCCCTGATTGAAAGCCAATGATAAATACAAAGGGATCCGGATATCCGTTTGCTCAATGTAAAAGGAAAACTAGTTTTACGTTTATTTTAAATTATTGGGATTTTTTTCTGAATAAATAAATCCAAAGAAATTAAAATAAACGTCATTTATTAGCAATATCGTAAGTTTTTCTGAATAGGAAAAATAATAATTTCACATTATTTTTTTATGAGAAAATAATTTATTAGAGATAAAAAGAAAAAGACATGTAGAAAACTAATTTATTCCAACGTAATCGTGTAAGAGATTGATATTTTTAAATATTTTATGATTTATTTCAGTGTGGACAGTTGCACACGTATCTAAAAAAAATCTATATCCTGCGGATCACATTTGTTTCCCACCTTAGAAGCTGGCTAGGTTCATTACCAAAGATTTATACTACTTTTCTGGCGGCAGAAATGCCAAAGATATTCATTCTTGTAGGAGTAGGACACTATCCAATACACCTAACACGCGTCTTTTTGTCTGAAAATCCTCGTCATCAACTAATATTCCGTAATGTCTACGTGGATGCTTTAGACTATATCAATTATCAGATAAAAGATTTTTCAACTTGGATGGTGTTAGACTTTCAAATTAGAATATGTACGCAATTGTTTTCACATGCTTTAGCCTTGGGTTTGGACGAGAGATTTCCAAATTCTAAAGAATTTGAAATGTTAGATATATATATATATTTGAATTGGTCTTATTTAGAATTATTTTATTTTATTAATGATTTTTTTGAATAGATTAGTTCAAATTTTTAGTTTTGATGAGATAATTTAATACTTTCATATGTAAAATTTTGTCTTAAAATTCATATTTTTCTAAAGAGTATGAAGATAAATACAAATTTTTTTTCTTAAATTGTGACAAAATAGAAATTTACTTTTTATTATATTCATCAATCAAAATAAAAATCATATTTTTTTTTAAAATAAGCTTTCATAATAGTTTTTTAAAAAAAAAAACTATTTGATAACACTCATTCCTTAATTTCTCTTTCCTCACAACCTACTCCAACTCACCAATCAAAATCCCCACTCATTGACTACCTTCACACTGATATCAAATTTATTCGTTGTGATATTTCAGGTCCACTCTCTCACACACACTGATGCATTCACACAAACACAAACACACACAAATTTACTGGGGGGCGGAAACTCTCTAATATTATTGATAATAGTCTGCCAAAGTCACACAGAGCTCTTTACATAATGTGCTATTTATAAGCACCAAAACCCTAAACCTAAAACAATTCAAATTCAAATCTAAACAATATCTTTCATAATATCTTTCTATAATATCTCTTTCTTCATATCTTATCTATCCTCATATCTTATCTTATCTATCCTCATATCTTATCTACCCATATTACTCCTTTTAAAATTCAAACTACATAAAACAATATTTATTTAAACGTTTATCCTAACAAAATCCCCCCATAAACTTTAAATACTTCT
>CM023955.1:7553738-7575793 GCA_013407115.1 Glycine latifolia | reverse complement strand
ATTATTGATAATAGTCTGCCAAAGCCACACAGAGCTCTTTACATAATGTGCTATTTATAAGCACCAAAACCCTAAACCTAAAACAATTCAAATTCAAATCTAAACAATATCTTTCCTAATATCTTTCTATAATATCTCTTTCTCCATATCTTATCTATCCTCATATCTTATCTACCCATATTACTCATTTTAAAATTCAAACTACATAAAACAATATTTATTTAAACGTTTATCCTAACACACACCACCATCATCATCATCATTGCATCCCGTCACCGACATCACCATCATTCTCTATTTCCTCTATGCGTGATATCATTGTTCTCTCTATCTCCTTTGCATATGACACCATTGTTGTTGTCGTTCTCTCTCTCAATTGGTCGTTCTCTCTCTCTTCCATGCATGAAACCACCATCGTCGTCATTCTCTCTCTCCCAAGTGTGGAGTCATGAGACACTGAGATGAGAGTTGAGCAAGAGCATCTTTGAAAAAAAAATTAAATTACCTGATAAAAATATTAGCATATGAATTCCCTTTTAAATATTTTATATAAACAATTCATTTCACTCATCAAAAGAATTTAAATTTCCTTTACATACAAAATGAATTATCCAATTTAAATATCTCATTCAAACACACAATAAAAGTAATTTTATCGGATAGACACTTTTGTTATATATCAAGAGCATGTTTGAATAAGGGATTGAAAGATATGATTTGAGGACAAAATGGATTAAATACATGGTTGTATTGAGTAGATGTATGGATGTGTGTTGAGAATATGAGTGTATTGTCATGATTAACTTAAATGATAAAATAATTAAAATGTGAGTTTTAGGTCTATTGAATAATATTTTTAATTAATTTTTATAAAGTAAAAAATCATATAAATATATATATTATCAAAAGGACTTAATATATAATTTTTCATTGAAAATAAAAATATTTTTCTTAAAATATATTTTAAACCCCAATCATGGTCACATTTCTGTGCATTGCACTCATGCGTGGAACCTTTCTGCTTGTGTAGTTTTCAGCTTTCAGCAGAGGTCCCTACAAAGGAGTATGAGAAGCTATTTATTTTCTTCCTTATGATGCTTTTTTTTTTGTCTCTTCTTTATTTATTTTTCTGTACACATTGGTACAAATAAAGCCATCTTTGAAAATTTAGGTTGCATCTTTATTTCGTTACTGATGTAAATTATTATGATAAATTATATTGTGTATGTTTCAAATGCTTTTCCTTCCTTTGAATTTGTCCATCGAATAGGTGAATGCCCATCTACGTTGTATGGGTCTAATAGCGATACTGGGTACGAGATATAGAATATATTTAAAAATCTAAGATACAGATACGTTGATATAAAATTTAAAAAAAAATATTCACAACTAGATGGGCATTAAGAAATTATACATAATAAAATAGAACTTCATATAAGCATAACTAAAATGTATAAATAATAGAAAAACACAATTTATAACATAAAAGGAGATTAAACGCTTTAACATAATAAAAAGTATCTCACAACAAAAACCTGTAATAAATAAAATTCTAAGCATAAATATGATATCACACTTTAAAAATTTTAATCTTATCATTTTCTTATATATTATCAGTGAAAAATATCGCCTTCAAATTTAGTTTAGCAAAAGAAAGAGGAACAATTTCAAGAATGATAGTTCCTTTAAATTGATCTCATCAATCATCATCTTCACCAATATCTTACATTTTGCTCTCATCCTATTATATCTCATTTTTTTAGAGAAGACGAAAGTTTGTACCTAAACACTAAACATTTGTAGAGTTGAATGTATTTCAGCTATTGGGTACCTAAATAGTACTCATACTTAAGTATTTAATTGTTTTAGAAAAATGTTTTTGGTGCGTATTATTGATACGTATCCCCGAGAACCCAACGGTGTATCAAGTACCATTACGTTCCACTTAAGTGTATGCCATGATTTTAAGAGTTACTCGAGCTTCATAGATGCCTGTAGCATCATCTTATTGTTAATGATGATCGCAGTTGTTTATCCTTGATGCGATGCTTTTAATTATATACCATTTTGTTTTATTATGCAAAAACACTATGTTTTGTTTGTGTTAATTACCCAGTTATATAGAACATATAATATCTTTTCAATACTAGCTGAAAATATCACTACCGAACGTGAATTAATTTTTTAAACACCAAAACTCTTGAATTAATTTGATAAGAAAAATCATTTAAACACACTTGCTGGACAAGGATTAAGATTTTTTGCTGTAACAATTTTAGTTTGAATCTCAACTGTGGGAAAAAGGGGAAATAAACAACACTACATTACATACGGCATGGAGGAAATCAGCCGTGCTTCTTTATAAATCCATCACGAAATGGGTGAAAGGGTTCAGTTGTAAGCATTTTGAGTTTGGAACCATTTAATTAGGTAATATCTACACGAATAATACTCTTTCAAATAATTTATGTGGCTAAGGCGCTAAGCTACAACAAGAGAATGAAGACCCTTGTCTATTCATCTAACATACTAGTATTTAAGCTTGTAATTAAACTAATTTTTTTTAATCATAAATCCTGCATTTTTCTTTGCTGTTAACCTGTAATGCTTATTAATTTGAAATTTTCAATTGCATGAACAAACAAAACTATAGTTCATGTGAAAGGCAGGTGAACATCATGAAACTAGAAATTTGTTGAAACAAATTTATGGAAGGGTAGGTTCTGAGGTTGACAAAACAGAAGCAGAAATTATTAACAAAATTTGCCTACTTTTACACACAATGTATCCTTATAACTCAGACCTCCGATGTTTCTGAAGGAGAGAATACTCTTGGTCCTGGAAGAGAAACAGGAAGAAAAGAAGCAATGCAACATTTTGCAGGAATGCACTAAGGTTTTCAAACAACTAGGATAAAACTTCAACACTGCTTATATTGTTAAGCTCAAGTTGGTTACCTTGATCTTCTGAGTTCACAAAATAACATAAACACAAATTGAACATAGTCCAAGTTATAGAACCATAACATACACCAACTTAAAACATCTGCTGCTGATACTAATGGTCTGGTACTAGTGATAATAGTATGTAAGGTACTAGGAAACGGGATGGTTAAATATATAACAAACACTAACTTAAAACCTTAAGATAGATGCAGCATAATTAACAAAATCACACAAACATGAAAAAGACAGATTCTGAGCTCTGATCACCAGAGCTAGAAATTTTGTCCATTATGCTAGCCACGACTTGCTTGCTTTCTCTGAGCACTTTAATGCTCCTATTGAGCTTCTCACGCTTCAGGGAAACTGAAGGTGTTTCCTCCAACATTCTCTCAATTCCACTTCCATATGGAGACATCATATCCTTCACAATCTCATCTCCCTGATCCTTGTTCACAAGGTTGAAAAGGAAGAATTGCAGATGCAGGGCAGTGGTGTCAATAAGCCTCCGAAGCACAATCTTCCAGTATGCGGTCCACAATGGCATTGATCTTGTCACCAGCCACATAAGTGTTGGGAATTTTGTAACCTCAAATAGTCAAATACTGATACCAAACGTTGGGTAAACATGTACCCTCAGAGTCAAATGTGGAAAACGTAATCAATAACAAAGGGAACGAGAGAGACAATCACATAACAATCTGTTTTACGTGAGAAACCTTCCTCAACGTGAAGAAGTAAAACTCACGGGACTCCGGTCCAGATCAAATATTCACTATAACAATAATGGGTTACAATGAATCAAATACACCAACGTGATGGTGATAATCAAACTCTCTAAAGTGTTTCACTCAAACTCTCTAGAGATCTCTCAAATGCACAGCACAAGGTTTGCTCAAATATGCGGAATATCTCACGCTCTCTCAACTCTTAATTTGAGTCTTAACCTAATTACAACCTCAACTAATGTATTTATAATTGATAATTAGGTTTAGGGTTTAGAACCCTCAAATGGGCTTGGGCCAGCATTGGAGGAGTAAGCCCAACAATAAGTAAGATTCTTTGGCAATTTGTCCGGCTCCGAAAGCTAAGAACTGAGCTTGTCATTGATCTTCTTAGCAATCTCTAGCAATATTTTGGAAATACTAGCTGCTTGAAGTTGAACCAGCTTCGTTGCCAAAACTGGAATGTCCATAATGGGCTTGTCAATTTCGAACCAAAGTAGGTATGTCAGGAATAGTTTAGAGCATCTCCAACGCAGGAGCTTGGAGAGTTCCTTAACGGGAAGAACCCATATCTTGAAAAAAAACAGCGTTGGAGCAATCCTACGTGACGGAATCGAAGCTTGAAGAAAGAGGAGTGATTTCTTATATAAGCATCGCTCCTTACACAGTAAAATAATATTAAAAAACTCAACCACCACAGGAAAATAAAGAGGAAAAATAATTACCTATAACATACCTTGCTCGAGGAAGACGACGACGTCGACGACAACGACGGCGGCGTTGGACCATGCAAGGACAGCGACGGCGATAGACAGAAAGGACGGCAAGAGTAGCGGCGACGACGAGAACAGCGCGAGATGGATAAGAGAGACGTAACTCGTGAGGGCTGAGCGGCAGTGGTGGAGAAGGAGAAAGAAAGCGCTGAGCAGAGAAGGAGAAAAGGAAGCTTCTGGAGGGACGCGTCCGAGGGGAGAAGGAGAAATAAAAGGTAAAAACTTAGCCGTTCATAGCCCTTGGATCAGATCAATGGTCCAAATAAAAGAAAAGAAAAGCAACAGGTAAAATTATTTGTCATTAATTACGCGAGTTTTGAACCAGAAATGTGTGGGTGGGGAAGGGGAGATTGCTAAATGCACCTTCCTTGTTTGCTAAATGCAAATATGTTATGTAATTTTTAATTTATTAACAATATGTTATGAAATTTTTTTAATAACAAAATGCAAATAAAAAATTCTATCTTTAATTTATTAACAATATATTATGTAATTTTTTTTTCGAGGTCTAGATTTTTTATTTATTTTGATGTTATTGTGTTTAATTATTTATTATTATGTAAAATTTAGTTTTATATTATTACGTATTTCGTTTTATTTATTTTAATTTATATTTATTAAAATTGAAAAAATGTTAAGTTTTATTAAAAAAATATAAATATGTGGATTTTCTTGAGTTCCTTGTGATTTCTTGCATTGGAACAAAATATTGGATGAGTTTCTTAGAAGTGACATGACACTGTAGGGACTCCAAGAAGTAGTGCGGAGACAACAAAAAATTGCTTAAAAAATTCAATTGAATTCCTTGCATTGGAGATATGGTTAGCTTCTTCATTCTGCCTAGCTTCTTCATTGGACTCATCCCCAATGCGATTTCTGACACACACATAACCAAGTCCAATGTTAACATCATCAACAGTTACCTTTTCATGCAAGCCCTCAGTGGCCTTATCAGCTTTTGTGACCACAGCAAGAGTCATCTCACCCGTTTTGTCAACACCTTGTGACATCCTAATTGACTCACAAGTAGATAAATCAACAGTGGAAGACAAAACATTGAGAATGATGCTCTCTTCAGGCCTCATATACTCCATAATAATATCCTTAATCTGGTCATATATATCCTCAGGTTGACCATGAACAGGCACGCGAGTGATACCTGGAAGATCAACCATAGAGAGATTAGGAACACCGTTCTTCTTCACCACAAGAGTTAATGGGTTGTTGGAAATACCTTTCCCACCCCCTGCAAGCTCATCCGTGGCAAACTCTAACAGCATCAGAGACGTGAGCCTCATCTGTGGACACGGTTTTGGCATTATACTCCAGCACCAACTCGAGTTTTGGGAGTGAGTGGTTTTGTAGCCTCATGATCAAGGGTACCCTTGTGCAGATACCTTGTCCACGGGGTAAGCTGATTCCAGCTAGAGATTCTAGGACACTGTTTGAAAATGAAACAATTACATTAGAGAAGTTTAATTAGTGGAATGTTAATTAACTTTGATTCGATCGTCATTTAATTCATGTATTTTGAAGTACTATTTTTTTTTTTCAATGGATGTGCATTTAGATTCAAACACCTACATTTTTTCAAGAGTTATGTCTCGTATATGAAGAGGTTTCTTATATAGTATAAGTATTTATGTATAAGTTAAAGAAATCAAAACAAGATGAGTTTTTTAGATTGTGAAGAGTGTTCTCCTTTCTCTATCTATTTCCTTATTTATTACCTGGACTTGCCAGAAGATTGGTCACCGAGAACAACTATGGTTGGAAACTATATCCCTTATTTGGTGATGTTGAGATGCCTCAGGTTCTCAAAAGCATCAAGAACCGGACCTATGCGATCGGTGTAAGGACACAATGGGTGCAACATGTTTGGCTTCGTATGGCTCGGTTTTGGTAGTAGCATGTTTGGCTACGCATGGTTATGTTTTATTTTTATCTGATCACGTCACTTCAATGGCACGTGAAACGGTGCTTGAACCAAGAGAAGAGCATATCTAGTTCATAAAAGAAGGAATGGGTTCCGTTTGGAATGCAATAAGAAAGAAAGTGAGGAAGGAGAATAAATTAAAAATTGAAAAGAAAATGACAGGATTTTTTGTATTAAAAGGGTCTCACACATTTGTATTTCTGTTTTCAACAATGAAGAAATGTGAGGAAGGCTGACATCTTTTTTACTTTTTACTGTATTTGGTAGAGATGAATGAAAAAAACAATTAAAAGTATGAGAAAGATGAGAATGAGTAAAAAAGCACGCCGCTGCTGGTCCCACATATAATATAAAAGATGTAATTGAAATGTTTTTAAAAATTAAATAACCTTATAAATTTAAGGATTAAATCAAATCATTTTTAATAATTTAGGAATCAAATTAATAGTTACCGCTTAGATAAAACATAGAAGTATTGAAGTAGTGCACCGAATAAGATATTCTCGTTTTTTTGTTGGTGGGTTTCAGCGTTCCGCTTCAACTTCAAAGTCTCAGTGAAACCAATTCAGTTCAGTCCAAATCCCAAATTCCAAATCCGAATCAAAATCCGAAGTGAGATTTGCGATGGAGAGACTTCAGCGAATGTTCGCAGGTGCAGGTGGAGCTCTAGGGCACCCTCCCCCAGATTCCCCCACTCTCGATTCCTCCGAGCAGGTCTACATCTCCTCCCTCGCTCTCCTCAAGATGCTGAAGCACGGTAAACTCCAAAAGTTTCCGTTTTTTAGCCAAATCGAGTCATGGGGTACCCGATTACAAACTTAGGGTTTTCGTGTTTTTGTAATTGCAGGAAGGGCTGGGGTTCCCATGGAAGTGATGGGTTTGATGCTTGGAGAATTCGTGGACGAGTACACCGTTCGTGTGGTTGATGTCTTCGCAATGCCGCAGAGTGGCACTGGTGTTAGTGTTGAAGCTGTTGATCATGTTTTTCAGACTAATATGCTTGACATGCTCAAACAAACCGGAAGGTGGTTTATTTATTATATACTTATTTATTTATTTTTATAAATTTGTGTTGGATTTGGTTTATTAGTTCATCGATGTTGGATTTGTGTCGCAGACCAGAGATGGTTGTTGGCTGGTACCATTCGCATCCTGGATTTGGCTGTTGGCTCTCTGGTGTTGACATCAATACACAGCAGGTTCTACTTCATTTCTTTCTTTTTAATTGTTTTCTTTATTGATTCCCGTGTTTCTATTTATTGTTTCTGTATCTACCACTCAATTCAAAGGATTTGTGTGGTGGGTCATGTTGATGATTTTTTCCCTAGTTTTTGACATTATGGATTAGAGTTGGATGCTTTACTTTCGTCTGTTTATGTGAATCTTGCAGTGTGAATAGATTTCGCACTGTTTCTGTTCTCTCTAGTTTCTTATCTTTTTTGTTAAACACTCCTTGGAATTTGCTTACTCTCTCCAATGGAAGAATGGTATGGAATGTACGATAATGAAATAGTCTGTGCCTCTGTGGATCCCTCGTTGAGAGTAAAAGTGAAGAGAATAGCATCTAACTTAGCCAACTTGCTATACTGACCCTCAGACTGTTACTTCTATGATATTTACCTATTATCAATCTTATTGAAATTTCTAACATGGCTTTGATTGTTTGCTGCCTTTTGGTTAATAAAGCTGATGCCTAAACTTTATGCTCATTTTCCCTTTGACAATGATGGCATGCAAAGTATTCTCCTTGCTAGCTTAGCAGAAAGAGTAATATTAAAGAGTTTGAATAAAATGAGGACTAAATCATATACCCAATTTAAATCAGGGCCAAAATTACCAGCTAGATATGTTAATATTGCCATTTTACTCTTTTATTTTTAAAAAGAGATCTGAAATTCATTTAATAAAAGAATCTTAGATTTGTTTCTGATGTTCCTAGAAAGTCAATATTTGTTAGTATGGAAGCTTGCTTTGATTCCATGAATGGTGAATAGGAGCTGTTCATTTTGATAAAAAATGTTCTTAAGATATCAGTGGAACCAAACCTTTTTCTTGCTTATTGAAACAGTGTCATGATATGTGATTGCAAGTGTCAACTGTTGTCTATTTCTTAAACTTTGAATTGTTGGTAATTGTAATTTCCATCCAGGTCTACGCATTATAATTAAATCCAATATTAGTATCAACTATTATTTTGGTTCATATTAATATGTTGCTGTCACCGATCCCAATTAGTTTGGGTTAAAAGTGCTGTTGATGTTGATTAATATGTTGCTGCTGATTAGTATGAGTAACTTGCTCTTCTATGTTACATCATGCAGAGTTTTGAGGCTTTGAATCAGCGTGCAGTGGCTGTGGTTGTAGATCCAATACAAAGTGTTAAAGGCAAAGTGGTGATTGATGCTTTTCGATTGATCAATCCACAGACAATGATGCTTGGCCAAGAACCAAGGCAGACAACATCCAATTTGGGACATCTGAATAAACCATCCATTCAAGTGTGTTATCCAAATCCCTTTTTTTTCTGACATCTATACTGTTGCTATGTTTTATATTTGGAAGCACTTATTATTCTGCATTTTTTTAATTGCTTCTGACCATTCTTTATTGGCCCTCTTTAGGCATTGATCCATGGGTTGAACCGGCATTACTATTCCATAGCCATTAATTACAGGAAGAATGAACTTGAGGAGAAGATGTTACTTAATCTTCACAAGAAGAAATGGACTGATGGTTTGACACTTCAGCATTTTGATACACATTCCAAAACTAATGAACAGACTGTACAGGTAATTTAATGATTCATAGTGTAAGGTAGATTGGTACCCGTCTGATTACTCATACTTGTAAAATCCAGGCATATATTTTGTTTTATTTATGCTAGTTTTCAGATTTGAATAATGGCCTAATATCTTTAGTAGATTAAATACTGATAGATCTCAATTAATTTGATATTGCAGGAAATGCTGAACTTAGCTATCAAATATAACAAGGCTGTTCAAGAGGAGGATGAGCTTCCTCCGGAAAAGCTTGCAATAGCAAATGTGGGAAGACAAGATGCAAAGAAGCACCTCGAAGAGCATGTCTCAAATTTGATGTCTTCCAACATTGTTCAAACTCTCGGAATGATGCTTGACACTGTTGTCTTCTAGAATCATTATTTTGGACCTGCTGGTTTCTTTAGCTGTGGTAAGGAGACAATTTGAGTTATTACAATTACCGTTTCCTTATTCTTCTCACTATATTTGAAGATACTAGACAGATATATTCTTTGGACGGGCTGAAAAGGTCAAGAAAGTAAAACTCAGCATATAGTTTGTGTGGTGTCTCCCTCAGTATTACTGGGTATCATTTAATGTTATTTGTGGATTTTACCTTCTATAAAATTGTCTCTATGAAAACAAAATTTCAGTTATGTTTTAAAATATCATTAGAAATTGTTAACTAACTAAACAAATACTGAATTATTACAAAAGTAAAATAAAATACTGAATTACCCACCTTAGATATGTAGTCTCTAGATGCAAGGTCTAGATTAAGCTTCATATACGGAGAATTAGATTACAGATGCAGCATAATTTAAGCTATACTATAATGCTGGTCGTTCAACTGTGTTAGCTTCATATACGGAAAAATTCGATCAAATTTTTTATTATGTTTTGAAATTTTTTCATAAAATTGAAATTAGTCATTTTTGTATCCGAATTAAGTTAGGTCAAGGTAAATTCAAATTTATGATGATGATTTTTTATATTGATTATATTTATAATTCATATAAATATGATGTTTTTAATATTGTTTATAAATATAATCAATGTAAAAAATTAATGCACATGGGTTTAAAAGTAAGTTTGAACCTTACTTTAGACAAAAATGGTAAATTTAAATTTTGTCATACATTTTGATACTAACATTTTCATATTTGTCAGAAAAAAACATATTATAACCTTAAAAAAATACTGATTCTCATAGCCTAATTCGTGCAAAATGATTCATACCAAATAGCATTGCTCTTAAATAAATATGCCCTTTATTACTAGTATTTAATTTCTCTTTTTATTCTCTACTAGTATATATTTTCCTACTAAAAAACGAAGGCTCTACACATTTCCACGCTCCTCATTGCCGCAAAGTGCAAGACCGTGTTCCCTCTCTGATTCCGAATCCTCAGAGCCTCTTTAGATTGAGCCTCCTCATCCTTGCTAATCAGTACTGTCACCAGTTGTTGCACGACGTCGTATTGCCCATCGGTGACGGCTACGTGCAGTGCAGTGTCGCCAGTTCTCGTTATTCTGGCCGTGTGAGCGTTCTTGTTCGTCTCGTACGTCTCAACAACTTTCTTCCATTCGCCTTTCATGCAAAGTTTGAACAAACGCTTGCATGCTTTTTCCTGATACCCATACTCTCTCATCAGTACTCTATCATCTTCAGTGTCGCCCATGACCGATTACTTTTACGGGATTTCTCAAATAAAGAGCACTTCTAATGATCATTGTGTCATATATGCCTAATGTTTCCATCTTTGCTACAACTTTTATATATATACTGTATACTGTATAATGTACGGCCATTCTTCTTGCGCACGACAGTCTCAAAGTTTGTTTATTAAGGCCCTTCACGAGTTTATAAACTCTTTTGACGAGTTTACAAGTTTTTTTTTTTTTTTTTACCAAACTTTGCTTGGTATATCAGCTGATTTTAATAATTTACTTTTTATAAGTTATTTCAAATAACTTATGAAAAGTAAATTTGCTTATAAATTACGTAGTTTCTTCTTCTTCTTCTCAATTTTTTCTTTCTTTTTTTAATTTCATTTTATTCAATTTAAGAACTTTTTTTTTATCTTTTTTGTTTATTGTCTAGAAAAACTTTTTTTTATCTTTTTTGTTTGTTGTCTAAAAAAACTCTTATATCTAATTTTAAGTTATTACATACACATGACAATCAATTTGTTAATTATCACCATTACATTATTCTTTAAGGTTAAAAATTCTTTGAGTTGCTGAAATATTCTATACTTTTCTTAAAATTATGAGTTAAATTGTTTTCTTGCATAATTTTATTTTATTGATTCAATTTGAACCAAGTTCTTCTTGTACAAATAAAAGTAATGAATGTTTAAGAAAAATTAAGAAGAATTTTTTTAAAACATAATTAATAAAGTATTTAAATGTTAAAAAAATAATTTTAAACAATATAATTATAATAAAGTTAATTTAATTTTAATTTAATTTAAATGTTAAATATTATAATGTAAAATTTAATTTTACCATTTTTTATAATACAAAATTAAAAAAAATATTATCCTTTTTTTTAAGATGATAAGGTATTAAAAATAAAATTTAAATATTAGAAATATTAAATATGTCATTTTATGTCATTTGACATTTATCAATTAATTTATTAATTAGTCTTATTAAACATTTTTATTAAATCACTTAATTTATATACTTTCAACTCGTAATTTATAATGTTTTTAACTTGTTTATAAACTAATTTTATCAATCATAACCATGCTAAATTTTTCATTGATATATAAATGGCTTTTTTACTTGATAAAAAGCTAATAAGAAATAATTTTTTATTGATAGATTTAAAACTTGATCCTTAATAACCTTGTTAGACCGACTACCTTTATTTTCTCCTCTCTAATTTTTTTCCTTTTTTTTTTTTGCCTTCGTATCAAGTTATTCCAACAGAAAGAACCAATGCAAATATATCAAATTTGAGACATTTGATTAAGTGCGTGTTTGGAAATAATTTTCTCCAACGTGAACATCTGTTTAACTCAATGATAGGGAAGTGTTGTTTCTACGTTTAGTGGTTGAAAAAATTGGGACAGTGTCTGTTTGAGGTTCTGCTTCAAACGGTAACCCTCCAAACATCCATATTCAAGTGTATGTGTTGCTCAAAGTCCTATTATTTTCTAATATTTATATCAGATGAGTTTATTTAAATTTTTAAAAAATTAACCAACGTAGCATATAACTCAACGGGCCCAAGGGTATATATATATTGGGCGAAGATAAAAAACCCATATGTGCTATATTTTCATTAGCTTGAAATTCTAGAGATTCGTATTAAAGATTATTCATCCCTTGCATATACAGGATGTCGATAAATAATATCAAGTCGTTTGGTACCTCTAATCTATGTAACATCCTTAACAAGCTTATCAACATCATCATCAGCAACAACTCGACAACAATAAGAGCGAACTCAACAATTAACAACAATAACCCCTATTGCAGCTCTCTTATGAACAAATACTGAAATGCAATACCCACATTAATTAGATCTTTAGTCTCCTATGAACAAACAAATGCAAGGTCTTGATTAAGTTACATACACAGTCTAAAACAATTAGGAGAGAGAGAGTCTGACATAAAAACATATCTAATTTTATAATTTTTAATAAATTTCAATCAATCAAAAGTATGATATAAAGTATATTCTTAGCATTTCTCATTGAAATGTTTTTTGGTCACGCTCTGGTGCTCTCTTAGAAGCCCGTATGAGATCAATGTAGAGCGGAAATTGAGACAAGGCAAAGATTGCCATTGACAGGCATAGGATGGCATACACAGGAAATGCAAGAGATCCGAGTTTGTCGACATAGAAATGACCAGCACAAAATGAAACAATACTGGAGGTAATGGCCACGTACAACAATGTCAAACTGAAGAAGAGCTTCCAAGGAAGCCTCTTGCAAAAATCATGCTCTCGATACCTGGATGTGAGTATGGAGAGGAAGCACACCATGGAGGGCACTGAACAGCAAAGAGCAACGAGCGATGAGATGGCAAAGGTTTTGAATTCTGGCCTGTCTTCGAGAATCGGGGTGCCGGCGCCTTCTTGGAAGCCGCCGGGGACGTTGGTGGAGGTGGAAAAGGCAACTGTGGCTATTAGTGCTGCTACCACGGAGCTACATTCTGAGGTTCTCTTCTGCCATTCCTCAGCGTCTCTGACCATGCCCTTGTGAGTTTCGATGAATATATCTATTGGGGTCTTGTTTTCTTTGTTGTACTTGTACCTAAAGAAATGAGATGGCATCGAGTCCCTCACAAACTGCACTCATCAACAGGAGCAACTAGTTTCAATGACCAAAAAATGGAAATTTAATAGGGATAACAATGGGTTTCAAAGTTTGTGTTGTTTATCTATTTTAGCAAGTTTGAATTGCTACTTCCTTTTGGTTGTTTTAAGTTTTTAGAATGGAGCATTGAAACGCATACATACCGTGTACCACTTCCATTCACAGTGCATTTGCAGCGCATCTCCAGAAACGAGCCAAGGTTTATAGTTTCCAAGCTTGGCTGCCAAGTGCAATGCGGTGTTTCCCTCGCTATCCACTTTCCTAAATGTACTTCCCCTTAAGCTTCTGTTTTTGAGCAAGGAATTGTATAAGTAGATTTGCCTGTTCTCTATTGCCAATAACACTATATTTTTCTTCTTGGCGTCCATGTCATTAACAGCTACCGGAAACTGTTCTAGGATTTTCTCTACCATTTCTGTCACACCATTCTTTGCCGCTATTAACACCGGTGTTTCCAGCTTCTTCTTTTCATCATATTTATCATCTCCTGCGCATAAATAGAAGGAAGTCAAATAATAATAATATAATAATTAATAAAGGAAAAAAAACTAAAGTTGAAGCACTAATGTGTTATTGAACTTAAGGGTGTCTATAAGAGTTTTTGTTTAAAATAATAATAAGAGTATCTTAAATAAATAAATAATTATTTAAATAGGAGTGACTATACAAATGCGTGCCAATAAACACCCCATTGAACTAAATTCAAATTTCAAGATTTTATTCCAGAACCCAATTATTCTTCTATTCTTTTGTTGCTTGGTCTCACCTTGGGGGGAAAAATAATTCTGCTCTTCGACGATATCATCCAAATTAACATTATAAGCGTATGTCTGATCTTGATCTTCCCCCAAGTTTTGCTGGGGTTTGCTGCCATTGTCATCAATATCATACTCATACATGTAAGCTCGCTTCAGAAGTTCATCCATTATTTGATGAGACCACACGTTCTGTTCCTTCATTTCTTTTATGTTCCTTATGATAGGATCTTTTCAAAATAGGGGAAAATAAGCATAATACTTTTAATGATAGAGAGAAAAAGTTATACCAAATTGCTAGCATACTCAACATTTTTTTTCAGTTGAAATATGTTAGTATCCTATACAAAAAATTGTTGACAAAAAAAACCATTTAACTTTCTTCTTCTAATAAATATACTTTAACAAAAAAAAGAGGTGAGACTATGTTAGCGATTCATATATATATATATATATATATATATATATATATTATTTGTTTTTAATTATAAGATTTTTTTCAACTACTTCAAGTCTCCTAATAAAATAATTAATTTAATTAAGCATATTAAATATATTAATTATTTATACTATTATTCTAAAATTATATTTTCTTATTTTTCTATTCAATTAATTATTTCTAATTAATATTTAGAGAGAGAATAATTAAATAAAGGTATGTAGAAAAAAATAATTAATGCATTTAGAAATTAGAAAATGATCTGACAAAAAATTTCTAAAAAAGATTTTCTAATTAGGGATGAAGGGAGTATATATATATATATATATATATATATATATATATAATGATATTAAGGTTTATAATATCATTTTATAAAAATAATAATAATGTTTTGAGAATTAATTTCAACTAAATAAATTATTTGATTTAATTAATTGTTTAATTTATTTAAATTTATACTTAAATTATTTACATTATAAATAAACTTATCATACATTATTAATAGGAAAAAAAATGCCAAATTCGTCAACTGAAAAATGCCATAATTTTAATAATAATGTAGATATATATCAAATGATAAACCGATAATGTTATAACTTTATACTAGAAATGAAATGGTTAAAAATTAAATGACCCAAATTTTCAAGCTTGGGCGTGTCATTATGATCTCTCTCTGTTGCATGCTTAATCAAGTTAATGGATTTCGTGGTTGTGGAATTAGCTTATTAATATACTTTCTTCGGATTCAAATATAAGAAGAAAAAAATTGTTTTACGCTAATTGGATATCATATACTTCCTCCGGATTCAACTATGACAGGTACATGAAATGGCTTCCAAATGAATTTGCATCAGATCGATCATGATATCTTTGTTCATTAATATTTTCACTAACTTTCTAATCATCAAACAATATTCAATTTTCATTATGTAGAATCGAGGCTGTGTTGCTGCATAATTTTGTAGGAACATTACCCAATTGATATGCTGCATAATTTTCACGATCCAGGGGTAGCACTCACAGCAGCATTTTTTTTTTGTCCAAATGAACAAGCTCATCCAAACTGTCGCACCCACTTTCATATACAAATTAAAACATTCATTTTTTTTAAAATATTAATAGTCTTACGATTCAGAGATGGCAAAATGGGCCGCCAAGCCCAAGCATCAAAAATGAATTGGAGAGATTTTCTTTCTGTACCATATTTCTTCATATACCTAACAGTGAGAGGGAAAAATAAAAAATACCCTTACATATAGATTTTATTGATTGCCAATCCGTATAGACCAAACTATTTGTCAATATTATGTTAAGAATATGTTTTACAAAATAATTTAAAAATAATGGCTCATGTAAATCTCAAACTTGAGACCTTTTCATTATTAGCACAACACTCTAACCAATTGAACTAATAAATCAATTATATTAAAAAATAATTAATATTGCTATATATAACACTAAAATTTCTAATGTATATTTAATATACATATAAGTTTACATAATAAATTTTATAATAATTAATTTTGATCTAATTGAATTATAGAAATCTAAAATCTCCTTTAATTGATCCTTAGTTTTTAGTCCGAAACTAATAATGTGAAATGTGAAGAACCTTCATTTTATACTATAAAAATTTACTATAAAAAAATTTTCTATCGGATTTTTGAATTTCATTATTGTAAAAATTTACTATAGACATCTATGAAGAAAGAAGAAAGAACTTATCTAGTCCTAGATTTCGATTGTTAAATTTCATTGCTCTATTAGAAGAAGAATAATTATGCTAATTGGTTCATATGGATTGGTAATCTATAAGGTTCATACAGATTGACAATCCGTAAAGTCTTTATGAATTATCAATCCATATAGGCTCTACGTAAAGATATTTTTGGTTTTTCCTCTCACTATTGAGTGTAGGAAGAAAATCTCTTGACTTGGATTAGGCCGGTCCAAGCTATATGGTCCTTATTTTTTGTGATCTGGTCATACCTAGTAGCCCATCGGACCATCTCAAATTACCCTATTTTTCTTTTTTAGTCTAAATTCATATAAATTCCAAAAAATAAAATATCAAACAAGGTAGGCCTAGTTGAATTCGGACGGTTTTTCTTTAGTTCAATCTGGCCCGATCCAACAAGCC
This sequence comes from Glycine latifolia, assembly GCA_013407115.1. Lineage (NCBI taxonomy): Eukaryota > Viridiplantae > Streptophyta > Magnoliopsida > Fabales > Fabaceae > Glycine > Glycine latifolia. Next base: position 7,558,984 of record CM023955.1, on the reverse strand, counting down.
AACATGCCAGCATGATGAACCCGGTCCATTTTGTTATTTCTACTTACAGGCCAATGTGTATATAAAATCTATTACCGGTATAGTGAAAGCTTAATCTTGCAAAATTAAGTGCAAACCTATAGATCAGAGGTATGGTGAGAATAATTGATGTGCAAAATACATGACTCCACAGCTAAATATGTTCATGGAGACATACCTGTTCCAAAGATTGCCGACATTATCACAAATACAAACTTGATGAAATCCAGACAGGTTTTGTAATTGAGTGGATATAATGGAGTTGACCAATCGCTGGTTTCAGATCCTAAACAAATGATAGGATAGAGTAATGAGACTACTGCTAACTCATTCTCAATGTTCTCTTAATTTATGTTTCTTCAATTCGCTTATAAATAGAGTTTATTTGGTGCCCAATGCCCAAATATGGTGTGTGGGAAACACATGTACATGCATGTTGGAGAGCAGACAAAGTAAGATGCGTCACATAGATAGGCTCACGCATAACATGCAAATGTATACCAAAATCCATCATAATGTATACTAGTACAAATTTTATTAACCATTTTGTCCTTAATTACCTGGAGAATTTGTTTCAGCTCCATTATTTGTAGCAATCTTTTTTGATGCTTCAAGGTCTCTTTCAGGTTTGGATGAAGTCACTGGATATGTGGAAAATGAATCTAAAGTTATGGATCTTAAATGATATTCATTCATAAGTTTAGGTTTTTAATAATAATTTTCTCTAAAATTCAGTTGCAAATAATAGTGAGAATACTATAAGTTTATTCGACAATTTCTATAAAAAGATACTGCTAAAAATAGGAATGGTTTTATACGTTTTCTCAAGAGAAAGAGAGGGAGTATAGTTTTTTACATACCAACTAAGGTGAATTGTTTTATAAACCTCCAAAGATCCATGCATGTCTGATAATTTGTCCGATAACTGTTTTTTTCTTTGCCGGTTGTTGGACATTGCTGTTGAAAACTGGTTGCTACTGTGAGCTCCTTGATAGTTACAGCTTCCAAATAAATAAAACATATACATTATGATTTTGATTTTTTTTAAAAGAAACATTATGATATCGATCCCTCCTCATAAGAATTATTATTGTGGAAATTTTTAACACTTACCATGATAAATATGTTGGAAATAGGAGGCTTATATGTTATGGAAGAGGTATTATGTTTATATAAGAGAGGAGAATTTATGGAAGAGTGGAGAGAACCTTTTATAACTTAGAATTTGTATTGATAATTGCTTGCTACAAATGTAGGGGATGACCCCTATTTATACTAGTACATGGAAGATTCTAGAAACCACTCAACTTACCTATAGTCTAGATAATTCTATACATGTATCTTGTAGTTATGGATCATTCTAGATTTAGATATGTTACTACAATATTCTAGAGATTTTGACTACTATCACTTACAAGATCTTTCTGGATCTTGGACTACAAATATGGACTACTAATACAATAAACATTTTAAGCCCAAAATCAAGTTTATATTTCAACAGCCCCCCTTAAACTTGATTTAGTGATGCCAAGCATATTTCGTAATCTTTGAAACGTCTCATACTTGAGGGGCTTTGTGAAGATGTCTGCAACTTGATCAAGTGACTTTGTGTATCGTATCTGGACCTCCTTCTTAGCCACACATTCTCTAATATAATGAAATCTCATGTCGATGTGCTTACTTCGATCATGGTGGACCAGATTCTTTGCTAGAGCAATAGCTGACTTGTTGTCTACATATATCTTCGTTGCTTCCTTCTGAAATAACTTGAGATCATTTAGTAATCTCCTTAGCCATATCGCGTGACACGTACATGCTGTAGCAGCTACATATTCAGCTTCACGTGTTGAGAGAGTAACAATAGGTTGCTTCTTAGAACTCCACGTGAATGCTGTATCTCCCATGTAGAACACGAACCCACTTGTACTCTTACGATCATCAATGTCTCCGGCCCAATCACTATCACTGTATCCAACTAGCTTGAAGTGATCAGAAGGTGAATAAAACAGCCCATAATCAATCGTACCTTTGATGTAGCGAAGTATCCTCTTTGCTGCCTTCAAGTGATTTATTGTAGGTGCTTCCATATATCGACTTACTAGTCCAACTCCGTAGAGAATATCTGGCCTTGTGCAGGTTAGATACCGCAGACTTCCAACCAAACTCTTGTATTACGTAGGGTCCACCAAGTATCCTCCATCATCTTTTGACAACTTGAGATTGCAATCCACCGGTGTATTCATGGGCTTGCAATCAAACATCTTGGATTTCTTTAACAGTTCTTTTGCATAGCCTTCTTGAGATATGAATATTCCATCTTCCTTTTGTTTTACCTCAATCCCAAGATAGTATGACATGAGCCCAATGTCTGTCATCTCAAACTCTCGAACCATGGCTTTCTTGAACTCCTCGAACATTACTGGATTGCTACCTGTGAATATCAAGTCGTCCACGTACAGGCACACGAGCATAAGATCTCCATTCTTACTCACCTTGGTGTATAACGCGTGCTCGTGAGAACATTTCGTGAAGCCATTCTGCTGGAAATACTTGTCAATCCTGCTATTCCATGCCCTCGGTGCTTGCTTCAATCCGTATAATGCCTTCTTTAATCTCAAAACTTTATGCTCTTGTCCTTTCGCAACATATCCCAAAGGTTGTTCGATGTAGACCTCTTCTTCAAGATAGTCATTTAGGAAAGCAGACTTGACATCCATCTGATAAATCCTCCAATTGTTTTGAGTGGCTAATGAGACCATCAACCTTATAGTCTCAAGACGAGCAACAGGTGCAAACACTTCGTCGTAGTCGATCCCCTCTTGTTGGCTATATCCCTTAGCCACTAATCTGGCCTTGTATCTTTCCACTTCTCCTTTAGAGTTCTTCTTGGCCTTGTACACCCATTTCACGCCAATAGCTTTATGACCCTTTGGAAGAGTAACAAGTTCCCATGTATCATTCTTTTTTATTGCATGGATCTCTTCGTCCATCGCGTGTCTCCACTTCTCATTTTCCACCGCATCTTCATAGCTTATAGGTTCACTATCTGCTAGGAGACAATATAGTGTTAGATTATCCAAAGATTGGGTTACCTCATATAGCTCATCAATGCTCTTTGTACGATGTTGAACTCTACTTGACTCTCCTTCTGAAGGTGGTGTTTCTTGTCCTCCATGTGTTGGTGATGATGGTGGTGTAGAAGGTTCTAGAGTTTCCAAGTTTTCTTCATTCCTTGAGATATCTCCATATGGATAAGGAAGAAAATTATAATTTTCCTCTTCTGTATTCCAATCCCAAGCTGCTTCTTCATCGAACACTACGTCTCTACTTGAGATAACTTTGCGAGTTTGAGGATTGTAAAGCTTGTAACCCTTTGAGCTTGAGTCGTATCCTACAAAAATTAGTTTCTCGCTCTTGTCATCGAGTTTTGACCTCTTTTGATCCGGCACATGTGTATACGCCATGCTTCCAAATACTCGTAGATGTGAGATGCCCGGTTTTCTTCCATTCCAGGCTTCAATGGGTGTCTTGTCTTGAACACTCCTTGTGGGAGAGCGGTTTAGTAGATAAACCGCACAATCAACAGCTTCAGCCCAAAACTCCTTAGGCATTCTCTTGCTCTTCAACATGCTTTTAGCCATGTCTAGAATCGTCCGGTTCTTTCTCTCCGCCACGCCATTTTGTTGTGGGGAATACGGAAGCGTTAGAGGACGACGAAGTCCGTTTGTCTCACAATACTCCTTGAATTCATTTGATGTGAATTCTCCTCCTCTATCCGATCTTATTGCCTTTATGGTAAGGCCACTTTGATTCTCCACAAAAGCTTTGAACTTTTTGAACATTCCAAAGACTTCTGTTTTTTCTTTTAGGAAATAGACCCATGTCTTTCGGCTAAAATCATCAATGAATAGAAGAAAATATTTGTTTTTACCAAAAGATAGTGGATGGATGGGTCCACACACGTCCGTGTGAATAAGTTCTAGAGGTTTCTTTGCTCTACTAGAAGCCTCTAGTGGAAAACTGTTTCGGAAGTGCTTTCCTAGAAGACATCCTTCACATATTTGATCCAGATGATTAATTGGAGGCAAACCCTTCACCATTCCTTTACTTGATAGTAACTTTAAGCCTCCAAAATTCAAGTGCCCGTATCTCATGTGCCAAAGCCAAGAATTATCTTTGAAACATGCTTTTAAACATCTTGGAATGTCATGTTGAATATTTAGCAAAAACATCCTATTCGTTGACATTGACACTTGAGCAATCAAACCTCCTCTTTGGTCTCTTATAGAAAGACTACGATTTATCATGTGAATATCATAACCTTTCTCTAAGAGTTGTCCAACACTCAGTATATTGGTCTTCATATTGGGCACATAATACACGCTGGAGATAAATTGATGCCTTCCATTTTTCAAGCGGATGAGGATCTTACCTTTGCCTTTCACCGGGACTTTAGAGGAATCTCCAAAGGTGATACTACCACTTATTGCCTCATCTAACTCCACGAACATGCTTTTGTCTCCGCACATGTGGTTGCTTGCACCGGTGTCGAGATACCACAAATTCGATCCTCCATTATCTCCACCTTTGCATGCTAGTAACAAAGTATTCTCTATCGATTCGGAATCTTCTTGCACAAAATTTGCTCTTTCTTGGACATAATTGTTTGACTTCTCGCATTTCGAAGCATAGTGGCCAAATTTATGACAATTATAACATTTAGTTTGAGAGTTGTCATACCTTGGCCTTCTACTTGTGTAGTCTCTCCCACGACCTCTTGTTGAGTGAAAATCTTGACTCCTTTCTTTATTTTTGTAAGACTTATAGCCACCCCGTTTGATATATCCTCGCCCTCGTCCTCGACCATGTACTTGACCAAGGCCTCGTTGACTTGTTTGATGAGTCTTTTCACCACTTTCTTCTTCGAAAGAGAGCTTCGCTTGTAAAGCTTGCTCCAAAGGCTCCTTATTCTTCTTGTTAAACCTCTCCTCATGGACTTGTAGTGAACTCATGAGTTCATCAATAATCATTGATTCTAGATCTTTAGATTCTTCAATAGCTATGACTATATAGTCGAATTTTGAATCTAATGATCTAAGAATTTTCTCAATGACTCTTACATCGCTTAGAGTTTCACCATTCCTTTTTAATTGATTGACAATCGCCAAGACTCTTGTAAAATAATCGGAAATTGATTCGGAGTCTTTCTTATTTAAGGATTCGAACTC
>CM023955.1:7433267-7553638 GCA_013407115.1 Glycine latifolia | reverse complement strand
TTTTGATCATTGGTCTTCAATTGTCTATGCTCCTTGGTGAGAGAACCTTTTTCTTTAGGTTCTTCATAACCTTGCTCCACAATCTCCCATAGGTCTTGTCCACCTAGGAAGGCTTCATTTGGATGCTCCATCAATCATAATTATCTTTTGTGAGGCGAGGAAACATGATGACATTGTTGGCCATCATCTTGTTGAACCAAGCTCTTGATACCAATTTGTTGGAAATAGGAGACTTATATGTTATGGAAGAGGTATTATGTTTATATAAGAAAGGAGAATTTATGGAAGAGTGGAGAGAACCTTTTATAACTTAGAATTTGTATTGATAATTGCTTGCTACAAATGTAGGGGATGACCCCTATTTATACTAATACATGGAAGATTCTAGAAACCACTCAACTTACCTATAGTCTAAATAATTCTATACATGTATCTTGTAGTTATGGATCATTCTAGATTTAGATATTTTACTACAATATTCTAGAGACTTTGACTACTACCACTTACAAGACCTTTCTAGATCTTGGACTACAAATATAGACTACTAGTACAATAAACATTTTAAGCCCAAAATCAAGTTTATATTTCAACAAAATAATTACTTCAAATCGTCCCAAGCGGTTACCACTCCTGAAAACAGAAGGCTTATTCGCCAGGAGATGCAGAGGAGTGAAACCACTCTCGTTCACAGAGTTTACAAGATCTCCGTACAAATGAATTATTTGGAATGCCAAATCTGTCAAATAAATGAATTAATTATGCGCTAAAATAAATATACCCTTTAGAATTATTAATAAATGAAGAATGACATGCACGGGAATTTTTTTACCAAAACTAATTATCAAAATGAGGGTTTTACCAAACTATTTATTTATCATGATTGATTTTTATTACTGAGGCTAAATAATTTTTGAAAAATCTGCAGGAGCGTGGTCTTAATTACCAAAAAAATCTCCGGCAATGGCAGAATGAAGAATGGTGTCACCGTCATTTCTTCTACACATGGAATAGATGTTGAGATCCATTTGGTCGGTGTACTCAGAGAGATAGTAGTGAAGGCAAAGGAAAGCTGCTTTTGAGCCATCGAGAGCAGCGAGAAAGAGAGGAGTCTCGCCATCAACGTTGCGCATTCTCAACAACGAAGGCTCTGCGGAAGCAATGCACTCACACATTTTCACGCTCCCCATTGAAGCCACAAGGTGCAAGGCCGTGTTCCCTCTCTCATTCTGAATTGCCAAAGCCTCGGAGCAAATCAGTTTCACCAGTTTTCGGACGACGTAGTATTCGTCATAGGCGACCGCATGATGCAGTGCAGTGTCACCTGTGCTCCTTATTCTTGCCCAGTGAGCCATCTTGTCGTTCTCATATGTATCAACTACTTTCCCCCATTCGCCTTTCATGCAAAGTTTGAACAAACGACTCTTGCTTGTTTCTTTCGTTTCCTCACTCATCACTCTATCTTCTAATTTGTCTTGTCAAATGTAGATCGAGCAGTGCTAATAATGATCTTTTAGTAGTGTCAAATCTTTCCCTTCTTTGTTACAAAATACATGTACAGGCATTCTTCTTGCTGCGACGCTATACCTTTATTCTTTCCCCCTCTCTTTTTTTGTCCTTCCATAACAAGTATTCCAACAAATATTTTCTCACCTGGCTAGGCAAGTATCCTTCTAATTAACTCTGAACTTTCCCCTACTTTAAATTACAAAAGGGAAATGATCACGCCAACTACAAAAGTATGGTATTTTTTTTTCATGACGTTAGTCCATCCGAAACATTATCTAAGGAGACCAAATTTAATATTATTTAACCTTACAACTTTTTTTTTAGCACTTAAACTAACAACTTGTTATCCTTAGCTAGTTTAAGAATTTAAGTTATATAAATATTGTTCTCATATATATGCCAAATGAAAGTGACTTAATTATTCTTGTTTATGGTGTTAAGGCATAGGATATAATGAGTTCAAACTTCACATTGAATACTTTTTTCAATTTTAAAATCCCCATTTCGAGGATTTAATATATGAGTGCATGTTACGTAATTTCTTTCTAGGCTACGTTTGCAAAGTCCGTGGATAATGAAAACAATGTCACCCAACACCATTAGGACATTTGATTGTAAATTAACTAATTAAGTGCTTGACTAGATTTTATTAATTTTATAAGTATGAGAATTTCATTTGAAACATTAAAAATAATCCATTTGATAAACATATATAAGAAGTAAAAACAGAAATATTCCTAATAAAAAATAAAAATAAAACTTAGAAATGCACGAGCTCGAGAGAATGAGAAGGTAAACACCTACTTTTGTCTAAATTTATTATTATTATAGCTCTTATTTTTTTTAACTTTTCATACTTGGGATTAAAATTTGGTTAACTCATTTTAATGTGATGATTATACTGTTACATTTTTCTCACTCAATATTATTACAATCAAGTTGAAGTGCTAACAAGATTTATTAAAAATATATTTACAGGCTAATTAACACTTTAGATAAATATATTTGTATTATATTTTACTATATAATATATTGATAAGAGAAATATAATTTATAATATAAATAAATGAATGCTTAAAAAAGATTTTACTTTAGATAAATAATTCATGCTGTTTTTAAACTAAATAACATTATATAATATTTCTTATTATAATGAAATTAATTTCAATAAACAATACTAGCTGACACTACCTGAAATAATGGAACCAGTTGTCGTTCCATTTGTTGTGGAAGAAGTTCATTATCCAATTGTTGAAAATTATTTCTCAGTTGAAAAAACTATGGTTAGGAGCGATGTCACTTACTCCTCAATAGTATGATTTTCTTTCAAGAAGCTCTTGAAAAAAATAATTGAACATTAGTTATTTATTAAGCTAGCAAATTAATTCGTTAACTAACCTTCTATTTTTGTACTTATCATATCTACTGCCTGCGTCATTCTCTACAAAGGCACTAGACCTACAAATGACCCAAATCCCAATCCCCTTGGTGGATGATGTTCAGGATACATGCCAATGCTCACTCAAGTGGAATACCAGGGCCAAGACAACCTCAAATGAATGTTATTCGACATCTGGTTGCCTACAATTTGCAAGATACTAAGGCTGCTGATAGTTTCGTATTTAAACTTTATAACTTAATATTAAAAAATATAATTTATTATCAAATTAATTATTAAATATTATAATTTAATAATAAATACTTTCACAAATTTAATAGTTTACTAATTAATTTTTTTAATATTTAGAAATTAAATTTATATTTTTAATTTTTGTCTTTACACTTTTGAACAGAAAATTCGCTATTTACTTCTTTTTTTCATACAGTGGCTCTGAATATGAAAAATAATTATGGAACACTACCTCCTAGCTTAACTAAGACTCAGAATCTGAATGGACCCGCCATCTTCGGTCGATCAAGACGACGACGTTTTCGTCGACGCTTTTCACCAATGCCCTGTCGAGGGCTCGACGGAACCTTCTGATTCCGCTTCCACGCTTTCGGACCATCCACCCCAGCCCAAGCCACACTCTCCGGCGACCACAATCCGGCGCCGGCCGCTCCGTCGCGGTATTCCGGGTACTCAATCGTCAGATTCGAGCATCGTGAGCGATTTGATCGATGGCGATTCGAGAAGGAGTTTCCGGCATAAACCGAGGCTTAGAAATCTCGACAAAAACAAGAATTCGGAGGAGAAACCCGATTCGGAAGAACCGCGACAAGTTAATGCCTCGCCGGAAGAGAACAACGAGGGCTCCACCGTAACTTCAGCTGCGAACGACGACGCAGCCGGCGATTCCATTGACTCTGCGCCGCGACTCGGCGACTCGTCTTCGAGTCTCCTCGAACTCGCCGCGGGGCTGGTGATTAACCTATTTGGGTTTCAGATGAAGTTAATTTTCATGTTCATAAGTTCTCCGTTGGTGTTCATGTTTTATTCGTGCATGTTCTTCATGGATCCTTTGGGGGCAACGAGGAAGGGCAAGGATTTCGTGATAGGGATTTTGAACAGAATGTGGTGTTTTTCGTTTTCGTGCATTAGGCCTTATGTGAATAGATGGGTGAAGGAGAACGATTCGTTTTGGAGCGTGGCGTTTCGGTGGGGGTGGGGGTTCATGTGGTCGATGTATGTTTGTTGCGTTTTGTTTGGTCTTCTGGTTTCGTCGTTTGTGTTTAGTGGGTTTGTGATGAAGTGTTTGGTGGAGAAGCCTATTCAGATGAGGGAAGTTTTGAACTTCGATTATACCAGGCTTAGTCCTGTGGCTTATGTGCCTGTAAGGTCGTGTGCTGGTGTTGTTGGTGGGAGAAGTTCTGAGAATAAGGTTGATGCAAGGAAGTGGGTGGGTGAACGGGTTATACCTTCTAAGCATAAGGTGCAGGTCACTGTTGAGTTAAGGGTGCCAGAGTCAGGATATAACAGAAACCTTGGGATCTTTCAGGTGCTTATCTCTCTGTCCCATTCACTTCAATGTAAACAGAAAACTTGTCTGCAGAACTTCTTTAACTCTGTTCTTGTGTAGTTTTACTTGTTCAACATCTTCTTTGAATTTTGATTCATAGAGTGCAAGCTGATTTATCGTGGTACTTGTTATCCACTACTGCAATTGAGATTATTACACACATGAAACTACGCAAAGTTGCTTGCTTTTGTGGTGTTACTACTGGGAAGCCATGCTTTGATTAGAAGAGGGGGGCAATGGAGAGATTGGCTTAAATTGCGTTTAAAACATTTTTTTGTTTTGGCTGTTTGAAGTGGTTATTCAGTGGTGGATTTTGTCATTTAATTGTACGAATTTGTGTTTATTATGTATGGCTACAAGGAAGGATGTTGATTCTCTAGTGAAACATTATACATTACAATTTTAGAATAGGGACCTCTGTTGGGGAATATGCTATTTGTTTGGTCTGCCGGTTTGAAGATGGCTCTGCATGGATATTTATTTGAAATTGTTTGAAGCAACATGAGTTATGTTCAGAGACAAAATAATTTCATAGGACTCTGCATAATATTTCAAAACTTTTGGGTTATGTGGATTTTGGAATGCTGTTTTTGTTTCCACTATGGTTACTGTCAGTATGGCATAGGTGTTCAAAAATATGTTTTACGTATTATATATTAGGTGAAAAACGGAATTAATTGGGCTTGTTTCATGACTGTTGATTATGATTTCTTCAAAATCTTAGTGCATGCTGTAAAACCATTGCTTTGTAATTTGCATCATACTTTTGTTAGACAAGTAGAACTGCTGATGATGGTTAGAGAATTTACAGTTATAGTTTCCCGTTGCTTGCTTTTGAGTTTCTTCATTAGTTTCTATTCTTTTATAGACCAGGGTAGATTTCTTATTGTCTAATGGTAAAGCTATAGCAAGCTTAAGTCAACCTTGCATGCTAAGATTCAGAAGTGAGCCTATCCGCCTAATCACGACTTTCCTCAAGATTGCTCCTCTTCTTACTGGCTATGTATCCGAAACACAGACTCTGAATGTGAAGATGAGAGGTTTCGTAGAAGGAGATATACCTACTTCGTGTTTGAAAGTGACCCTTGAGCAACGGGCAGAATATCAACCAGGTGCAGGCATTCCTGAAATATATGATGCATATCTGATCATTGAATCTGAACTTCCCTTATTCAAGAGGATGATTTGGCTTTGGAAGATGAGCATATTTATATGGATCGCAATGATGGCATTCTTTACGGAGTTACTTTTTGCTCTTGTGTGTTGTACGCCTATAATAATTCCTAAAACAAGGCAAAGGGTAGCTTCTGCTCGCAGTCCTGCAACCTTGAACCATCTTCCGGCACAACATTGAGATTACTCTTTTCACAGGCACTGTCACAATAATGGAAGTAAGGTTTTTGTCTAACAGTTTAACCTAGCATGTATTGGCCCGTAAACTGAGTTAGTGAGGCATCCTGACATCTAGTTTTTTTTTTTTTTTTCCTGTTGAATTTCCTTTGTACATGCTTTGGAGCACGTTATGTACAAAATGTAATTTATATTAAAATATCAGAAGAAGAAAAATTCAGCCAACCTGTTGTTGCTGTGCTAATGAAGATGTATCTAGGCTAGGATGTGTGACAAACTGATTAATAAAGGACACTTGTTGGATTATTGGTGTATCAATTCAATACTGATTGCATTGATTCCTATGGGGATTGAACTTAACGAATTTATGTGGCATGCTCAAGTAAAATGCACTTCATAGTTCATATCCCTTAGGGTCCATGATGAATTTTCGGATATCCGAAAGCTATTTTCAATCTCGACTAATTTTGAGTTGTGTCGTGCTAATTATTCTTTTTTATTCCTAATAATCGTATCAATATGTGGTGCATGATAGCTTTGAGTATTTTTATATGTTTTTTCTTCTAATTTTAGTTAACAAGTTCTATTAAGAGCAAAGTAAACTATTCTCCATACGAACAAATCGCTTTCTCTATACTTTTTAAGTCAGCGACTTTACCAAGTTGACACTCCGAGCTCGTAATTTCAGTGTAGTTCATGAATCATAAGTCATAACGATGGAATGAATAACTGTATAGGAATAGTTTAGACATCTGTGTTAGTGAAAGCATCACCATACCAGAAATCTTAAAAAGAAAATTTATATTTAAATTATTAAAAATTGACATGTTTTTAAAATCCTTAATTTACCCATAAATTCTTATCTTATAGGATTAATTAAATTTTAGTTTCCTGATGTTAGTGGAAGGGTCACTAGTGGTGCAATTGAAATGGTGATGATGGTAAAAGAAGTGTGAGGCATGAAAATGCTATATTGGGTTCATCCAGTGGCGGACCTATGTTGTTGCCACTGTCCGCAAGTGCGGACATAAACGCTGTGGCTTTTTTTTTTTTTTTTCAAAGGTAATATAGATTTTTTTTTAAGGAACATAGATATTATTTTTTAATATTTCCTGTAATGTATGGGCTACTATTCCATTTGATTTGTGGAGAAACTTGTTGTTTTTGTATGTATTGAAAGAAATATTTTTCTTAGGAAGGTATTTTTTCGTTTATAGACTTTTTCTTTGTTTCTTAATGTGAATTATAATGAGGTTTATTCTATTTTTTGTGATTTTTTTTAATTAGGGTTTTCTTTCAGGTTATGTATCATATTCTGACTTAAAAAGAAAGAATTTGATGTTAGGTTTGACATTCTCAAACGAGTTAATATTTAGAGATGATGATCTTTATTATGATTTTGTTTGCTTTCTGTACAGGTAATGTTGACTTTTTTATTCACCATTACAATGATGATGTATAGATGTACTAGAGTATATTCTCATATTTATTTTTGAGGATTGAAAAAATTTGGAGAGTTAAATGATTAGTCAAACTATTATCTGTATCTTGTTACAAAAGCAACTATATTTTGAATGGGTTCATAACCTTATATATAAAGCATTGATTTAAATTTTTCTTACAAAAAAAATTTTTGGGGCTGCTGCCCTCAAACCTCCGGCACTAAATATGCAAACATAAATAAAATTTTCTGGGTCTGCCAGTGAATTCGTCATTCATCAGTCCAAGAATAGAGTTGACGTTGTTAATTAACACCAATATAATATAGGAAATATTTTCAATGTGCTTCTCACCTAGTAACATACTACCTTTGAAGCAAAAGATACAAATATGCTTCTCTCAGCACACTTTATCATGTGACAGCCGTTGTTTTTAAATTAAGATATATTTGACTGGACAGTTTAATTAAAGGTTTGAATCATTGTTTATAACTGTTAGTAACTACAGTGATAGAATTAATCATCGCTCTTGAAAAATAATTTAGCAGTATCCTAGAAAGAAATCGATGTAGTTGCTTTGGTTGGTTAGTTCAAAATTGATACAAGTTCTAATGTAATTAAAAACTAACATTACAATTGACACAGACAAGGAGAATATTTATTTTCCATTTCCTCGCTAAATTACAGGGTTATGGACACTCTAAATGGGTGATTCTTCCTTACACTTAAACCATAACACATGGTAAATGTTAAAAATATGGAAATGAAAAACAAAAAAGACTATTCTAGCATTTGCTTTTGAATCCCTCAGCTTCGCAACCTTTGAGGAAAGAGACACTCCGGGTGATCTCACGCACTGGCTTGTTTTTGTATCTGATGAAAGTGTAGACCCATGTACCAGCCAGAGCTCCAAGAATTGGTGACACCAAATATATCCATATTCCTCTGTACTCATGGTGCAAAATAGCAGGCCCTAAGCTTCTTGCTGGATTCATTGATGCTCCTGTGATTGGCCTGTCAAATTTAATAAATAATTAATCTCAGTACTCAAAAGTGATTTCCAAGTTTCCCAAGGTGTGCAACATTTAATTTTAATTTATTGTATATTGTATAATCAATTGGATTTTGAGATAGGTTAATACCCAGCAAACATCACATTTAGAAGCACTGTAGACCCAACTGCAAGCCCTGCCAACTCACCAATCTGCAGGATTTTGGAATGAAATGAATTTGAATCAACAAAAGCAATGAAATATAGGGTTGAAGAATATTCAAATATAGATTTTGATACGTATTGCACGTGTCTTGATATGTACATAATCTTCTAGCATTTATTCCAAGTGATTTGAAACGTAACAAATATGTTTATAGTTAATCAATTTAAGTGGCATTTTTTTTTTTTATGTGGAAAGCCTAAAGTGTTTGGCAAGAAGATATGCCAACCCCTATTTGCAAAATTCAAAATGTTAGACAGAAATTAAGACCAAACAATCACCAAACTAGCAAGTTTTTTTCTTTTGAACAAGAACAAGAAAGATTACCGCTCTGTTATCGGTGGCAACTCCAGAAACGACGAACATGAGAAAGAAAGTGATGATAAATTCGACAACAAAAGCTTGCAAGTCAGAACCGGCAGGGAGTGTTCCTGCAAAATTGTCATCCTTGCCTCTGAAAATAAGTCTGAGAGTTCCGGTAGCAAGACAGGATCCAGCCACCTGTGCTATTATATAAGCTGGTACCTGCAATGAAACATAAAATGAAGGAAATGAAAATTCAATAATTTACGACACACTAAGACCATTATGTGTGTTTTGTTTGAAAAGTAGTATGATTCATTGACCAAGCATAAAGGTCTAAGAAACTATAATGAAAATGACCAAATGAGCATATAAATAATATAGCAGCTGAAAAGTAGTATGATTCACTAACCAAGTAGTATAGATTATTTTCTTCTCCAATGAAAAGGAAGAGAACATTTTCATTTATCTTCCCTGCTCTTCTCGTTTTTACTTCTTAACAAAATGAGGCGCGTGTTTAAAATTTAACGATCACCGGTTCTAACAAAAACCAAACATGCATACCTACAAAATCAGTGCATTATTCTCGTGTATTAGTGCATGTGATTCTGATAATATTTTGACGCATGCTATTTCAACATCAACAACTCAGCCATGTCTGATCTTATCCGCTCTTGACGAGGCACTGCAAAATTTTGTGGATAAACTTTTTAGTATTCAGTTCCACCTTTAATCATCAACTCCTGGTCAAACATGTTTAGTAGCCCATGTTTCCCTTGAATACTTCACATTCTTGTTGAAGTTACAAACCTGTCATATAACCCATCATCTAGATGCGTAGGATTCACACACCACATATTATTATCGAACAAAATATAATTTCTGTCTCTTTCGTTAGTAATTAATCAAAATATTAAATATTTGTCTTTCATAATAGTCCAAATTAAATAACAACCAACACGGAAATTTTTATCAAATAAATTTTTTATTTTTTATGACGAAATTTAATCAATAATAATTAAAAATGAGACATTTAAACAAATTTAAATATGCAATACATGATATCAATTGCGCAGACATAAGTTTTGGATATATATAACATTCTTAGTAATAAATCCTTTCGCATGAAATTCTCCTCCTAGCATTATCCTCAGATATTCACTTATATCTCTATATACTATTATTTTGGTGTCAAAGGAATAAGTAAAGGTTTGATTCAGCTTATTTTAGATAATTAAATAATCATTTTTTATTTTTTTTAAGAAATATATAAATAAATAATTATTTTTTAGAATTCGGTTAATACTGAAATTAACAATCGTGGAACTCCAAACCAGAACACAGAAAACCTTATGACGTATTGCCATTATTTAAAGTTTGTCATAAACTTATTGTATAAAATCATTAATCAAACCTCTCTTATATATAAAATTACTAATAAATTTAATTAAGCTTGTGTTAAATTTTAATATACAGGATCGTGTAAAAACTTCTCCATTACATTTCGTCGGTATGAACTATGAAACACATTGAACATATTTCCTATTATATTTGTGTTAATTAACAACGTCAACTCTATTCTTGGACCGATCAATGATGAACCCAAATTTAGCGTTTTCTGGTCTAATACACTTCTTTCATCACTAGTGACCCTTCTATTGATACCAATATTTTATTGATACCGCCTTTGAAGAAAGAGTCAATGAAGTGATCATATGTGGTAAAGGTCCCATTTGGCACATTCTTTCAAATTGCCAATTTTTGGGGTGTTAGATAGAATTTTCTCTGTGAGGATGACGAAACACGAAACTTTACAGCAACATAGCATAGTTAAACGCACACCATACATTTTTAAGTAATTTTTTTTGTCAAATGTTTATTTTTATTCTATCTGATGTTTTTTTTAAAGAACTATCTGATGTTAAATTAACTTTAAATGTCATTACAAAAATTAATATCATTAATCAACTTTCTTAATTCTCGTGTAAGTTAGTTAGATAAGTTTATATTTAAGTTTGAATATTGTATCTATTAGCATTGGTTAGGATTTACCATGAATAAAAATCTATTAAATACTCATTAATGATTACATTAATAAATAAAATTCATAAATATAATAGGTAAATTCATAATAACCAATAAATAAATATATTAATTCAAAATATTCATTAATGACACTATTAATGTTTAAGGTATTGATTAACATTTGTCATAAATAAAAACCTATTAAGTATTTATTAATAACACCATTAATAAATAAAATTCATAAATATGATAAACAAATGCATAATAACTAATAAATGAACGCATTAATTCAAAATACTCATTAATGAACATACTATTAAAAACTTTTTTTTTCTCACAACACGTAATAACAAACATGTATTTAAAATTTATTTTCTATTTAAGGCCAACTAACTGATATGATTTATTAAATAAAAAAACAAATTATTTGAAATTCCTTTATTTTGGAAGGGAAAAAGTTCAACAAAACCTCTTTACTATATATTACAAATTATTTTTAAAATATGATATTTTATTTTTAAAATTAAAATTTATAAATATAATATTTAATAATTTTAATATTACAAATGAATGAAATAGATTCTTTTAAGTTTTTTTATTGATTAGAACCGAAGAAAATTAGTTACCAAGTTTTATTTATTTGTAATGATTGAATAAAAATTGTGTCCGTAAATGGATGCGTAATAATTAATAAATAAATGCATAAATTCAAACTCATTAATAGCATCATTTAAACCAATTTTTCTTTTTCAATACTTTAGAATAAATGTGCATTTAAAATATACTTCTTATTAAATGTGGCATTAACTTATATGATTATTAAAAAAATGAAATTATTTGAAGTTCTCTTATTTTGAGCGGATAAAATTGCATAAAAAATTCCTTATTTTAATAAAAGATAAATGATTTGGATTAATAGAATTCAGTTCAGTCCCTTGCCTTCATAAGGCGGCGAATTCCTTATAAAATTAGTCGTGTGGTTTCATAAGGCGGCGAATTATAATTTACTTATAATTTCTCCTAATAAAAGAAATAGAGTATGCTATATTTATAATAAAAAAATTAAATTTTTTTAATAACATTTGTCCTTATTTCTAATTAATCTTATGTCACAATTTGTTGTCTTATTGTCGCCTTTATGGTAAAATATATTGCAAGTGTTTTAATATATGAATAGCACTATACAAAAATATATACCAAGTCTTCTTTCTTTTTTTTTTTTGTGAGAATCAAAACATATAGAAGGATTGTTGCATGGATAAGGAGAAACTGTATTTTTCATTTCCTCTAGCTATATTACAGGGTTATTCGGCACACTAAACTAGTAATTCTTTCTTAAATTTTAACCCTAATACATGGTGAACTTGAAGATAAGAAAATGAAGAAGAAAAAACAACATTCTTGCATTTGCTGTTAAATCACTCAGCTTCACCACCTTTGAGGAAAGAGGCAGTCTTGGTGATTTCACGCACTGGCTTATTTGTGTACCTGATGAAATTATAGGCCCATGTACCAGCCACAGCTCCAAGAGTTGGTGACACCAAATATATCCATATTCCTTTGTACTCATTGTGTACAATAGCAGGCCCTAAGCTTCTTGCTGGATTCATTGATGCCCCTGTGATTGGCCTGTCAAATATAATTAATAACTAATTTCAGTACTCAAAAGTGAGTTTCTAGTTTCCCAAGGGTTCAATATCTTAATTTTAATTTATTGAATAATGTAAATTATATTCTTTATGTTAAAAGCATGCAATGAAATGGTATAATCAATTAGGTTTTAAGATAAGTTAATACCCGGCAAACATCACATTCAGCAGTACCGTAGACCCAACTGCAAGCCCTGCCAACTCTCCAATCTGCAGGATTTTAAAATAAAATAACTTGAATTAACAAAAGTTATAAAGTAGTGTGGAAGATATTCAAATATAGATTTTGATACGCATTGCATGTGTTGTGTTGTAAACTTCTATTCGACACGTACAAATATGCTTATGCAGTTTGTCAATTTTAAGTAACCATTTTTTATGTGGAAAGGCCAAAGGGTTTGGCAAGATATGCCAATGCCAACCCCTATTTGCTAAATTCAAAATGTTCAACACAAATTAAGACACACCCATCATCAAAAAAGTAAGTTTTTCTTTCTTTCGAACAAGAACAGGAAAGATTACCGCTCTGTTATCGGTGGCAACGCCAGAAATGACGAACATGAGATAAAAAGTGATTATGAATTCGATCACAAAAGATTGCAAGTCAGAACCGGCAGGGAGTGTTCCTGCAAAGTGGTCATTCTTGCCATTGAATATAAGTCTGAGAGTTCCACTAGCAAGTGTGGCTCCAACGACCTGAGCTATCAGATAAGCTGGTACCTAAAACATATATAAAATCAAGGAAAATTCAATAATTAGCTAGAGACAAACTAAGACCATCATGTGTTTTGTTTGCAAATAAAGTATGGTTAACCAAGCATAAAATCCTAAGAAACTATAATTAAAATGACACAACATGTTTGACCAAATTAAATGAGCATAATATAGCAGCTGAAGCAATAAGTAAAGTGAAAGAGGGTGTAATTGGATCACTAATTAACACTCACCTGCTTCGGTGGAAAGATTTTGGTGGTAGCATGAGCAATGGTGACAGCAGGGTTGAAATGAGCACCAGAGATGTGACCAACAGAGTAAACCAAAACCATAACAGTGAAGCCCCAAACAATTGAAATCCCAGGTTGTGTGACCACTTTGTCCTTGTCAAGGTTCACCACCACTGAAGCACACCCTGCAAATATCAAGAAGTACGTCCCCACCACCTCTGCTACCAACTATCAATAAATACAACCAAACCATTTTAAATTTCCAGCTCAATATTATTATTCCAAAAGTTTGGGATCATTATAAGCTTCTAAGATTCTAAAATCAACTAATTGAAAGAAGAAAAAAGTGTGATTTATCATGTACATCAAGTAATAACTATAAAGAAAAAATCAAATTTGTAACGAAACAATTTATATGTAAATTTTAAAAAAAAATCGTCACTAAGAACGCGTTTATTCCTGTTTTCACTTTTAATTTACAAAACTTTTCAATATGTTATTGTTTTCAAGTATTTTTACAAGAAACAATGAAAACAACTTTTTAGCAAACAGGAAACATGTTGAAAACAAGATGACCATTTTGTAAATTAAGAGTGAAAACAGGAAATGAAACAGAAGTAAACTGGTCCTAAAAATTTGGTGACACAATCATTAGTAACAAAAAAAGCAACTTTTGTCACCAAATTCGGTCGCTAATAGTTTTCTGTGAGAAATAGTGAATGAAATCCATATGGGATTGGAAACAAGAGCACTTGAATGAGTTGTGGACAAAGGAAAGAAAGGATTAGGATTTAGGGGAGAGAGAGAGAGAGACACCTTCTGCAGAAGTGGCACACAGTCTTGGTTGGATGAGTCATCACACTTTTTGGGGGCATCACCGTTTACATTTAAAACCACCTGGTGGCTTCCATTGTTTGCTGAATTATCGGCCACCACAGACATGGTCTTTGGACAAAGCTAAAGAGATGATGGAATGAGAAGGAAAAGGGTGTCTTGCTTTGTTAAAGAAAAATGCTATGCTAGCTTTGTATCAAAGACCACAAGTGATGGAGAAGCGAGGGAGCAACTCCAATTTATGGGCACCAAAAAGTCGTAAAAGGGTCAGAGTCAGGGAGCATACAGAGAAAGATTCAGAGATTATTGGACTTTTATCATTTTTTTACACGGGAGGTTTAGACCAAACAACCACTTTTAATGTCTCCACATTTTTTTTGGGTACATACGTCTTTTTAAATTCTTTTTCTCACCCGAATATATTGTTCTACCTTACTGTACGTTGTAATTTTTAGATAAAATTATTATCTTATATCATATGATATGTTAATGGAAAGAGTAATACTTTTTCGTCCATAATTATAACATCTTTTTATAAATTTATTTATTCTTCTTTATAAGATTACTTTATAATTTTTAGATATATTAATTATTTTTTATATATTTTTATTTAATTATTCTCTATCTAAATATTAATGAGAAATAGTTAAATGAATAGAAAGATAAAAAAATTAATTTTGAGATATAATATAAATAATTGATGGATTTAAAATTATTAACTAAATTATTTATCAAAGAATTTTATAATTAAATACGGACCAAGTAATTCATAGTTATAGCTAATGAGTTGTGTTGTGAGGAAGGCATTGAAGGCTTGTCCAACTACCCACCGGAAACGCAGACGGTAACATCAATGAAGAATGGCAATTTACATTAATTTACGACGAGATTTAGGCTTATTTTTTGGTCTATATGTTCCTATTTTGTTGACTGTTTTAATTGGAAAATTGAATTAGCGAAGCAAAAATTGAAAGCAAACAAACTAAACTATGCCTTTGAATAATTCTGGGTCCTGGTAAAAAAATGGATAAGATCACGTGAATTGTAGGAGTTCTAGTTTTAGTACAATAGGAACTCTAGTTTTAGTAAAATCAAGAAACCGTAGATTAGAATTTCAATTTTCTTTCTTTTGTTTTTAATGGTTGCCATACGCACACCATGCTGGAAAACGTCTCCTCTATATTTTTTTGTTTAATTTTCATTTACGTATACTACTTTTATAAAACTAAAATAAATTAATATTTTGGTTGTGATAAGCTAAAATAATATGTAACATTTTTTGAAACGTTGCGTCGGAACTGGGAAGCGCGTTACTCTTAAATGTAACCCATCGTGACAAAATGTTGCGACAACAAAAGTCAGTTAAGCCTACAAAAGTCTAGTTTATTTTATCAATAAAATAAAATAAAATGTTGCATTGAGAGAACATGTTACATATAAAATCATTCATAAACATTATGTAATAAGATCTCTCTTTTTTCAATATTTATCCTTAGACGAAAATGTCGTTTACAAATTAATCATTTGGTTATCCAGTAATTTGTAAGCGTTGGATTAAAAACATGATAACATTTAATATGTAGGTGTTTTTCTAAAAAATAAAAATAAAAGCTCTCATTTTTATTTATTTATTTGTTTACATAAATAAAATTATTGAATTTTTAAAACAAAATAAATTAAAAGATGGAATTTTAATTTTTAATTTTTAATTTAAATGAATAAATTAAATTAGATATTAATCAATACGTATAAAAAATAGATTTTTAAATACATATTTATATAAAATTGTCTATTTATGTCTTATAGAAATTGAGAAATTTTCACCTGAAATTAAGTGTTTGTTATTGTTGTTTTAACGCGAGGTAAATTTTTACGGAGTTTTCGACCTTTTTTTGTCTCTTTCTTTCTCATGTAGAGGAATTACACTTCTAAAAAGGTATAGGAACGATAAATATATAAGTCCGTCATGTCCCTACTTACGTAGTTGATGGGTTGGTTCGAGTAGATAGCTTTATATTTATGTTAAGATCGACATTTTTCTATTATTAAAAAATATCTTAATATATTGAAATTATTTTAAAAATTAACTTTTTAATAGATTATTTTGACAAAGTGTTCAAATATAAACTTTTGATTAATTTTAAGATGATAAAATAATTGAAAATTTAGAAAGCATGAAGATATATAAGATATCAACTATGAAAAATTGAAGATGCAAATTATTAAAGGTGAAGATTAAAGACTAAAGTCATCAATAATAGAGATCGAAGACCAAAGTTATTGAAGGTAAAGATTTGTTGAATTATTCCGCTTTAATGCTTGACCCAAATTCTCAGGTGCTGGAAATGAGAATTTTGACTTGGACCCAATTCTCGAGGGTGTTGATCTCGGCCCATTCCATGTTTAGGGAACAGAAATCCTTAAAATTAATTTCTCTCTATAAATACAACATTTATAGATGGAGGATGGTGACCCAGACCCTGAGACAGATATTGAGAGCACAGAGAAGAGTGAACTTCCTGTGAGAGTCTCCGAGAGGTTGAGAGCAACCCTTGTAGAGAGAGAGTTCCCGCTATTGTTGGTGAGGTTGAGCATGACTCCAGCTAGAGGCTGTTGAGTGTTTGTAACCATTGTTATTGATATAGTAGATTGTTTCTGGACAAGGTCCCGTGGGTTTTCCTCTTGGAGGTTTTCTCCCACGTTAAGCTATATTGTGTTGTTTTCTCTCCTGCTCTTTCTCGTTTTTATTATTCACGTTTCCGCATATTTACACTGTTTGATTGTTTGAGAGGGTTGAGTCTGTGAGACTCCCTGTTTGCTGTTTGTGGGAAGAGGCAAGTGCACCCCATTATCCCCAACAGAGTGGTATCAGAGCCCCAGGTTTGGCGGATTCTGAGAGGAGAAAGGAGACAGGATGGAGACTAGTGGTGGTATTATCCATGATGGGGATATGTTCAAGTTGACCGCAGACAACTTCACCTACTAGAGGCCGATGATGGAAGATCATCTGTATTGCAAAGATTTGCACGAGCCCATTGTTCTTGATGAGAGATCGACGGGAAAGACCGACAAGGAGTGGGAGATCCTGAGTCGCAAGGCGGTGGCCACGATCAGGAAGTATATTGATAAGTCTCTTTTTGAGCATGTGTCCGAGTTCACGAATGCGTACGAGTTGTGGAACAAGTTGGAGTCCATGATTCAGAAGAAAACTCCCAGGAACAAGGCACATCTCGTCCGTC
Source organism: Glycine latifolia (assembly GCA_013407115.1). NCBI lineage: Eukaryota > Viridiplantae > Streptophyta > Magnoliopsida > Fabales > Fabaceae > Glycine > Glycine latifolia. Next base: position 7,536,175 of record CM023955.1, on the reverse strand, counting down.
GAATTGTGAAGCTGGAGTACTGGGACGGGATGAGCATGATCGAGCACCTCAACACATACAAAGGTATTGTGAACCAATTGTCCAAGGCCGAGATGAAAATTGACAACGAGATGCAGGCTTTGTTGTTGCTGAGTTCATTGCCGGAGAGTTGAGATACTCTGGTGGTGACGTTGAGCGACTCGGCTCTTGAAGGGAAACTGGAGATGGATGTCGTGACAGACAGTTTCCTGAATGAAGAAGCCAGGAGAAGAGAACGGGGTGTAACCAGCACGTTTGATGCCAACGTGGCTGAGAGGAGTAAGTCTGACTACCGGGTTCAAAGCAAGAGCAGGGGTTGTGAGAGACGGGATTGAGCCCGAGGTCGATCAAGACCGAAGAGTGAACTGAAGTGCTTCTACTGCGAGATGTAACATCCCGGGCGCTGACGAGGGTGGGGAGTGATCGCCGGTGCAATAAGGCACGGACAAGGAGCGGCTCTTGGCAGGCTTCCAGCGGAAGGGGCACATGAATGAATCGAATACACACCCGAACGAGAGGGATCCAGAGGCTGTGCAGGTATGGAACTGTACAGTTGAGGATAACTTAAAGGATTTAATAGGTACTACCTATACCAACAAGGTGCATCTACTTTTCGGTAGCCCATAACTTAAGAACTCCACAGTTAAGCATGCTTGACTTGGAGCAATTCTGGGATTGGTGACCTCCTAAGAAGTTTCTCAGGAAGTGTGTGAGTGAGGACAAAGCACACTGAAAAGTCTTGTGTTGGTATGTGGGGACAGTCGTTGATCCTACAAGTGGCCAGGCGTTACACGAGAAGCCCGGACACAAGAAGTCTGATTGCTAGATTCTGCAAAAAGATGAGCAGAATGGCTCTGTGAAGTCAGACCAGAGCATGCAGCAGAAGAAAGAGGCGAAAAGCACTACGGCGGTGGTTGCTGGTGCCAATGCCAAGGTATTCCTCCTGAGAGAGGATGAATCTGTGAATGTTGCCTTCAATGATTGTACCTGGATAGTTGATTCAGGCGCTTCTTTCCATGTGACCCTCACAGAAGGTTTTTCTCCTCCTACCGGAGTGGAGATTTTGGAGCTGTGAAGATGGAGAATCAGGTAACCAGCAAGATTGTTGGTATCGGCGATGTGACCCTCACCTCGGAAGTAGGGTGTCGGATCGTACTCAAGGACGTGAGGCAAGTACCTAATATGCAGCTGAACCTGATCTCGATGGAAAAACTTGATGACGTCGGATTAGTGAACAGCTTTGAGAGTTGCAGATGGAAGCTGACCAAGAGTAACTTGGTGATGGCCAGAGGAAATAAGGAAGGCTCCTTGTATGTGATGCAAGGAAGGCTGACTGGCGGTGAAACCAACACGGTTTTTGATGGTTCAAGTTTGGAGCTGTGGCACAAGCGTCTCGGCCACATGAGCGAGAAAGGACTTGAGATTTTGGAGAAGAAAGAGCTATTGACCGGGTTGAAGGGTCAAGTGCTGGAGAGTTGCTCGCACTGCCTAGCTAGGAAGCAGCACCGGGTTTCGTTTGTGAGACTGGATCAACCCAGGAGACGGAGGTGCATACTTGACCTCGTCCATACTGACGTTTGCTCCATGTCGGAGAGATCGCTTGGAGGAGTGCAGTACTTTGTTTCTTTCATTGATGATCACTCCCGCAGAGTGTGGGTTTACCTTATGAAGACTAAGGACCAGGTTCTCCAATCATTTAAGGAGTTCCACGATATGGTGGAAAAGGAGACCGGAAAAAGATTGAAGGTGGTCAGATCAGATAATTGTGGTGCGTATCGTGGTCCCTTTGAAGCTTACTGTAGAGAAGTCGGGATCATACTGGAGAAGACACCCCTTAAGACACCTCAGCTGAATGGGCTAGCTAAGAGGATGAATCGGACTATTGAAGAGAAGGTCCGAAGTATGCTTTCCAACGCAGGGTTGTCAAAGGCATATTGGGGAGAGGCAGTAAGAACCGCGGTCGATCTGATAAATCTCTCATCATCTCGACCGCTGAAGAGAGAGATTCCAGAAGAAATCTGGACGGGTCGGAAAGAGACCTATGATCACCTGAGAATGTTCGGATGCCGAGCCTTCGTGCATGTCCCTAAAGATGAAAGGGCGAAGCTGGATGCTAAGACGAAGGAGTGCATATACCTCGGTTCGCCGAAAATCGAGTTTGGTTTCAGACTGTGGGATCCAATCAACAAGAGGATTGTGAGAAGTCGAGATGTAGTCTTCCATGAGGATGATACCATCCATGACATCTCGAAGCCCCAAGTCCGGGTTACTGTCCGAAGTGAAGAACCCATCCCTCGTGTGCATGTTGAAGCAGGGGGAGAAACCAGTGGAGAAATTGCTGAAGGCGATGTTGAAGATGATGACCAGCAAGAAGCCGATGATACCAGGATCCAGGATGAAAGTGAAGAACCGGGTTCTGATGATGAAGAAGAAGAACAACCGAGATACCCCACTAGAGAAAGAAGACCTTCTACAAGGTATCCACCTGATGAATATACCATAATTGCTGAGGAGGGTGAACCCCAGAGTTATGATGAGGCGGTGGAGAGCCCAGAATGTGGTGAATGGGAGAAGGCCATGCAGGATGAGATGAGATCCTTGCATGAGAATCAGACGTATGAGCTGACCGAGCTACCCAAGGGGAGGCGAGCTCTGAAGAACAAGTGGGTGTATAAGATCAAGCAGGAGGAGAATGACAAGAGGCCGAGATTCAAAGCCCAGATTGTAGTGAAAGGCTGCAACCAGAAAAAAAGGGATAGACTTTGATGAGATTTTCTCTCCTGTTGTGAAGATGACCTCGGTCCGGACTTTTTTAGCAATAGCAACTACTATGGACCTGGAAGTAGAGCAGATGGATGTGAAAACGACATTTCTTCATGGTGAGCTAGAGGAAGAGATCTTCATGGAGCAACCTGAAGGGTTTGATGCTCCGGGATATGAAGGCATGGTATGCCGACTGAAGAAGAGTCTCTATGGCTTGAAGCAAGCACCTCGCCAGTGGTACAGGAAGTTTGATTCCTTCATGACAGACCATAGGTTCATGAAGACGGATGCCGACCACTGTGTTTTTGTGGAGAGGTATGAGACTGGTGATTTCTTGATCTTGCTACTATACATGGATGACATGCTGATAGTAGGACAAGACAAGGTGAAGATTTTTGCCCTGAATGAGGCGTTGAGATCGTCCTTCGCGATGAAGGACCTCGGTCCAGCAAAGCAGATCCTTGGGATGAAGATCATCCGGGATAGAAAGAAGAAGCTACTGTGGCTAAGTCAGGAGAAATAAGTTGAGAAGATCTTGAAGAGATTCAACATGGACAAAACCAAGACAGTAAGCACCCCCTTCACCAGACATTTGAAACTGAATGAGAGGTAATGTCCGAGGTCAGATGAAGACAGAGAAGAAATGGAGAAGATCCTATACCAATCTGCAGTCGGAATCTTGATGTATGCAATGGTTTACACCAGACCCGACTTGGCATATGCAGTTGGAGTCGGCAAGGAACACTGGGAAGCAATGAAGTGGATCTTCAGATACCTCCGAGGTACAACCAAGTTGTGTCTTCGATTTGAAGAAGGCGAAGCCGGGTTACAAGGCTACTCGGATGCTGATTTAGGGGGAGATTCCGACTTGAGGAAGTGAACGATGGGATATTTGATGACCCTGGCTTGAGGGGCAATCTCGTGGCAGTCAAGACTGTAGAAGTGTGTAGCACTATCGACTACTGAGGCCGAGTACATAGCCGCTATCGAGGCGTGCAAAGAGTTGTTGTGGATGAAGTGTTTTCTCCAGGAGCTCGGCCATGATCAGGACAAGTATGAGCTGAAGTGTGATAACCAGAGCGCCATTCACTTGGCGAGGAACTCCATGTTTCATTCCTGCACCAAGCACATTGATGTGAGGTATCACTAGATCCGGGATGCGATAGAGGCTGGAAAGCTCACACTTGGAAAAGTGCACACAAGTCAGAATTGGTCTGACATGATGACGAAGCCGGTGCCAGCAATAAAGTTTGAAGATTGCTGTGAAGGATCCGGGCTCAGGAACTCGGTATGATGAAGCCGAGGTATGAAGGTCGGGTTGTAGAGTGAAGACCCCGAACCTCAGTGGAAGACCGGATGATGTCAGATTGCCAATATGTCGCATTGAAAGCAGAAGGGGGAGAATTGTTGGACTATTCCGCTTTAATGCTTGGCCCAAATTTCCATGTACTGGAAATGAGAGTTTTGACTTGGGCCCAATTCCCGAGGGTGTTGACCTCGGCCCATTCCATGTTTAGGGAACAGAAATCCTTAAACCTAATTCCTCTCTATAAATACAACATTTATAGATGGAGGATGGTGACCCAGACCCTGAGACAGATATTGAGAGCACAGAGAAGAGTGAGCTTCCTGTGAAAGTCTCCGAGAGGTTGAGAGCAACCCTTGTAGAGAGAGAGTTCCCTCCATTGTTGGTGAGGTTGAGCATGACTCCAGCTAGAGGCTGTTGGGTGTTTGTAACCATTGTTATTGATATAGTGAATTGTTTTTGGACAAGGTCCCGTGGGTTTTCCTCTTGAAGGTTTTCTTCCACGTTAAGCTATATTGTGTTGTTTTCTCTCCTGCTCTTTCTTGTTTTGATTATTCACGTTTTCGCATATTTACACTGTTTGATTGTTTGAGAGGGTTGAGTCTGTGAGACTCCCTATTTGCTGTTTGTGGGAAAAGGCAAGCGCACCCCATTATCCCCAACAAGATTTAATGGAAGTTTGTAGTGGTTAGGAATAGTTTTAATTTGCATTCTATAAATATAAAACTTGTATGTTATAATAAGGGGGTTAATACATAATCACTTATTCCCTCAAAACATCAACACATTTATCATCAAAATCGAAATTGACAAAGGTTCAATAGGTCATTGTGTATGTATTCAATTATCAACTTTTATGAATTCATGTTTGTTTATTTTATTATACATCTCTAAATCCTTAACTTTTTTCAATCTTTATTTCTTCTCAAAATTTTACTTTTTCAATTTCTATTTCTTATTATTATTAAAATTATTTACAAACTAATCACTGGAATCGAAAATACTTTTATCAAAAGTTATTCTATTATCTTGTGAATTACAATCTTATTATAACTAAAATAGATACACTTTTTGAAATTATTATCATAATTTACATTAAATATTAAACAATTTTTATTAAGTTAAAAATTATGAATTTACTTATTTAAAAAAAAAACTCATAATCAAAAATGGATTTTATATTTCACTTTTAAATATATATTTATTAATAGAACCATTTAGTGAAAATTTCTTTACTATCTTAAAAATATTTTTCTTTCAAGGAATAGATATAATTTTTACGATTAATAATTTAATAAATTTCCATACAGCCGTAATTAAATGGTTTGGTCTATACATTATTTCGTATTTTTTTATAAAAAAATATCAAATTTTTTTATACACAATTTTTGTTGTTGCAGATTAACTTATTGGCTACGTGAAAGTGATAAATTTTCCTATGAAAATTATTCATCAATAAATATGATGAATTAATACTTCGCAGTTATATAAAGTAGTGGAAAATATATATTAGCAACTTCAATTTGTAAATCGCATGCTCAATCCATTTAATCTGCGAATTGTACTCATCAACTTTGATAAAATTATGAATAAACGAATCATTTAATTTTAAATTAATAAGACTCGTAATTTTAGGAACTTTACGGGTCTAACTTGCGGGCAAAGTGGATATATCCAACCCTAAAGTTAGAATTTATCAAAGGAGTACGTCAAATTCGATGGCTGAACGTCATTACTTCATTGCAACGCACGTGACATGTGAAAACCCTTCTTTCCGTAATGTAAAAAATAGCATGTAAATCATGCTGGGTGGGAAAACTTTTACAAAGGTAGTCCCCCTTTTCATAAAAAAAAATAAAAAAGAAAAAAGTTAGATTACGAGCTTATTTAAATATAAAATTAAAAATATTTGTGAGAATTTTTCTACTAATTTAGTTTTATATTTTTAATATAAAAACTCTCAAAAACACTTATATTTTATGTTCAAACATACCTACATCCTATTTAATAAATAACTCTATAATATGTAAATAAAAAAAAATAATTTATTTTTAATGAAAATACAACGAGAAGACTTTAAGCATTGCGCATTGGATTTGGGATTGCATCATTTATTGCATTCATGGTCGTCCTACAGTTTTTTTTAGAATGAATTGTCTTACGACAAATTATCATACCGATCAAGACTGCCTGTAAAATATCCTCCAACTTTGCCTTAGAAAAAATATTAATATTCCTGCAACTTTGTAACTACTGATAAATAGTCTAAAGTTTCATAAATACATGTTTGCATAACACTAATAAATATGTAGTAGTGTATAAGTATTTATAAACATGTAACTAATGTTGAAAATCTATATAATTTAAATTTTAAAAAAATATTATTTTAGTAATAATATAAACATAAATTAAAATATAAAAAAAGTATTTAACAGTTTGAATTTTCAAATACTAAAATTAACTCAATTAATGAAATACTTTATTAATAATTATTTATAATAAACATCTCTTTATACTTAATATTAATTAAAACTGTGAGTAATTGATTAAAATAATTATGGGGATTAAAATATCCTTAATTTTATTCAATAATTAATTAAAAGAAACAAAATATTAATTTAAATTCATATATATATATATATATATATATATATATATTTAATATCATGAGAAACATGTTATAAAATAAGGAAGACATACTATTGTCTGAGAAAACGAACACATGGTCTGTCAAAAAAAAGGGAACACATCTAATAAGTTGTATCGTTTCTAAGAGCGAGAATTTGAATTTATAATATATACTACATGTGTATATAATATCTTATCAACTGAGAGTAGGAAAACATACATTAATTAATTACTATATTACATAATTTAAATAGATAGTTAAAATTAAAATTAATTAAACTTAAGTAAAATAATTTTGAATATCAATATATGATTGTATGGTTAAAATTAACTTTCTTTTCCTGTTTATATATACATACATATATATATATATATATATACACACACGTGTGTGTTTTATTTTTTAAATTTTTTATTTTTATTATACTCCTTACAAAAAATTAATTTAATATTTTTTGGTCTCAACATTTGCCAAAAGTAATATAGTTTTATTGTCCTTAATTTATTTGCTATTCCGGTAATTATATGTGTTTCAAAAATATAAATGACTTCAGTAAAAGTAAGATTAAATATGTTTTTAATTTCTGTAAATAAAAAAACAAATTTTAGTTCTGAACTGTATAAGAAAAATTATTTGGTTTTTCTTTTTTGAAATTTTAAATCAATACTTTTAATCCTTACCGCATATAACACTTGTCAATTATTTATGCGTTTAATGGTAATCTCAAGTGAGGACACTCAAAATAGTACGTGTTATCATTTTAAAATATGTCATCCAAAATAATTGTTGAACCCTAATATAAATGTTATTTATTTGCCTTGAAATGAAAGTTAAGGATTACAAATAATAATTTTAAATTTTAGAGAGATAAAACTAAAGAAAAAATTCTAAGGATCGGACTAAAACAAAAATTTGTTCATTTTGTACCATAGGAGAAAGGAACCGTAGATAATAATTTCAAATTTCAAAAAGGTTAAAACATTTTTAATCATGTACCCATCAATTCTCTCGGTCGTATGAGGACTAGTCAAGACTTCAAATTTAATTTCTTCGTGCTTACACAATCGATAATGCAGGATTGTGTAATCCTCGACTCTCCTGATCATACGAGCAAGGACGAATCTAGAAAATTTATTTAGAGGGGACAAGAAGACAATATGAAGAATAATATTTTTCCAAAAGAAAAATGATATAAACTTTTATGAAATACATAATCTCATGAGAATCAAAATTATCTAAATTCCTACAAAATTACAATTAGGTCGAGGTGTGTGTTAGACTGCTAGTATCACTGGCTTATTACCTTTGTTTAGTATTAGAGAAGCGAAAAAGTAACAGTAAAAATTGATAAAAACAAGGTCTCTTTATTCTGAGGTATGATCTAACTACAAGATGTACAATTCATTAATATTACTTAAATAATTTTAATTATGTGAAAACTAATTTTTAAAGTATATTTGATTGTACTCAAATTACTTTATATTAGTCCTAGACTCCTGCCCACTTTTAATCATAATTAATTTGATAATCTCAAAATTATTTAACATTGACTTTCTAAATTCAGAGTTTCACACTCATCTAATCTAATATGAAAAATTCTAAACTTTTTTGTAACTCCTTACTATTCCTCTGACTTTATTTATACTGCAAGTATTGAATTATTTTATGTCTTTATAATTTTAAATACATTATATTTTTATTTATTACTTTTTCTTAAAAAATTATTAGACATATTTATAAAAGATATAGCATGATTCGATCTAATATATGATTTCAAGGTTCCAGATATAGCTATGCAAGCTAGCGAGACTGAACTATGACATTAAGCTTAGAGAGATAATCACTTTAGTACGTGCGAGTACGATGACAATTTTAATGATGTTCGATAATATTAATTTAAAATTATTTGAAAATTTAAAATTAAGTTATTAAATTATATATTATAAATATTTGATAAAATTAATTTAAAGTATAAAATGTAACAAAATAATAAAATTATTATTTATTTAAAAATATAATTAGAAAATTTAATAAATATATTAAAGTTGAAAAAGAAAAAATATAAAAATTAAAAATTAATGTTTTAAAAAAAACTGAAAATTATTATAAAAACATGCATATCCAATAGTCAAATTTTTTCAACTAATAAAAAATTAAAAAATTAATTAAAATATCTTATCAAATATAATTTTAGTCTTTAAAAAATAAAATTCTAATTTAATTTTTAAATAGTAAAAATGAAATAACTACATTTTATAGTTAAATTTTTTGAATTATTTTATCATTATATTATAATATTAAAGAATTAATTTAAAATTAAATTAAAAATAAAAATATCAATTTAATTAAATTATATGACATAACATAATTATCATACCCTTTGTATATTCCAAGACTAAATCCTACTTTTAGAAGTGGACAATTTTTTCTTTAACCAGGAATTATCTGTTTGACTCGGTCACGGCGGTAGGGGTCATCGCGAATTAATATGAACTGAATCTTTGGAGATCGGACAGTGACAAAAACTTTTTCACACTAGAATCGCACAACAAATTATTTATTTTTTGTTTTTATGCTTTATTTCGATTATTAGAGAAATATAGAGATAAAAAGATATAACGACAAAAAATTAAAAGTAGAATAAAAAATGTGTATCTGTATAAACATAAATAATAAAACGAGCAAAGGATAAATTTTTTCATCACTTATTTGGATATGTAAAAAATTAGAAATAAATAACATAAGAAAAAATAAAGAATCTAACTAAAACATAATTAAAAGACTAATTTTTCCCATAAAAAACTTAAATATATTATTAGTCCTTCTAATATATCTATTTTCTTATTTTAGTTCTTACAATATTTTTTTCATTTTGAATTACTTTTTTAAAAAAATTATTTGATAGAGACTAAAAATTAACAAATAATCTATATATTATAAAGACAGAAATGAAAAATAAATATATTATAAGGACTAAAATAAAATAACAAAGACTAAAATTAAAAAAAAAATTTACAGTAATTTTAAAAAAAAAATGTATGAAGACTAAATAACAATATATTACAAGAACAATAACATATTTATTTTAAAAAAATGTCATATCTGCATGTTAACATTTGCATGCACACCAAGACTAGTTTCTGATCAAGTACGATTGATCAACTATTCTTTTCATTCTATTCTGAAAATTTCAGCTATAAACTTTGTATAGTTTTTCAAGATTGAATCTTTTAGTAATAGTATAAAAACACAATAGTGCATTTCTGACATTAATCGTTCTCTAATTTCAACTCAATCAGAAGCATAAGTCTACGTGTTTAAAGCAATGAAGATATTAGTTCAATGCGCATGCAAAGTTTTTCCAACCTCCCACTGTGAGAACCCCCATTTCAACGCCAGGCTCAATTAGCTGGCCACGAAGCATTCATTCTTACATTGACTTACTTTCACTACATACATTCTGAAACGTTCGGATATTGTACGTGTATAATTAATTGTCAAGAGTCATTATAGCAAAAGCTTATACAAAATATCCACGTACATTTTTTTTTTTTTACTGTATCCGTGTTTTAACATTGTGCAAGGTTGCAAGCTATTCATGACATCCATGCTCACTCTGAGTCGGGACAAGTTACATGGAATCATATCCCGAGAAAAGCAAACCAAGCTGTCGACAAGTTACCGGAGCAAGCCTTGTTGATAGATGATGATTTCCAATATGTCTTTGATTATATGCGCCGCGGATTCTTTAATTTCCCTAGATCGGGGCTTCTGGCCTCCTTGAATATATCTTATGAAATATCTTAATATGATACTGAGAAGAAAATTAAATAAAAATTATGTAATCATACAAAAGATTAATATTTGATGTAAAAAACATATATATTTTTTTAATTTTTTAAGTGATCACATGAAATTAAAGTTATATTATATAATTTAATATATGATCCATATTTATTTTTCTTGTTTTTATATAAAATATTTTTATCTCGCATGAAATATTTGTTTCTCTCTCATCCGCACACACTTAATTAATGCATGTTTAGATCAGAATATAAAAAATATACATAAAATTATTGAATAAATTACTCATCTTTCTTGAGATTTTAAAAAATTACACATGTTTCTCTTCTTTTTTAAAAACCTATATATACCTCTTTTGAGATTTAAAAAAATTACACACGGCTCTCCTCTATTTTAAACATATATCTAGATTTAATGTTATTATTGCTGGTATAGAGTTGAGTTATATGATTTTGTGTGTTGAATCATTGATGACTAAGTTGAGAGTCATTTTATTTGGTTTATGAAATTTATGATTGTTCTTTTAGCTTCCGAGTTTCATGGAATGGGATTGGTTCAATGGTTTTGTTGCTCATGATAATGTTCATTTAGCTTATAGATTTATTGGTATAGAAGCTTGATTGAATTTTTTATATATAACCTAGTTTTTTTTAAAAAAAATTGTTTTGTAATTGAAGAAGAAAGACAAGGAGACTTGGAAAAGAAAAGAAAACCCTATTAAATGTCATGTGTGTTACACATGACTTATTATTATTAAATATTTGGACGGCATTGAATAACATTTATGTTGATTTTAAAAATTGAAGAAAGTCATATGCAATTTCTTTAAATATCATGAGAGGTTTATATAATTTATTTTAATTTTTTTAAAATAAATTATTATTATTATTATTTTTTCAAAAAAATAAAAACAGTTACCAAATACATGTTCACTCACTTATTTTTTTAATAAAAAAAAGTTATAAAATTTGTTACGATTAGGCTAGTGGTGAGTGGATTGAAGTAAATGCATAAATATTTAGGTTCAGTTCTCATTACTGTTTTTTACACCAAAAACTAAAATGTGACATTAAAAGAATTTGTCCTCTTTAGTTGTTGGGTATAATTCGATCTAGTTAATTTGTCTCATAAATACTTGACTAGTAGTAGTTGGTGAGCGTGAGACTTTGAAACGAGTTTTACCCATGCATCATGGATAGAAGACTTACCAGAAGTTAGGTATTAGGAGTACTGTATAATATACTTGATTAGCGGGCAAAGACCATTAGGACGACTGTTTCTTTTTGCAGAAATTCTCACTCTCGTTATCCACTTTCACTGGTACTTTATGCTTCTTTTGCTTTTGGAAATTGAGTATATCAACGATTTTTCAGAAGGGCGATCGTTAATTGTTAAATAATTAAAATATTTAATTATGCTGTTTTTTATATATTATGGACTATATGTAATTTTATTTTTCTTTACTTTTAAAATTAAGTAATATTTCCCCTTTATAATTTATATTTTATCTAAAATTCTCAAGTTCTCATATTTTATTTAAATATTTAAGAATTTATGATAGTCTTGAAATATGAGTTAACTTAAAATATTAAGAAGTTACAAAATTGGTGAAAATTTAATAATATACGAATGATTTTGCCGTAATTTTGGATGAAATTTAATGTTTTGGTTGCTGAGTTTTAAGCAGAAGACATTGTAAAACTAATTAATTAGGAGAATGAATTTGTAAATATTTTAATTTAAACGTTTAAGTAGCTAGAAGAAAAACAATAAAAGAATCCAATGTAGTTAAATTTTTTAATTAAAGGAACTGATTGTTGAAAAAAATGAGAATTCAAAATAATTCAAACTAACAAGATTAAAAGTAAAATTAATTAAAATTAATTTCATTTAATGCATGTAGCAACAAATATAAATATTTAATATTTGAAAGTTTTTTTAAAAAATAGTGTTTTAAATTAATTAAGATAATTCAATAAATTATACGAAATGTATATTTGTTTCAATTTTTTCTTAAATAATTTTTTTTCAAAAACAGCAAAAGTAAATAATTATCTTTTCAAAATAAAACTGAATATTTTACCCTTTAGCTATAATTTTTACTTTTCCATTTGAGCAATTGTCTTTTACAAACACTCGGTTTTTTTTCTCGGCAAACAAGAAGCAAATATATATAAATGATAAGAGATACCAGAGATACCAACATACAGGGATAGAAATCAGTTACAAGCACTCAGTGCTTGTCAAAATAAGTAACATTATATGATTATCTTCCAACACTAATAAATCGAAATAGTAAAACATAAATAAATAAAAAAGTTAGTAAGAAATGCAAAATAACTTGTAAGACTCATTTAATGAATTATTTAGGATTATACTACTATTGTTTCTCTCTTTTATTTTTTTAGCAAAGAGTTATGCTACTAGGAAAAAAATGAGTTTTTATTGTCACTTCTCATTATTTATCGTCATTCCTTTTTAACTACTTTTTTTGTCTTTATTTTTCTCACATATCCTTAATTTGCGTTATATTTGTATTTCTATTGACACTTTTACATTAGTTGAAAAGAAGTGATAATAACACTTAAAAGTGATGATAAACACTCCCTATAGTGTCCAACATTTACCTAATAAAAAAAAATTTGTTAAAATATTTTTCCGAAGAATAACAACTCTTTAATAAGTTATATTTGTATTCTATTAAAATATCATTAAGGCCTTAACTATCAAATTGAACAATATCATATAAACTCAAACTAAACATGCTGAGCTAAAAAAAAAAATAATAATTGCCAATTAAATAACTGAATAAGTTGGGTGTACGCTAGTTTATATACTGCGCCTTAATGAATTCATATGATTTTTTTTTTTTACATTAGAATACTGGTTTTATTCAAATAGAAAAGAGGATGATACATCATTTGCATTCAGAAGGTCCAATTGATAAGGGACTTTCTCTAACTGGTGCATATCATGAAAATCAAAAGCTAAAACCATTAATCATATTTGTAAATATTTACTCGATTGAATCTTATAAAATAGGCTACAACTTTTATAAGTTACTATATGATTAACATTAAAATTGCTATTAGTTAGTTATTACATCGGATTCTTGTTTGGTCTAAAGTACATACATTACTAATGAGATAATGATTGTTTGAATTTTCCATAACTATAATACGTTTAATTTCAAATCATAAAGACTTTTGTCGCTTTGAATTTTTCAACAAAGAAATTATATTACAAGCGTAATTTAAGGCCATCTCCAATGCAGTATCTTAGGAGAGTTTCTTAACTGACTTGACATCCTTTTTTACTTTTTTCTCTCTCCTGGAGTGCTTAAATTTAAGTTGAGTTTCTTATATAAGAAACTGTATCTTAAAAGAGGACCCACCAAAATTCAGTAAGAAACCCATATAAGCTCCTAGCATTGGAGGTGCCCTTAACGTGTTCACTCCGTCAACTAATTGTAATCATAGGACGGAAATTGGACTGATCATATTTTTATCTTCTAAATTACACTTCAAATATACATCTGAAATTTGAACAGCCCAACCTTAATTACTAGTTCATGACTTTGTTTAACACTTTATCTTGAGTATATGTAATTAATTTTGTTTAACACATTATCTTTAATATAAGCATGTTTCCTTTAAAAAAAACGTCATATTTTAGTCATTTTTAATTATTTTTTGTTGGTGGCAACGATTTTGAGAGGAGGAATGCAAACAAAAAGTGGTTTGAATGTTTGATGAGATGATAAGGTGGAATTAATTTGGGTTTAGTGGGTTTCACAATTTTTTTTATCCTTAATGTGATATTGAGTAAAACTTTTTGCATTTCTCTCATTATTATTTATTGTACTTCTCATTATATTATGAAAAACTATTCCAAATATAATTGGTATTTTGAAATGGAGTTTTCATAATACAATAAAAGATGCACGAAATAACAACTTAATTATGATATTCATACATGTGATTAAAATTGAGGAGTGTATCCATTTATATTTGTCATTTAATTTTTTGGCTATTTTAACCCACAAAGCTGGTAAAAACTAAAAAGGCACACATGTTAACTAGGGTATAGTAATATTTTTACAATTTTATCATTTTAATTGTACTTTATTTCTCACATATTTTTCTTTAAACCAAATAACTTAACATCTTGTTTTATTTTCACTACTTTTTTTTAATTATCTTTCTTATATATCTATCTATTTTATTTCTCTTCTCGTAACCAAACAAAGCTCAAGAAAATTAGATGGAACTTTCTAAGTGCTTCTTCAGAAATTATTCACACACCAGTTGTTCAAGTACCCAAAACTCATACTCTGACATAATTTTTAATATATTTTAAAATGCTGTCCAAATTATTATATATCACTTATGATTTTAGATTATTTTAAAAAAAAATTAAATTAGAAGAAATTGCTGCATAAAATTTTGTTATAAAAGTTGGGAGTGGACGGGTTACGGATGTTGCACGTCATCATATCTCTTTCCTTTATAGCAATTCCTTTCACATTTATTTCTTAAACATAGTGATTGCATGAGTCATTAGTGATGTACAGCTTATGAGCATAAAATGTCTCACTATATATATAAAAATGTTATAGTAATATTAATATATTATTTAATAGACTTTTTTTATTGACTAAAATTTATTAAAAATTATATAATTTTACGAGTTCCATTTTCATATTTAATAAGCTCACTTATAGATATATAGAGTTTATATATACGTTTAATTTTATTTAAATAATTTTTTGAGCCTTTTTTTAAATAAAAAAAACTATCATAGAGTGGATCAGCTCTATCAGGTTGTCAACGACTCAACGTTCTTATTTTAGAAAAAACAAAGGAAATAGCTAATAAACTGATAGAGGTTTGTGCATCTATTTGCGTAATTTTCAAATTGCAACCTCTACGGGCTTACAGTAGACAAAGTTATTGTTCATTTAATCAACAGCCTATGCATGTTGGTAACTACAGATCATGAATTAAATAGATTTTAATTTTCAGCTAGCATATATATGTTGCAAACTAATTTCTTTATTTGCTTAAAAATAAAAAAATATTCTAGCTATTTCTAAAGTTAAAAAATACCATTTTAAATTAAATACCACAAACTATTTGAGTTGGTTGTGAAGCAATTATTTTATAAAGATTAAATAAAATGTAGACATGTAAGCCAAACTATAGTCCAATTCCAAATTCAGTACGGAAATAATCAATTTATTAAATGCCTATCAATTAATTTATGGGCAAATGGGAACAATTCTCTTCAATTAAATTAAATTATTTTTTTCCTTCTTTAATTACTAATTTATCAAAGTAAAATTTTAGTTTCTGACCATGTTATAGATGTTTGTAACCTAAATAAAATTATCTCTTGTAAAAAAATACTAATGGTTCTAGACTGAAAAAAACTAGGTTTTTAGTTTTTTAATCAATAATCAATTTTCTTCAATCAGATTAGTTTATTATAACAATTTTATAAATAAAATTTTATTAAATTTTTTTTCTTCTAGACTAAAAAATACTAATGGTTGAAATAATGTTTTTATAAATAATTTTTACTAAATTTTTTTATCAATTAACTTAGTTTTAAAATTCTAAAAATCTATAACTTAATATTTAGTTTTTTTTAACAAACATTTTTTTTTGGTTTTTTGAGTTAAATTTATTAACATTTTCTTTTTACGTTATTTTAAATATTTGTGTAATGCAAATACTTGTCTATTAAGATTACCTTTTTAATAATGTTATTATCATGATGCAATCGAAGGAGAGAGAAAAAGTATAGAATAGTGGTACGCATGTAGTTTTGATTCCTGAATTGCACGTGTATTTACTCGTAGTCGTTAGTTTTTCTTTATAACATGAGATGTAAGTTAATGGAAAATTAGGAAATAGATGAACTATTGATAAAGTAGTTTAATCTTAAAATTTAAAAGATGGTGTTATGGACTAAAGTACTCGTATGAATGCTATAAAATGTAGAGCTGTCGGTGGGATTTTTTTATTATTAAAAGTGACAATAACTGAAATACGATTGTGTCGGTTATAGAAGCATTTTTAATGGTAGATCTTAAATTAAGATTTTAGATTACTTTTTGATAGTTTTCATAGAACCATATAGGATTTTAAAGATGTCTTAAGATCTCTCTAGTTTTTCTTTAGTGATAGATCTTATTTTGAAATCTTAGAAAGAGAAAAATAGGTAAAAAATTTATTCTTTTTTTGAACTATATGCAGATTTTGAAGGTTTTTCTACAAGAATTCATCCTCTATGTTGGAGATCTCTTCACCTCCTTGATTGGAAGATCTAGTGAAGATCAAATCTTAAGCTCAAGATCTAGTACTAAAAATGCTGTTAGGGAAAAAAAAAAACAGACCGTTTAATTTGTAAACGCGGTTGACTCGTAAAGTGTCCTAGCCTTGGGAAGTCTAAAATGGTAAGTTAGTTGGTCCGGGTGTGCTTTGTTACATTAAGTAATGATTATGTCCAAAATTGATAACAAGATTTTGGTTCAGTAATCAGCATGAATTGATAACACTGAAACTTCTCCATTTCACTTTCGTCTTTGTTCACACAATGTTTTACTTACTAAAATAATTATTTTTTTACAATATTCTTAATAATCTTCTAAGTAATTAGATAAAATAAATATTACGTCATAAAAATAAATGGAATATTTTATTCTTTTTATGCTCACAATATTTAAATTAAATTTTATGTGTGGATCATGCTCATGGTGTGAAAGAGTGTTTTAGTGAACTTTCAACTTACGTTGTTTGTTTATTAAAAAATATATTAACATTTTTTACTTGTGATCTTTTTACTTAAATTTTTATTTATTTATATGTCTTTAATTACCAGCGTGAGACTTGTTCTTTAATACTTTTATCAACGGCAACTAGCTTAACCAAATTTTAATTTGTCTGCAGTTTTTACCCTAAACTTGTACTTTATGTTTGGACTTCGAAGGCCGTCAGTTTAGCTTTTATTTATTGTATGAACTAATGCTTTTTTTCTTGAGTTTCTAAAAGGGAACATATCTATTTTTATTTACTTTCTGACACTTTGTGCTAAGTTTAGTTTTAATATAATAATATTCTTTGTCTTTCAAAAAAAAAATTAGAATACAAAGAATATTAAATAAAAATAAATTTTCAAAATTTTAATGTATTAAATATTAAATGGCGTGAAACCCTAACCATAAAAAGAGAATTCATGCTTACATCCTGTTATTTTGTCATTCCTTAATAATGATTAACTTAAAATGGATCCCTCTTTTATGTTATTAATACACGATTGTAATTTTAATTTTCCCTTTATTTTATGAAAAAAATGTTATAATGTTCATTCGTATGATTAAATTAATCTAAATTTACTGCAAATTTCCATCAAAAGGCTCCAATTTTACCTATACCCGAAACCAACCCGCCAACAGGCCAATTCTACCCCATACCCAGCTATAATATGAGTGTGCAAAGTCTATCCACCACCAGCAACTATATAATGAGTTAAAGGATCAACATACAAACTAGCTTATGGTCTTGTCATCGTTCAGTCTCTACAAAATTGAAGCAGTCAATTGCTTGGAAAAAAAAAACAGATTAGAATCCTCTGTAGTTAAAAATTAACTGTAGGGAGATTTCAACCTTGCAAATTTTTATCTTTATTTTAGTTATTTTTCTCTTCTTTAAATTATTATTATAGATTATAGATGGGTGCAAAGAAGATACTATGTGCCCTCACTTGGAAGCTGCCTATGTGTACCAGAAGAAAATTAATTAACATCAAATAAGATTATTTTCTAATTATAAATTATCAATTATAGATTTCATTCAGATCGATTGGCCAACCTCTCAAGTTTATCATCCGCAGGGCCATGCCAAGAGAATTTGAGGCCTAAGGAAAAATAACAGACTTAAACGTGATATTAATTATTTAGTTTTTTGAGCTGAGAAATAATTCATCAATATTTTATAATCTATTAAATCTAATATTTCAATCTTAATAAATAATGTTAATAATTTATTTAATCTATCTTATAACATTGTTAATTTTAAATAAAATTTAAGCAATTTTAACAGTTGCAACTGTTATAGGTATAATATTCTATAAGTTCAGTAAATCTTTAAAAATTCAAGATTAATACAACATTATTTTAATTTATCTTCACCTAATTTTTTTCTGTATTTTAAATAATAAAAAGCAATAGAAAAAAATGTTTATTATTAGTTTTAATTAAATTATCTTATAAATGGTAAAATTGTCTTAAAAAACACTATATTCTATTATTAGTTTTAATCACCGGTATTATTCCATAACTTTCACGAGCAGGGCATGCGGCAATGTCATGTTGTGGCTTTTTTTTATTAGATATATAATATAATAATATATTAATCAAAATAAACTGCGCAGACTTTTACATTATATATTAAAACTAGTTTTTTTTTGCACAAGACAATAAAGTGTTTAAAAATCTTTGTTTTGGTCTTTCTTTATATACTTTGACAGTAAATATAGTTTAGCCTATAATTAAAGACTAAATTTTAGTGTTGCATGCTAATATATTATCTGAGCCAGGAGTTCTTTGCTTTCTCTGAGAACTGTAATGCTCCTATTGAGCTTGTCACGCTTCACTGAAACTGAAGGAGTTTCCTCCAACAACTTCTCAATTCCACCTCCTTGTGGAGACATCATATCCTTCACAATCTCATCTCCCAGATCCTTGTCCGCAAGGTTGAAAATGCTGAGTTGCAGATGTAGGGCAGTGCCGTCAATCAGCCTCCGAAGCACAATCTTCCAATATGCTTTCAGTCTCATTTTCAAGTCAAATGCTTGCGGAAGTAAAGTTGAGTATTGACTCAGATGACCAACCTTAACCACCTGCTCGAAACCATCAAGGAACACATCATAGGGAAATATTTGTTAAAAAAAAACTATTTTAATCTTGTCAAGTTGTTTGAGAAAATTAACTCAAGAAGTTAAAACCACTAATATCTGATTTATTCTTTTTGAGTTTCCCATATGACCACTTCACACATGAGATGTTAAGAAATTCACGGACAAGTACTGAATGACTCCCAAAATAAAGCTCGGGCAAGGCTGTTATTTTCCAAGTACTCATATACCAGCAAGAGTTGTTCCCCTTCAGCCTATTTCATTTACAAGGTTAGGGTGTTGCACACAAGATATCAAGCCTATTTCATTTATAAATTCACGATTTCCCTGCTGTGATTTTGATGACAGTTGCTTGACTGCTATAAAAAGTACCATCTAGGCATCTAGCAATTGACCCTGCATCCAAGTTACCAGAAATCCATTATGCTAGACATTGACAGAAATTCCCTTTGAATGAAATAATATTATTTGGAAGTCATCCAAAAACCTTGTATACGGGACCAAAACCGCCTTCCGATCCCCAATCTTATTAGCAGAAGAGAAGTCATTGGTAGCAACTCTGATCTGCTCCAAGCTAAAATTGCCTGCCTGAGTATCTTTATCTTTTGTACCTGTCCATGTAAGCCAAGAGAGATGTGTATTAATCAGCAGTTATCTAAGTTCCAATTATAAACAATATAATTAGGCTGTGCACGATGTTGGTGGTGTTTATATGGCTACTTCTTGAACCTTTTTGGTGATAAATTGATGGAGATAAATTAATCAGCAGTATGAATATTGATGGAGATAAATTGATCAATGGCTTTCATATTAAGGACTGTGGTGTCCAAGATGTTGGTGATGTTTATATGGCTACTTCTTGAACCTTTTTGCATGTTCTTTTATTTTTCATATACTTAGGTTATGATGAATTTTAAAGTTCCCCGTTTGATCAGGGACATAGTTCTAATATACCATGTTGGATTGTTGGCGCTGCTTGAGACCAAAATCAGTCATACATACTAAGGCAAATATGATTATCAAGAATCTTGGAATAGATTCTTAGTATAAGGTGGATGCTTAGGGATTTTTTTTTTTTGAAGGTATTAAGGTAGTTTGGGATTTGCTTGTGTTAAAGGTGGATATTATTGGTTCTCATCCCCAGTGTATCCACCTTGATTGATAACCAACGGATGGATCCGATGCTTTCTATACTTTCGTGGTTTATGGAAGTCCTACTTCGGTTGTTAGGGAGAAACTTTGGCAAGAGCTTCGTCACCTTGCTGAGACTTTGCAACTACCATTGGTAGTGCTAGGTGATTTCAATGCCTATTTAGATAAATCAGAAAAGTCAAGTGGGACTGCCCCTAGCCGTGCCTCAATGAAGCAGTTCAAGTCTTCTTTGTGTACCTGCCATTTGCACGACCTTGTTTTTTAATTAGAGGTTTCTCATTATAATGAGTTTTCTTAATCATTACAAACTACTTTATTTTGTCTATATTAATATATAGTAAATTACACATGTTTCTCTTTAACTTAATGAAAATTACACATACATCATCTCCTTTTATAAAAATTACACATATCTCTCATTATATTTAAGAAAATTACATATTTTTTTATTCCGCTTTTAAAATATACACAAATCTCATAAATATTATTTAAACATTTGATAATAATAAATCATGTATGTTGACAATTTTGATTAAAAAAGACTAAAATATATTTTTCGTCTTCACAAATATGAAAATATTCAAAATTCGACAATTTTTTTGTTTATTTTTCATTCTCATAAAATTTAAATGTGTTACTTTTTGGTCCAAAGCTAGGTTGAGGTTACTTGAACTTACATCCAAACTTACGTGTATGATGCAGTGTAAAGTGTCAGGTCTTTAAATTTTTTTTCATCAATTTTATGTATAATAGATGTAGAAAAGTTTAAAAAATATGACACTTTCTAGATTCTACAATAACATACGTGTAGGTTCGGATATATCTGAACCTAGCTCCAAACCAAAAGTAACATATTTTAATCTTGTGAAGACAATTTTTTTTACAATGACGAATTTCGAACATTTTCATATTTATGATGACGAAAAATATATTTTAGTCTTTTTTAATCAAAATTGGCAACACATAACTTGATATTGTAAAATACTTAGACTATATTTAAGGAAATTGTATAAATTTAAAAAACAGAAGATAAACATATTTAATTTTCTTAAATTTCAATATAGATATATTTAATTTCTTTATAAAAAATATTTGTAAGTTAAAAAAATGTATAATTTTCTTAAGAGTAAATTACACTCGCATTCTATGTGTTTTGCTCAAATTTTACTTGATATCCCTCCCTTTTTGCATATTATGTTTACCCCTCTCTATGAACGTCATTAACTAAAGTCAATTGAAATATGTGAACAGACAAAATTGTCCTTACATTTTAATTGCAAAATTCAAACTATCACATCCCAATTAGTTTCAGAATTTAGGATTCACGTTTCATTCCTCTTTTCCATTTGCGAGTGCTGTTCATCTTCCTCTTTTTGGCAAGTTCTTCTTCAGCATCTAGGGGGTGCGAGTTCATCTTTCTCTCACGACATTCAAGTTCCATTCATTTTCACCGTTCGCGAGTTCTTCACCGTTTCTCTTTCAGTTCGCGAATTCTCCATTATTCCTTTTCCAGTTCGCGAGTTCTCCATTGTTCCTCTTCCAGTTCGCGACATTCGCAAGCACCTCCATTTGTCTTCTTCTTCAACATTCACAAGCGCTCTCTTTCTCTTCCTGTTCCACGATTTCTGTTCATGTCAGAGTTATGCTTGTAAGTGACTATTGGATCTTATATATAGGTTACTTTTTAAGATTATTTATTTAATTTTGATTGTTTATTATTGCCTATTTCTAAATGGGGTTTCAATGAGGACCAGTTTAGGACCACTTATGATTTTTAAAATCATTTATTTATTATTATTGATTAGAATAGTGTTGATGTTTGAGACCACAAAAACACAATGGATGAACCGGAATACATGGGTTCTAAACCAGACAACGTGAATATTTTGATCCACTTTACTGACCAACGGGGAACGCAGTGAGATATGCAATGTTGATCCATATAAGTTTGGAATGTTTAACGCATATGACTGTATGAATAACCTTGCTAATGATTTAAACTTGTCCCCATGTCACCCTTTTATTTTGTGATTTTGTTCTACTACTAGTGATAAAATTCTTCCTCCTAAGACTAATCATGATGTGCTGAAAAATGTTTGCTGAGAACCAAAATTTATTTCATATGTATGTTAGTAGAACAAAGGATGATAGGAATAGTGTTAATACTACGTACCAACAAAATGAGTTTATGTCTAATAAAAAGTTGGGTTTAAGTTCAATTACAGAAAAAACAAAAGAAAATAATAGTTTTAAAATATTTTCAAGTTGATATGAAGAAGATAAATGTATTTTAAACATAAAATTTCATTAAAAGTTATATGACTAATATATATCTAATTTTTGTTAAATTATTAAATGATATTTAATACAAATGAGGTCTAGATGTATTATGAATTAAACAATTAATAAATCTTTTGATAGAGTAAAAAAAAGAAAAAATATTTGATAAAATTTGAGCAAAAGGAGAGACATGTGTACGAGAATCGGCATGCGGAGTTAAAAGACAAGGTGCACATGAGATGCTAAGCTAGGTGAAGATTATAATAGTTAATTAAAGGGGAGTTTGGATTTCGCCAGGATTTGATTGCCCTCGAAAGTCGAGCAGGAAATGTTAGACACAAGGGACAAAGTCAGCAGTTTATTACATTGTGTAATACATTTTTCTATCTTAAATATAAAATTGGTTCACCATACATAAATTATTTTTTGGCTGTGAACCTAGTAAGCAAGCGGTAAGGGGATTCCAGATTTTCTGCAGTCGGTAAAGTCACTGCAAACACCTACATCCGAAATCCCATGGTTTATACGTATTCTATCCACTTTTTTAATATACGAAAGAATTTTAAAAAAATAAATTGATAAGCTTTTATCATAAAAAATATGATACGATGATAATTTAATCCTAAAAATAAAAATAAAAATTTAATCTATAAAAGTATGACAAATTAATTTAATCTATATATAATTTATGTTTTATATGTATTTTTAGTCCTTTTTTTTATCTTTTTCCTTCTTTTTTTTTTTATCTTTTTTTTAATCTATTTATATCTATCATTAGATTTATCTATCATCAATCTCTATTAACTTGAATTAAAGATATTATTGTTGTTAATATTGATAAAAGTATAACAAATTAATTCTATAATTAAATTTATGAGATCATTTTATCATTAAATTATAATATTCAAGGATTAATTTAATAATGTTATATTTTTATAACTAATTTAATATTAAGTTATAAAATTTAGATATCGATAAATTATCTATAATATTAGTTTATCATACTTTTTGAATATCCAAAAATTAAATTTAAATTTTTTATCTTTAATAAACCAATTTTTTAACGCTTAACATTTTTACAAATAATTTAATATTATAGATAATTTATCGATAAGTTGATATCTAAATTTTATAACTTAATATTTGTAGAGAAAAACTATAAATTCAGTGGAAACAATGGCGGAGCCACTCCTTGACCAACAATAGCCACAACACTACCTAAAAAAATAAAATTTGTAGTTATTAAGTGGCGGAGAAATTTTTTTTTTAATAAAGATCATTAGGTTCATCTAACACCGACCCCAATTAATTTGAAATAAAGATGTTGTTAATATTGATTTTATTATTAAATTATAATATTCAAGGATTAATTTAATAATATATTATATTTTTATAACTAATTTAATATTAAATTATAAAATTTAGATATCAATTTATCATTAAATTATCTATAATATTAATTCATTATACTTTTTGAATATCCAAAAATTAAATTTAAACTTTTTATCTTTAATAAACCATTTTTTAACGCTTCACATTTTTAAGAATAATTTAATTATTTATCCAAAATTTAAGCTTGCCATTGTGCACATGTTCTTTCTTGTGCCTGCAGGGAATCCCATTCCATAAGATTTCACCAGAAGATGTTGGGTTAGCTGAAGCTGATATTACAATAAACTGCTCTTGTCACAGCTACTGCAAGGACAGACTCTGGTATTTTGGGAGATGATACACGGGCACTCTCATTAACACATTATTTTTCTTCATCTCTTACTATCTTATCTTCGTTTCTCTATTTGTCAATTAACTTTAAGGCATGCAGGCATCATTTTCCATGTTTAAAACTAATTTGATACAGTCCAAGCAGTTTCACAACCATTATTAGCTCGGTTCAGAAAAGGAGTTACATATATGCATCTCTAAACATCAAAACTGAAAACAAGGAGCTCCTAATAATAGTGACATCATATAGATTAGTTTAAAGAGTAATACTACTATACAAGCTGGATTAAACCACGGAAAGGAGAAAAAATAAATTCTGTCCACAACTCAATCTTTACCACGGAAGAAGGTATCTAGTCTAGTACAAGTAAACATCACGAATCATACGCTTAGAAGTTAGAATATAAGGCAATTAAGAATACAAGAAAAAATCAAGCTACTGAATGGATATTAGAGAACGCACATGTACATCAACGGAAGGATGAGCATAAATTACAAATAACGTGAATTGAGTTACAATTAATATTCAGATGCACAGAACAGTAACCTTCCCTTTTCTGCATCCAATTTTCACTTCAGCGGACATAAAAATTGCCAATTTCGAATCAAACTCGTTCAACTAATGCAAAAGCTAGAACGAGAAGCTGAAAGCAACAGGCTTTTAATCCAATAAAAAAATTAAACCCAAAAATAGGAGAATATCCAAAAACAAGAATGATTCGATTCTAGTTTACCACGAACGCACTAACTCAACACAAAACCACGACGCTAAATATGTAAAAACAAGTATCAGCATGTTACAAGGCATGCCCAAATAGCTACCTATCTATTTTTTTTAGGGGGGGGGGGGGTTCTAAAATCCAATTAACACGGTTCAAAACACCAAAAACCAAAACCATAACCTTATTATAATATATAAGAAACAACTAAAACCCTTAATAGTCCAGATTGAAGGCGCCACAGAGAAACGAATCTGAGAATTATTATTCATTTCATTCAGAGCGATTGGCGAACCTCTCAACCTTGTCATCGGTCAAATTGATACCAACCATGGCTTCACCCAATCCGCAGCTAACCTCCGCCAAAACCTCAGGGTCGCTGTAGTGAGTCACGGCCTGAACAATCGCCCTGGCGCGCTTCGCGGGATCGCCGCTCTTGAAGACGCCGGAGCCGACGAAGACACCGTCGCAGCCGAGCTGCATCATGAGCGCGGCGTCGGCGGGGGTGGCGACTCCGCCGGCGGCGAAGTGGACGACGGGGAGGCGGCCGAGCTGCTTGGTCTGCATAACGAGGTCATAAGGGGCAGCGATGTTCTTGGCGAAGGTGAAGACCTCGTCGTCGTCCATGTTGCGGAGAACCCTAATGTCGCTCATGACGGAGCGGACGTGGCGAACGGCCTCGATGATGTTGCCGGTGCCGGCCTCGCCCTTGGTGCGGATCATGGCGGCGCCCTCGCGAATGCGGCGGAGGGCCTCGCCGAGGTTGCGGCAGCCACAGACGAAGGGGATGCGGAAGTTGTGCTTGTTGATGTGGTTGGCGTCGTCGGCGAGGGTGAGGACCTCGCTCTCGTCGACGTAGTCGATGCCAATGGCTTCGAGGATCTGGGCTTCGACGAAGTGGCCGATGCGGGCCTTGGCCATAACGGGGATGGTGACGGCCCGCTTGATGTCCTTGATGAGCTGCGGATCGCTCATGCGGGCCACGCCGCCCTGGGCCCGGATGTCGGCGGGGACGCGTTCCAGGGCCATCACAGCGCAGGCACCGGCCTCCTCCGCGATGCGGGCCTGCTCGGCGTCGACGACGTCCATGATGACGCCGCCGCGGAGCATCTGGGCAAGGCCCACTTTGACGGAGAAGGGGGACTTCTTGGTCTCAGTGATAGCGCCGTTGCCGTAAACTGTAACCACACCGGATCCTGATCCTTCCATTGAGGGACAGAAGAGGAAAATATATGTTTTTGTGTGTTGTGTGAGAAGGGAGAAGGGAATAGAATGAAGGGATTGTTCTTGTGCGGTGAGGAAAGAGGAAACAGAGAAGGCTTAAGTAGGACTCATATCTCTTCTACCCTTCCAATCAAAATCAGCCACGCATTCTTCTACTCCCTCATCAACTCATTACTATCTTTCTCTATCTTTCGCACTTTCACTCTCAATTTGTATCTTTATTAATATTAATATTTCGAGAAATACTACCTATATTTTCTTTTTATCATTCTTTTTTATTAATTAATATTTATTAAAAATTATCAATTTTGATAGATTATTTTTATTATTTAATTATTTTTCTCTTCATTTAAATATAAAATTAATAATTTTTTATAAAATTAATCAATCACAAAAAAGTGTGATTAGCATTTCTCAATTAATAATATTTATAAGTTTTTCTTTTAGGTCTTATATATTTTTGGGTGATTGAGATGCTAAATTTTATTAAATTATTATTATTTTTAAATAATTTACTTTATAATACACTAAAAAGTTATTTTAAAAAATTAAGAATAATAGTGATTTTTTTTGTCTAAACAAAGTATAATAGTGATTGTTTTAAATTTATCAAAGAATAAATTAATTGTCATTTAATAATAATTAATAGTGATAAGGATTATAATAATTATTAGGCTAAATTATATTTTTAGTCCTCCTTTAATTTCAAATGAATATTTTAACTTTTTTATTTCTAAATCAAGATATAGTCTTTTTATTTTTTTCAAATAAGCAGTTTTGATTATTTTTTCAGTTGACATAATGGTATTCACGTTAAAAAAATCTAAGTAGAAATTGAATTCATAATCTTTTATTTAAAGTTAAAATAATAAATTTCTAAGACATTTGTTTTTTTAATTAATTTTATAAATATTATTTTTATGTATTATTAGCTAATAATTATTAATTTTTTTCAATTATAAAAATTTATAAGTTAAAATTAAAAATAATTTTTAATAATATTTGGCAGGATTAAAAATATAAATAAACATAGTTTTACAAAAATGATTTTTTTAATAATGTAAACTCAAATTTATAATCATTAATTACTTCATTTCATCTGAAATAAATTAATTTCAGCATATTCAATTCATAATTTATTTCTTTATACTGATAAAAATTATTCTTTATGACCAGATAAGGATACTGGCAAGTAATAATATATGATAAATTTTAATTCAAAAATAAAAATTAAATTTAAAAGAATAAGAATAAGTTTGCACCAAAGATTGAGTAAAAATAATTTTTAAATTTGTCAAACTTACTATTTTTCACTAGTTTTTGCTGATTTTTTTAACTTTCTTCTCAATTCTTCTCTTTATTCAAACACTTTTTATATTTCAGTTATACTTTTCATTTATTTTTACTCGTTCATCTTATTTTCATCAACTATATTTCTCTCCCCTTTACCAAACAAGACATGAGGTGGTAAATAAAGATTAATCATTGTTTAAAGTCAATAAATATTTTATACTTATTATATATTAAAAAAAAAGTTTATATATAATTATTTTATAGCATTAATGATTAGGA
This sequence comes from Glycine latifolia, assembly GCA_013407115.1. Classification (NCBI taxonomy): domain Eukaryota; kingdom Viridiplantae; phylum Streptophyta; class Magnoliopsida; order Fabales; family Fabaceae; genus Glycine; species Glycine latifolia. The sequence goes on along the minus strand of CM023955.1, from coordinate 7,508,067 downwards.
ATTCAAATAGAAAGTATTTTAATATAAAAATTAAGATAATTAATAATTAGACATTTTAGAAATATATAAAAATGTCAAGTAATATAATCAGATATTGTAAAACATTGTAATAAATTACAATATCATAATAATGGTTGGTCTTATGATACATATTTCTGTATTAAAAAATTATTCGGTCTGGATATAGATTTGTATCTATGTTATGCGATTTTATGTTATTGTGTGTTTTACTAGTTTTGATTTCAATTAAAAATTGCAGAAAAACAACCCATCAAATCATATCATTATCGTGTCGTCAAGTTAGCATTTTAGACTTTAGTATAGCGGCGTCTTGAGTCGGTGCTTTTATTAAGTACATTTGATTTGTTTCCATATTTTATCAAACAGGGGTTCATATAATATGTTTGGCAATTAGCACCTAGCTTTATGTAGAATTGCGACGTATCAATGTATCATTATGTCTCTTCTCTGTTTAAATACGTTGTATTATGATTGTTTTCTAAAATAGATATGACTTTTTTCAGAAACGGAATTTATTGTTCATATAGATTAAATTAATTTAAAATACAAGTTAATATCTTTTTTTTTATGTTTTAATTATAGTAATAATTGTGATTTTATTTTAATTTTTGATATTTTTTTATTTTACGTTAAATTAAACAAAGTCCGAATGTACCAATAATTTATTTTTCTTTTCAGAGGAGCCTTATTCAAATGAATTTGTGGCTACAATCTACATAAATAAATATTAAAAAAGACAGTTTCCTTAATTATTTAAAAGCCCTGGTGGCATATCCTATGCCAAAAAAAAGGAGTGGAAATAACAAAAACAAAATATGAAGGTGACAGATTTTTCAGTTATCTAATGAATAAGAGAGGAATTATGATACATTGATGATTCGATGTCCTGAAAGCATGCTTATATTTAATTATGTACTATTGCATTACTTAATAAATATAAATAAATCTTTAAAGTACATTTGGTCACCAAATGAGTAAATAATGATAAATGTACCAATAAATTTGAATGTGCTAAAGTTATCACATAGTTTAAATTAAATAAAGTCTGAATATATCAATAATTTGTTTCCTTTTCAGTGAAGCCTTATTCAAATAAATTTGTCGCTACAATCTAAACAAATAAATAAAAAGCTGGTTCTTTTTAATTATTTTAAAGCCCTGTTGCCATATCCTAGGCCAACAAAAAATGTGGTTAAAAACAAAAACAAAAGGTGAATCCGATGAATCAGAGAGAAAGTATGACACATCGATGTAGTAAAAAATATAATAGGAATACATATATAATTCTGTGCGGTAAAAATACATTTAACAATATTACTATATTGAACTAAAATATAAAATTGAGAATAATATTACTATCAAAATATATTAAGTATTTATTTCCTTTGAGATGACAGCTGCCCTTTATTATATAAAAATAACAGAATATTTTTGTAGTATAAAACTTTTGCCATGCACGGATAACAATTTTTTTTATCATGTTAGAAAAAATATTAAACCAAAGGAACAATCGTCGCATAAACAGTTAAACACAATGTTTATAAGAATAACAATATAAAAAAAAACTAATATCTCAGTTGAATAAAAAAAATCAACTATTAATGCTATAATAATATGCTCAGTTGCTCACATAAAAAAAAAAAACAGAAAATTTTATCGTTTAAACAAAGGCTTATTTAGAGGAGGAGATAAAGAAATCAAGGATGGCCGTTCGTATCCAATCTTGAGTTTGCTTCCTCCCCAATGGTGAATATCATTGGAACGTGGAAATGAGAAGAGAAGAGAAGAGATTCTATTTGAATTCAACATGTCCACTACACTACGCTCTTCCACCTCCACTTGTGTCTTTGTTCATCAATTACTACGTCACACAAACAATAATCAATTCAATTGTTTTATTTTCTTCCTCATGTGGTCTGCCGTCGTCTAAGTGTCTTATAACCAATTAGAGTTTGAATCCTCCTTTACTCTTATTTTGACTCTCTCTAGACCAATTACGTTTTCTATTCATGAAAAAAAAAATCTTCCACTGGTGTCGCTCTCACTCCCAGGTTTGGGCTAATATTGGATTCTTGTTTTAGTTCAATCTGAATAGTATCATTTATTTTTATTAATTTGGACAAGTTATCATACCAGTTTTTAACCTCAATAATACAAATAATATATAAAAAATTACGTATTTAATATAACTCAAAAATTATTTACCCATATAATACACTTTACTATGTTAGGTACAAAACCAATTTCCTCCAAACCAATTTCATATGTATTTTTTTTTCAATGTTAAGAAGTCAATTTTTTAGAAACCAATTTCTTAACATGATATTTTTTTTATTGACGTTAAGAAATCAATTTTTCAGAAATTGATTTCTTAATGTGACTTTTTGTTTGTATTTGATATTAAGAAACCACTTCCTATATAACCGATTTCTTAATGTATTTTTTTTTTCTAAATTGATTTTTTATTTTTTTTGTTTTGTAATTAGTTTTAAATTTTTTTATTCCATTCTGTTTTTATTATGTCTTTGTATATTTTTTGTTTATTTATTCAATTTCTATAAAAATTATCTCAATCTTTTTATAAAAAAATGAGTTATTTTTGTTAATACAATTTGTATTAACCCACAACTTTAGTTGAACTTAAAAAGAAATTATGTCAACATAAAACATAATAGAACGGTGAATAATATAACATAATATTTAACGGTATCAATTTTACTATTCTACAATAAGAAGAAGATTACATATGAAATTCGTAAAACAAACATAATTAGGACCATACAAAACAAACATAAATGAAAAAATTATTGTTGAAACATATTATTGGAGCATTATTTATCACACTTGATGACATTTTGAAGACATGTTGCATGCACAAAATACACACTTGTTAACATGAGATCAACTCTTCTTCAAAAACACTTATGTCACATATTAACAACACATGGACATACAATGAAAATTTGTGAATACCAAATTTATTTGTAACCTAAAATGTAAAAATATTACCTTGACAACATTGTGCAATGTAATATTCAAATAACATTTGAAGTGAAGAGGAAAGGGAGAAAACACAACCACTTATAGAGTATATAATTCAGTGCAATAAAAAAACAAACTATATGTGACACATAAAGTAAGAAACTTTCCTCTCAGAGAACTAAGACAGAACCAACAATCATATATTGACTAAAATCTTCATCTTATATGATTGTTTATCACAAAGTGGCATTAATAGTGTTTGTAGGATCCTGAAATTAAAACTCTCATGAATGAATATCCCAAAAATAACAATGTAATCATTAGAGATTGAATTAAGCTTGACAATCTTGAGCGTAACTCTCATGTTGCCATAACTGTTGGAGGTACAAGTTTTGACAATGACAACTGTTAAAGGTACATGATCAAAAGTATAACCAGTGGATCCTAACGGTGTCTCGTGAAGTGTGTCACAAGCATTTAACAATCCTATAATTATACGAAATCAATATTCAATTAAGGGTTTATGTGCATCAAATACAATAAATATTTTATAGTAGTTGATCATGTGATCGAACGAATTCCAAAGCATATAACTATGAATTTCTATTAAATTTACGTTGGCTTTTTTGGTGGGCATGCATTATGAATTTTGGAGTTGGGAGTTGCTCCCTAGATTGGTGATTCACAATGACAACCTATACGATCCCTGCGACACCAAAAAAAAGTGTTATTGAACTAGAGGATGACTGATTTGGGTTAGAAGGGCGAATAAAGGATGTGAGGTTTTAGTCGTCAATGTCAAAAAATTCTCATGGTGTATTGTCCATGATGAATGAGAGTTTGTGAGAAAATAAATGGTTTGATAACTCCATGAAAGATGTATATTAAGTTAAGACCTAAAAAACCAGAAGATAAAGACCTAAGTGTGACCTTATTCCAAAAAAAAAAGGTTGATCCAAGTAAGATCAAGGCAATCAAAAGACAAAGACCTAGACATAACTGTACTCCAAAAAATAGGTAATTTTAACTAAGACCTATGCAACTAGGAAACAAAGATTGGGCATGGCCTTACTCCAAAAAAGAGGTTAATCCAACTAAGACCTTGACACTTAAAAAGACAAAGGTGAAACAACATGATTGAACTAAATTAGACAATCAAGAAAAACATGAATGCATATTGCACCTTGAAAAGGACTTCAACCAAGCTACTTTTGGATAAAGTGCACTACTCAAGGTAAAAGTTACTCTTCCACTAAACAACACCTTAGTCATTTTTTTACTTCCCTCATCATGTTGTGGCCAACCATAATTCGATTATATTGTTACAAGAGTATGATAACATCCGGAATCAACTCATATTATAAGTAATTATATTTCTATAACGACACTATGCTCATTTAACCTTCCAAAGTAATTTTTGAGCCTAACACTCGATCATTTGACCACAACACCTTCACCTTAGGCTAACAACTAAAAAAGTTGTGGACCATCCTGGGTAGCTATTAAATTCATTATTTGACTTCATGAGCTCAACTCAATCCAAGTATTCAATTATATAGGATTAACCACTCTAACATCTAACCAACAACTCGATAAGGTTAACATTATTTTCTACAATCCTTAGCTAAATACAACTTGGGACTAAAGGAGTTGTAGACCCTTCAAAATCTAGATTGAGTACTTAGGTTGAGTCCACAATTATCATGCATCGAACCACAAGCATAAATTATGCCATAAGCTAAGGACTATTTGGTCACATATCGAGCTCAATTCTTGCCAATCAACCCCCAATTAGTCTCACTGATTTACTAAAATCCTCTTATATAGACACCCACAATAAGAAAAAGAATAACACAATAATGGATTAGACAATGTCAACCATAGGGACTAACCTGGTGCTTAAGCTTGACATTTGTTTGTTGTGGAACTTTTTGGATTCTTGGTTGAGTACTTAGTTTGAGTCCATAATTACCATCTCCAAACTCATGACATTAATCAAGTTACAAGTTAAGCACCTATTGACCCAAATTCTAGCTAATCAACCCCTAACATGTCTCATTGAATTAATGACATTATTCTATATGAAAACTCACCCACAACAAAAAAAAGAAGAGAGAAAAAACATAATAAAAGATCAAATAGTGTTAATCTTTAGAATTGAGCTAATACTTAGAGTTCAACCTTAGTTGCAACAGTGATAAATACTTTTTATAATAATCAATCTAACTTAAGGTTCATTATGAACACCATAATAACTTTTTTTAATAAAAGAAAATATGATTTTTAACTAAATAGAAACTTTCTATTTTTTACTCATTAACATTCACAGTATAATTAGATAATTTTATCATCTTCTAATTTTAGGTACATAAATTTAAAATTAATAAAATAATATAATGTAATAATTTTATTTTGTTAGAAACATAACAAATCATTATTTTCTAATATTAGTTTTCATGTTTTAACAAATATTTTTTTACAGGAATCAATGTAACTCAAATTTCGATATGAGCACCTTAACTTGTTATGTTAACAATCACCAAAAAAAAAACTTTATATTTGTCACCTTCTAACCTACATTTTGATGCAAACAATAAAAGTATTTTTTTATTACTAAAATAAAAGTATTATTAATTCATGGTCTAATTGGATAATTTAATCTTATCTAATTTTTAAAATACGAAAACAAAAATATACACTCGGAATTATTTATTTCAAGTACTTTTTTAAAAAATAACTACAATATATTTTTATGTAAATTACAATTTCATTAACAACAAAACCAGTTGTTTTTGCTGGGCATTTTTATTAATCTAAAAAAACGAAGCTTCGAAATCTGAAGATAAGATAAGCATAAGAAACAAACAATAGTTACAACACAAAACAACACAACAGTAACAAACCAAAAGGCAAAAATGCCAAACAAAAGGTTGGAATATAGCTTCGGTTCCGAAGCTGCTCTTGACCGTTGCCCCGTACCTAGAGTTTAAAATTGCCCCTTAACTCAACACAACATCACAGACACAATCACAAACCACATCATTTTCGCCATTCTCTCTCTCTCTGATATCCAAAGAATCCAAAAATGGTATCAAAGGTGAAGAGAAGCCCAGTGAAATCCATCAAGGACCTCCGCAACAATAACAACCGTCGCTGGCGCCGGAAAACCCCCATAAAAAATGTGGTGGCGGCTTCCTCCGCCGCGCTGGCCACCATCCGCCGCCGCATCACGAAACTCTTCTCGAAGATCGGGCGCCTCAGCACCAGCGCTCACAAGAAAAAAGCAACCTCGTACAAAATCCTCAAAAAGACAACAACCGACGAAGAACTCGACAACATTCGCCGAACCCTCGTGTTCGACGACACCACCCCACTCCTCCCTCCGTCGTTCTCCGTCCGAAAAACGGTGTTCCTCGACCTCGACGAAACGCTCGTCCACTCGCACCCCTCGCCGCAGCCGGAGCTCTTTGACTTCGTCGTCCGGCCGGTCATCGATGGCGAGCCCATGAACTTCTACGTCCTGAAGCGCCCCGGCGTCGACGAGTTCCTCGAGTCCCTCGCCGCCAAGTACGAGGTTGTCGTTTTCACCGCGGCGCTCAAGGAGTACGCCTCCATGGTCCTGGACCGGCTCGACCGGAACCGGTTCATCTCGCACCGGCTCTACCGCGACTCGTGCCGAAACATTGAAGGGAAGCTCGTGAAGGACCTTAACGGAACGGGTCGCGACCTCAAACGGGTCGTTATCGTCGACGATAACCCGAATTCGTTCGCGAACCAACCCGAGAACGCGATTCTGATAAGGCCCTTCGTGGACGATATTTTCGACCGGGAGCTTTGGAAATTGAGAAGCTTTTTTAATGGGTCGGATTGCTGTGAATGTGATGATATGAGGGATGCTATTAAGCACTACGTCACTGTGCAGCATCGACGTTAGATTGTTAGATTCGTTTTATTTTTATTTTTTCATGATTTATGTCCTTCCTTTTCCTCGTGAGTTGAACAATCAACAATGAGTTGTTTGTTCAATGTCTGGTTGTGAGTAGGGAGGGAAAATGCTGTGTATTACTAATTCTTTAGTTTAACTTTGATTTAATTGATGTATCAAATGATGGTATGTATCAAATGAATAGCACACTTCCCATTCAGACATGATGTATGTTAAGGAATAAGTTAAGTTGCAGCAAATAATTCGCCAATGATTAGAATCTCACATTTTAAGACAAGGGGTTGTTGCCAATTAAATGATTAACTATTCGAAAATTCTGGTTGGTTTAGAGGAAACAAAGTAAGGAGGGAGAAATTTTTAAAATTTGAATTAAAGAGAAGGAGAAATAAAGAAAAGTTTTGAATTTTTGCTTTTAAAAAGTCTGTTCAGACATTTTTCTTCCTTTTTGTTTTAATTGCATAGGTTTGAGATTTAGCGCTTGATTAGATAATAATGAATTGCACAATTCAATCGCACACCCAGTTTACCAGAAAGAACAATTACGATTAACGAAAAATACACTAAACTATGTAAATTCGAAACTGATCGCTACCATTTCAGGACTCATTTTGGCATAATAATATCCCAGTGTTAGAAAATGTGAAAGTGAATGAGAAATTCCGAAGACAATGGTATCCCTATTTTGAAGCTGAGTTAGAGGCAGAAGGCGAGTTCTTAGATTTCAGTGTTTAACCCGGTAGAACCACTCGGTGATCGAAGCTTACTTTTTTGAGATTTTAATGGCACATACGAAATTGAACTATACTACTGCTGTTACATATGGAAATCTCCCATCTGCTGGGAAGAGAAATTGGCTCACCGAAAATTTGATGTATTCTTTTGCTACAACATTTTTTTACCCCAGTAGTACTCTAGGGAGGAAGAAGCACTAGCTTTGAGCATTGGTAGTATGAAAATTGGCATTTTAAAGTAAAGTACATTTTTTCTGCTCATCAGTAGATTTGAAGAATTGTAGTTTCATGTAGCATGGAAAATTTTACAAACGACTTTAGATAATCCATTACATGGCAAATAAAGCTCACCAGCCATTTTTTGGTCCCGATTAAATAATCTAATTTATTTCAATGGCTTTTAAGCTCACACGACTGACCTGCACCTGCAAAAAAAATCAGAAAGATAACCACAAATTCTGTTTTATAGAGTATACTGTTATATCTACTCACCGGGGCACCTTTTGCACTATTAAGGCATTTCTAAAAATGAATGATGCATGTGAAGAAATTAACATGACATCCCTGCACAATTTGTAACATTTTACCCTGTTTAAATTCTACCATGCTGATCCACTAACTGGTAACTGGAAATGAAAGTTTAGGAAACACTGTAAACAAACTGAAATTGATGCAACTTATTATGAATTTCATGAATACAATGAGATTGAATCAATAAATCAAATCAATAAATCAATTAATCTATCAATCTTTCTCTCTCAATAGTTTCCATATCAACTATCTTGTCACAGTAAGCCTATCCTTAAACACAGATTTTATTTTATTTGTTAGCATATTGCTCAGTGAAGATCAGTCACAAATATGAAACAAAAAATTCAGTTCTCTATTCTCTAGTGTACAGTGAAAGCTTAGCGCTTAGTCTTTTGGATCACATCCTTCACACCAATATCAATATAATTTTGTTATTCTTAGTACACCAATACTAAGCTCATTTTAATGATGTCAATAACTTCCCCAAAACCATAGGCGGATCCAGGTAGAAGAGAAGTGGGACAAATGCGCCTTAAAATTTGAAGTGAAAATACCAAAATACCCTTATTTTAAATTTTTCACAAAATTAACCTAGCTGTTGTGAGAAGGGGGCACCGCACAACCGCACAATGCATCGGTAATATTGTGCCCTTCGCCCCTTCCTCTCTCGTTCTCCATCCCTGGCGACCGGTGTCATCGCAGGCTAGCATCCGTCAGACTGTCACGACTACGGGCTACGACATTGGAGTCCTCGGAAGTCGGAAGCATGGTTCGAGCGTTCTCCAAACCAGTGGCTCCGCTCTACTCCAGACTCCATTGACGGAAGAACAATAGACGTGTACCTTTCCGGACCTCCGACCTTCCGTATTTGAGTTATGTGTTTTGAGTTTCAGTTGGGTATACTTCAATACTTGGTTTCGTTGATAAATGATAATGCTCTGTAATTGTCAAAAGCATATTTCGATTTTGAGTTATGTTTCCAGGATTTGAGTTTCTGCTTTTGATAATGGTTAATTAGCCATTAAATTTTTCTGAGTTGGGTATACTCCGTTGATATGCTTTGTTCTGTTCCACGTTGTCAAATTTTGCTCTGTTCTGTTCTGTTTTTATGGATGATGGATCATTTGATAGTATATTTATGTGGTGAGGTCAAAGGTATCTTGTGAAATTTCATAGGGTATTAAAATTTAGAAGACCATGAATTGCTGTGGAATAATTTAGAAGGCTGTGAATTTTATTGAGTGTTCATCCTTCGTTAATTTTCTGGATTCGTTAGTGCCCAAAACCCTCAGGTCAGAAGATAAAATTACACACCAAAAGATTAAATATATTCATCTCCTTTGATCTCTATCCTAAACATGATTCCAATCTAACAAATCATAGATCGAATAAACAAAACTTACAAGTTACAACAACACCCCTCCAACATCAACTCATGATTTCATACACAATGAGAGTAAAAAATTGCAGCTTTGGTGGCACAGATCCCAATGACTAATAGGGGCAAAACATAATGAATCTCACTGGATCAAGCTGCAAGAGTAAACCTGTTGTGGCAACCTCCACGCCTCAGCTGGTGCACCTGTTGTGGCAAAGCTGAAACACATGTCATCAAGGTCCTCACCTGTTCACCAGCTGCACTTTGAGTTTTGTGAGCACTGACACTGCGCCACCAACTCTCCACAGTTGTTGGGGTGCTTAGTGTTCCTCGACTCAAATACGTGCCAAGTTGAACCATCCTCGGAAATTCTAGCGCCATATCTGGAGAACCCGTGAGAGGGTTCGCAGAGAGAGGCGTGGAGGAGAACAACGAGAAGAAGGGTTGGCACCAAAGTGAAGGGTTGGTTGGAGATGAAGAGAGAGAACACCATGGATGAAAGGAAAAAGCTCCAAGTTTTGAAGTTGGTAAAGCTCTCAACACACACATACTCGACAATTAAAAAAATAGAAAAGGAAAAGAAAAGAAAAGAAAAAAGGTTCTTTTTATATTTGACTCATTATTGAAATGTTTTTTATTTTTTCCAAAACGAAAACTTCTACCTCTTCCCCCGGTAAATGTCGTTTTTTCCATGACGTGACCGGTAAATGACGTTGAAAACAAGAAACATTGTTTTTTTAAGACAATAAAATTATACATTATATACAACGACATCGTATATGTTTTTCTGATGACAACGAAATAGTTTACAAAATAGTTAAGATGTATAAATCGTAAAATTTTAAAAAATAAATTAAAGTGTTGGGATTGAAAATATATATTAATGTTTGGAATTTTATTTTTCATTTAAAATACTTTTATTAATAGTTATAATAAAGGTATAACATTTTTTATTTTGTAAATATGTAAAATAATAAAATCATTGACAAATTACCAGCTAATTAATATAAAGACTTATCATCATAATAGCTGAAGTTCAGTTGATAAGAAATTACAGCTAGATGTACAATGAATTAATGCATTTATGTTGTTGTTTAGTACGAATTTAAAATTAATATTAGTTTTACTTGTGAGTCGTGATTGGAAGGTCTCCTTTCCAATGAGCATGTGTTTAGAGAGGCCAATTGCTGGGCAAGCACAAGCAGCAGGGGATTCGTCATTTCCAGGAGTTTCTGGTTTTTTCTTCCCGTCACAACTCACAAGCCTTGCACTTGCAGGCTGCAACAACAGTTACTTTTTTTCGTCGTCTTTTTAAATTTTAGTTTCACTTTTCTTTTTTAGATTTTAATTTTCATGTGTTATTAGTGTACTTTTTTAATAGTGATAGCCAATTTAAATTTATTTAAGATAACTTTTAAAAATAATTAAAAAAAGTTTAATGAACACCCATAATTTTATCTTATATCCATAGAGAGTTTAAAAAAAGAAAAAAATTATAAATATGATAAAATTTATGATATGATGAGAAGAGATGGATAAAAAAAATAAGTCACGTTAATAGAGTGTTCAAAGTAGATGAATGTATGTTTATTATTACTCGAGTAATTATTATAAAAATCAAGTTGTGATTCAATAATAATAGTTTGAAAAGCTTTTACACATGTTGTAATTAAATTCTCTCTTTTTTCTTAAGAAAATAATGATAAACTTATTTATGACATAAAAATTGTAATAATTATAAAAGAATTAGCATTATTTAATTAATAATCCCCCTTTAAGAATGTAAGAAATATAACTTTCGTTTATTTTACTGGGTTGTCTTAGTGATGAGGAAGTTTAACTAATATATACAAGTTCCTAAGTTCTAACTTTGTTATTGTTATAGTACTAAAAAATATTAAAAGTTAATTAATGTTTCAACTAAGTTCATTGCATTTGAAGTATTCTCAATTTTGATTTTCACGGGCCTTTCAATTTTATCCTTTAAAGATGTTAAATGGATTAAGAGGAAAAAAGATGTTTAAAAATTACCATTGAACTCAATTTTTAAATAACTTTAGACTTTTTGGTTTGAAATATTATTTATTTTGACTGTTGCAGACCTTTGCAATTTTATTTTAAAAGATAGAACCTATGAATCAACAAGACTCTCACACAATAAGATTCAAACGCGCAATTTGATGGGATATGAATTTATTCTTTATTAACCGGACCAAATAAAATAAATGATGTATGTTTATCTTTTAATATTAATCACTAAAAAAATTAATTTCTTTTAGATTATAAAAAATATTAATCATTAAAATATTTATTTTAAAAACAATCAATTTAAAAAATACATGTATAAGATAACAAATTAAAAATTCAGAACAAAAAAAGGATAACAAATTAAAAAAATATGACGAGGAGAAGGAAGTCGAAAATATTCAGGGTCTGCACGCAAAGGAGACGTAAAACCTTGGGGGAACTCTGTATTGATAACACGCCATTGAATATCTAATTCGAATTCTATCACAGACCCTTTTCGTTTGTCCTCTCAAATTTTCGTTCTTTTGGCCCCGAATTGATATATTCAGTGCAAAATTTTCTTTTTGCCGGATAATATATGTAAACAGTATATGCACATACATGCCCAATTTTGGTGTTTGTTTTAGGTGTGCTAATGGAGGGAAAAATCTTGGATTCTCAGAATCAGGTGCAAGTTGTGGAAAATTTATCTGCAAGGGTTTCTAGTTGCTCCCTTGGCGACAAGATATCCTATTCCGATTCTCCTCTGGTAAATTTTCTCCTTCCTAATTGGATATGCATGTGTTTTTGTTTGGGGAATTGGAAATTTCTGCACCTGTTTGGATTTTTGTGTTGTTTGTGTATGTGTGGAATCTGACCTTGCATATCTTTTTTTTATTGGGGGGTAATTTGATGTATTGATGTTGCGTTTAAAAATGAAACTGGAAGAGAAAAAGGAATAAGGGAACTATTCATGGATCATTTACGGACATTAAATTATAATATATTACTTTAAAGTTCAAATGATATTGATTTTTCCCTTTTGAAACTGGGTGTGGTTTGGTGCTCTATGGTTTATATGGTTAATTTGTTTGTGGTGTTTGATATCATTGACAGGATGATGAGGTGGATGGTATGAGGAAGAATTCTGTTACTAAAGAGTATTGTGATTCTTTTTCCACTGATAGCACTGAAGGGCATTGTATAAATTCTTCTAGATTATATCCTGAATTACCTGAAAAACAAATGGAAAAGAATAATGAGGACATGGAGCTTTCAGCTAATCTTCAGAAGCGGGGAAGGTACTTCTATTATGATACTCCACTGCATGAAGATACTGGAGTTTGGATACCAGTTTCAGTTCCACCTATGTTGGAAGATGATCACAAAGAGTGGACCAAGGGTTTTCACTCGAATGGTGGCTATTTTCCTGATGATGATATGGGATGGAATCAATATGTTGGAGATGAAAGGGCATTGACTATGTGGGATGTGCTAGCAGAAATGTTACTTGTAGCTCGAGGAAAAGTGACGTCTTTAGCATTAGGAGATATTCATACATTTAAATTTTCATGGATATCCAGCCATGTGCTTGAACAAGCTTGGAGAGAAATGGCACAAACTCTTACAGAGGCCAACTTTGGTAATGTAAAGGAACTACTGGAAGCAGAGCCTCCAAAATGGTTAGCAGATAGTGCTGCTGCTTCTTGTATGCTTTGTGGTGTGAGATTTCATCCCATCATGTGCTCCCGGCATCACTGCCGATTTTGTGGAGGAATATTTTGTGGTGAGTGTTCCAAAGGGCGGAGCTTGTTGCCATCAAAATTCCGAGTTTCGGACCCTCAAAGAGTATGTGATGTATGCTGTGTCCGACTTGACTCAGTACAGCCTTATTTGATGGATCATGTAAGCAATGCTGCTCAGTTGCCAACCCATGACCTGACAGATCTGAGCACTTTGCGATCGTGGATTAATTTTCCTTGGGGGCAGTCCATGGAATCTGAAATTTACAAGGCAACTAACACTATCAAGGCTTATAATCAGGTATCATTTCCAATTGTTGAAGCAGAAACCATGAATGACTTGTGCTAATTATTATGGGCCTTACATCTATAAAGAACTTTCTCCAATCCTGATCTGAACTAGAAATCAATTATAATTATCCTGTTATTTTGTTCAGGATTCTTAGTTGTTTGTGAAGTGCGTTGTTCTAAAAAATAATGGTGAGCAGTTGGGTTTTTCTTTTAGGGACTGGTGTAGTGACATAGATGAAATCATGAAATGTTAATATAGTATTATGTGGGTGGAGCTGTTATGTGATTACTTGGTAACAATCAAAGATTCAGCAGCTATGTTGATTGCCCGTCTTCCTGACCCTAAATTGCATGTCACACAATTCTTTCCCCCCTCCCCCAAATTGTAAATTTGATTGTGTCTTGACATGATTGTTTGTCTTTGTATCTGTATATTTTCTTGATATTGGCATCCCTCTGTAAATTTTAAGATTAAAAGTTTAGGTTATTAATGATATTAGGTCTATACGACATATTGTGAATATTGAAGTCTACTGTTTAAATTTATGTGCTAAAATAAGTTTTACTTCATCTAGAATTTCACTTTTGCAGATAGGTTTTCTAAAGCTCGAGAAGTCAATTCCAGATGCCATTCTAAGACAAGGAAAAGGCCTTGCAATTATCACTGTGGTCAAAGTAGGAGTGGGGGTTACTTATAATATTGGAACAGGACTTGTGGTTGCACGTAGGGAAGATGGTTCATGGTCTTCTCCATCTGCTGTTTCCACCTTTGGTGTAGGGTGGGGGGCTCAGGTAAAGTAACTAATCTTAACAATATTGGCCAAACAGTGCAATTACTAATGACTTTGCTTATGAATGACTATGGATCAATTGGCAAAAATCTATCACTATATGCTGTGCATACTGTTTCCAGTCAACTGTAATACTAGAACATTTTATTTTGTTGGACTCTAGAATTTCATAGTTACTTCTGATGAAATTTACAGAAATATATGTTATGCAATAGCTAAGTTTCCACACAGATCTTCATTTTAATATTATTGTGTTTACTCCTCAACTGTACCAAGCATTGATTCTGACTTCCTACTCCATACATATGTGGCCCGTCTCAAGGTTTTACTGATATTTATTTATTTCTATATATTCTGAAGTGTTGATTTATTTCTTTAACTGCATAGGCTGGAGGCGAGTTGACAGACTTCATTATTGTTTTGAGAACAAATGATGCTGTCAAGACATTTAGTGGCAATATGCATCTTTCACTTGGAGCAGGTTTGAGTGCTGCAGTAGGCATTGTTGGTAGGTCAGTTGAAGCTGATGTTCGAGCTGGTGATGGTGGCTATGCTGCTTGTTATACCTACAGCTGCAGTAAAGGTATGTTTCTTATTTGTTGTCATCTAGTATACTGAAACCTTTGTTTTTGCAACAGTGTGCAACTTGATCTTTTCTTTTGTTATTCAATGTAAATATTTCTTAGTCTGGTAGTTCAACTTCAATATATTCTGTGTAGTCTCTGCCTATAGGATCATATGACTCTTGTTTTTATCAACTACCAATGAATATATATATTTGAACTGGAATGGCGGTAAACTATTACAATGCTGTTTGTGAAAATTTAGTAATTGAAGATGCTATCATTGTCATAATTATCTAAGTATTGATTTGTTGATAAAATTCTTCAATAGATACGTGTGCAGCTAATGTTCCACTCTTAAGTGAGCACAGTTCAGTAAAAGGTTTTCTTGAGGGTGGAAGAGGGGAGAGGAAAACATAATCTAAGAGTAACCTTGTCTGCCAAATTCCATTTGGCATTGATGTAGCTCAACTTCTTAATTAATTGCTTGCTACAGAAAATATGAGAGCAAATAAGCAAAGAATTCTCTCTTCTATTTTTCATTTTATCTTTCCTCTACATACAATCTTCAGGTATTTGTGATCACATGATGGTTAAAATTGACTTAAATATGGAACCCATGGAAGGCTGGTTGGGACTTGATTGTTTCTCACTTAACAAGACACACTGAAACTTGTATGTTAGCTATTAACAAGCATGCTGCAATTGAATCTCCAATATCCAGATTCGCTCATAAGCTTCTCGGATTGATGTTATGAAGTTAATAGTGTAACCTTTATATCCTAGAATCAAACTTGGTTTATGTTGATTGAACTTGATGGTTCTTTGTTCCATTTGGAGTTTTTGCTTAGGTGATTCGAGTCGAGTCTGTTTGGTTTTTGTTTTAGGGTGTAAAGTTTGACCACAGTAATACTACATGCAGGTGCATTTGTTGGATGTTCACTTGAAGGAAGTATGGTGACTACTCGCACGCAAGAAAATTCCCGTTTCTATGGCAGCCAGTCTATAACTGCAACAGATATACTTCTTGGCTCGTTGCCTAGGCCACCTGCCGCTGCCATTCTCTATCGTGCACTTGCTGATTTGTATTCGAAGTTTGATGATTAATTGAATGGTTCAACATCGCCTTTCATTCCTTTCTCCTTTTGGACATTGGCATTGAAGACATAGTTTGTACAGCTGCTAAGTCACGCTCATTGTAAATGTTCATTGTGTCATTATTTGTCTTGTAAATATGTAAATGATGATATTGTACACTCCACGTTGACCAAGATGGAGGAGGGACTGGTGACCTGCTTTAAGGTTAATTTTATTTGGCTAGAACTGCCTTTGATGATTTTCGAAGTTCCTCAACTCAAAAAAAAAGTTTAACAACTATATGTATTTTAAATTTACAATAATAATATTTTCACTTTATACATTTAGTAATATAATTAAGGGTCTTCTTAACTAATGTCTTTGGGACATTTGTTAAAAAATTAAAAGCAGAAAATATTTATTGTAGAAATTATATCTCAATAAAAATCTATTTTTTAGTTTTTTAATCAATGTATTAAAAACACTAATTAATATTTGTTTATAATTAATTAATTTTCATAATGTTACTATTCATTGAGCATTTGAGAATGAAGGATATTTTTTCATTGCTGTCATTGTAAAACAAATTATTAAAAAAATCATGCATTTGATGATATTAATTATTGTCTCAAGGTGATGAAGTGTATGGTTGAAATTTTTTTGTCGAAGAGGGGATAGAGAGAGCTGCTAGAGTGGATTCCAGACTTTACTACTGTTCATGCAACAGCACCAGATGACCATAAATGTTATGTTTAAAATACCTATTGCTGTTTCATGTATACCCAAAGTCACGATAAAGACGTAGTATGCTCTTAATGTCCAATGGTTATTTTACCACAAATAACCCATACAGCTGTACAATCACTGCATGTTGACAACCTTAAAAAAAAGTAAAGTGGCATAGAGTCTGTTTGGATCCAATAGTAGAAGTGTAAGTGTTTTTGAGAGATTCTCTATTGAAAAAAAATTTATATTTTTAATAAAAAAAATTCAAAAACACTTATAACTTAAATCCAAACAGGTCACAATACCAAAAAAGAAGGGGAGTGGGACACAAAATAGAGTTTCCAATTCAAATGTCCCACAATTTCTTTCTCCTGCTCTTTTTGAGCAAGTTGAGGAGGAAACGAGGAATGATCTTCTTAAGGTTCCTACGCAAGCTCCCAACACATCCTTTCATGGCAACATATAGAGGGAACTGCACCAATGCAAATATACAGACAGGAAAGAATGCTGCAGCATATGTCAAACTTGAAGTCCATTTGTTCTTCTCTAACTTGATGTTGATCAGAATTGTTGCACTGAATGATAGCATTGTTGTGGCCATGGAGAAGAACAGCAAGGCAAAACCTGTGTTCAGTTTCCGAGGGAGAGACTTCCGAAAATCCCACATCTCACAAGGTGATGTGAGGATTGAAAGGAACATAATCACCGAACCGAGTGAACTTACAAGAGCCATAATATCCATAATTGTGAACACCAAGAATATAGTTTCATGAAGAAATCTAGGGAATCCATTGTTATCGGTGCCTCCAGGGACAGTGTATGCCGCGGCAAAGACAACAGTGGCAACAAGAACAGCTACTGCAGAGCATGACTGAGCAGTTTCTTTTATCCATTTACGAGCATCGTTGAGCAGTTCTGCATGCTTTTCCACAAAAAGTTTCTTTGCTGTTTTGTTGCATTGGTTCTTGTGAATGGTGTAATGATAAGGGAGTCTCTTTTCTATCCGCTGTATAAGTATGAGTGCACAATATGTAGACACAAAAAGATTAGATACAAGGGTATCAGTTAGAGACATACAACTAGAGATAGACACAGATTATATTGTAAGCAATGACTACTTGTAGTCTTTTTTACTACGCTTTTTTTCTTTTTGCAAACTTTAATAACTATGTGAATGATGTTTTGCAAAATTATGGTTTTATGAATTTAGGACTAAAATGGTAGTATTTACAATGCTTTACGAAAGTGAGAGTATTGTATCAGCAAGGTTATTTTGATTTTTCTCTTGAGCACATTCACTCTTGTTATGATTAGAATATGAATGAACACATCAAAGTTGTGAAGTAGGAGGAAACTGTTTATGAATATCATTTCTCATTATGAAAAAATATAATATGATACTCACATCGAACCAATGTAACTCCTCTTGCAGTTGCATAGCAAAACCCGGTTGGGAACCCCCTTGAAATTCTGCAGTGTAGTGAAGGACAGTGTTACTTTCCTTGTCAATTTTTCCAGCAAGACTTCTTACCATTTTCAACTTCTTTAAGATTTTGTAAATTTTCTTCTGGCGGTGTTTGACAGCCATGTACAATATGTTTTGCTCGTCGTCACTAGCATGCTCAATTGAATGAGGATGGAAATGAATTATAACTTCAACAATCTCTGTAATTCCATTGCAAGCAGCCATAAGCAAGGGGGTATATATTGGTTTGCTTGCACCCTCTTGTTTTTCTCCTTCCTCTTGTTCACATTTTATTTCTTTAGGCTTTCCTTCTTGTTGTGATCTCCCCATGGAAACTGTTCTATCCTTTGCTATAGCAGTATTTCGCCATGAATAGTCTTTTTGTGCAAGCAATTTTACAAGTTCCTTTGCTAAATTATGCATTTCCTTTTTCCTCCAAAGTTTATCAATCTCTTTCCATTCTGAACATTAACAAAGCATACAAGTAACATGTGAGAAGGAAAAAATAATGTCCAAACAATAGAAATACTTTTTGTTTGAATAAATGTATCATGAACTTGCACCTTTGGCCATAATCTTCCACATGGTATACCACATCCATGAAAAAGCTGCAATTTTGGAGATAAATATTTTAGCAAGAGCATCAAAGGAGTTAGTCTTGATTAATTATACCAGTTATACATAAATGATCGTGATTTTTTAATTAAATTTATTCATAATCATTCTTTTATATTTAGACTCAAATATGTCTTAATTACATGATAAATTATCGAATTTTAATTTAAATTTTTTATAAAATTTTTCTTTCTGCTGAGTGTTAATAAAATAAAAATTTATTTTTTATTCTTATTATTTTGTTTTAATTCTTCAAATATATTTATTTTTTCATTTTAATCTTTATGATATTTTATTCATTTTGTATTAGTATTTTTTAAAAATATTTGACAGAAACTAATAATAAATTATATATTTTAGGTTCTAATAACATAATGATCATTGGGTAATAGACTATGGGCATCTTTATTGATCCATGTTGGCAACAACTTAGGCCTGGATCCATGGTGAGAGGTGCATAGGATTGATATATACTGATGGTTAGGTCCCTTTTGTTATCATTATGATTACAATTGCTTGCTCTATGGCTTGTTTTGTTTTTAACCGCGATTGAAAATATTATCATGTGAAGGAAGACTTGGCTTTTTTATTTGCGTTCTGCAGGAGATTTACTGTGCAATATAATGGTGATTGTGATTTCAACAGGTAAAGAATCATGTGTCCTAATTTCCTGTAATATTATAATTGATTTATGCTTAATTTTTTCTTATAGGTCTCTCATCCATTGAAATCACCCATGTCCTCCTTCTTCCATTTAAAAGTCTCCTATTCCCCGCATCTTTTAAATAGTGAATAAACTAAAATGTTTAATATGATAAATATTTTTTTCTAATAAAAATGTTACATTTATAGTTGTTTAAAATTAATCTTATGCCAATATCCTCCAAAATTGATATTTATGTTTTAACCTATCCTTTCATACATACCTGATAGTTTCCTTTGAGTTGTAGGTGGTTCATTTCTACTTGCCTTCCCGCCACTTTTCAAAATTTGCCCTTCTCTCGTATTATCCTCGAGGTTCATTTGAGTAGGAGATGGCTCATTTTTGTCCTTCCTGCCACTCTCCAAATCTTCCTTTTTGGTTGTGTATTCCTTATTTTGATTGTAGTATTTGTGATCTTGAAAGTTCGGAAGCACTGTGTCATGATATTACAACTATTAACTTGCTATATAACTTGATCTAGGATTTTACTCATTATCCCAATCTACCCACACTTGGATTAGAATCCAAAGTTGTAATTAGTGATGACATCAAAACAACTGTAATGATAATTACAATTTAAAACCTTGTTAGAGCACATAAGTACTTCTAGTCTCCTAATTTTAGGTATCACAATGAGTGATTTTAGTTCATTAAGTTTTGATTGTGCCACTCGGATCTCTAAAGTATTGCAAATGTATAATTTTAGTTCACCAAATTTTAATTGAGCCAATTGAATTCACTAAATATTACAATGGTATGATTTTGGTCACTAACTAACTCTCTCTCTCTCTTTATATATATATATTAACAAAAATGATGTTGATGTATTAAACAAAATCACATAATTACAATACCTAAAGAATCCAATTAACTAAAGTAAAATTTTAGAAACTAAAATCACATAATTGTGAAACCTAGGGACCAAAATTGCAATTAAATTTTCTCTTAATTTAGGATTTGAATCCTCTAAAAGAAAAGGAATTACATTTTAGATGATATACTGTAATAAATTAATAATAACTATTAATTAAAAACTTAATATTGAAATTTCAATTAATTTTAAATCATTATATATATAAAATATGTATTTGATTTTATCACAATTTTCAATTCTATATTTTTTAATCAATGAAGCACAATATTTTTGGATGTAACTATACAAGCTTAATTTTGAACTTTTTTTTTATAATAAAATTGACGTGTTTTTTATGGATATATGTGCATGCTTGTTATTCAAAAGCCAAAATAGCTGGCGGAGACTTACAGAGGTATATGAAATTTTTCAAAGGCCCCATTTGGGTTTGACTTTTAAACGTAGAGGGCATTTTGGCTAGCAATTGCAGTGTTGTGAGTTCATTGTCTTCCTTTTCATAAGCGAGGTGTTCATACCGTTCCAATATCCATAAAGCTGTGCCTGCATTGGATATCAACAACATTTGTAGTTCTTACAAAGGTAAAACTTAGGTATATATAATTCTCTAAATCATTTTAGTATTGGTTATTAAAGCTTCACTTCATAATTCAACGACCACTTTAAATGTCAACATTATGTTGTGCAAGCAATAACTCCATCACTATACATATTTGTATGCACGTATGCACGAAGAAAACATGGTTGACTAAGAAATAAAATAACTAAAGTTTGCACTTTAGGTTTATTAATGAAAAAAACATTTTGTTAGTTTTTAGAAAGTTCACATGTTAACATATAAATCTCATTTTAAATAAAATTAAAAATCCCTTAAAATTTGTTGTAAATTTCATTCATCATTAAACCGATATTGAAGATATAATTAAATTGCTTAAGTAGTATTCAAATCCTGGTTCAAAATAATTATTAGATAAACTTTATTTATGTTTCTATCGAATATCGAATTTTAAATTATTCAAAATATTTTACAAAGGATTAAGATGAAAGAGGATATGTATGAAGAATGGAGAGAATTAGACATAAGTACCAAAGAATTGATCAATGACAGCAGTGTGGAGAATGGACATCTTATCCCCCTTTCGGTGAAAATGTATGTCAGGATGAGCATCTAGTCCTAAGTCTTGAAGGAAGAAGCTGAGCAGGTCAGTTTTTCCAAGTGCAGCAGCTCTATAGACGGCGGTTTCTCCCAAATTGTTTCTCATTCGCAGCAACGGCTTATACTGTTGATCTGGGCCTTCTTCCTCCTCGTGCTCCAGAATGCTCTTGGTCATTTCCAGTTCTCCAGTGAATGCCACCTCGTGAAGCGGCGTGTTCCCCATGTCGTCCTGCAACCTCAGCACACGCTTGATGTCTCCCTCTCCCACCCACTCGATCATTTCCCTGTACATTCTTGGGTTCCCGCAGTGAGCTGCGTAGTGAAGAGGAGTGCTGTGGTGCAAGTCAATTTGCTTGTCCAATAGATCCTTGTGTTTGCCGAAAAATCTGCCGAATTCTTCCCAATCGTATCTCTTGGCCAGTATATATGGCTTTTTCATTTTCTCAATTAAGGCTACGGAGTGCCTTGTCACCTCTAATTTCTTTCTCCCTAGCTGTTGCTCGCTCATAGCTACTGATGATGATTACTCACCACTTGCAGTGATCATGGAACAATTATTATCAATGTCTCCTTATATCATCGAAAGGAATATATTTTCATCAGCATATATGCCTTGCTTAATTAATTAAAAGCTAGAATAACTAAAGTTAGAGGTTTACTTTTACTTTCGAACATATGTATTCCTTGATCCTTGTAGTTGGGTTGCCTCGTTAATACTCACAAGTAGAGAGAGGATACCCTCTTCTACCTTCTAGAATTTATTATATACATTTTCTGTGTGTGTATAATAACAATAACGACACAAGAACTTGAGACTTCATTTATTTAAAATTATTATACTGTCATTTTGTCTTGTAATATTAGGTCATTTTGACCTGTCAGAAACAATTAAATAAGTCCCTATAATTTTTAATTTTAATTTTCAACAACGTACAAGGACTTTAATCATATTCTTAGAGAAGCATATAAAAGGAACATCATATACCTACTGAAGTCATTTAAATTTTCTTTCTCCATAGCTTACGGAAGGTTCAATTACAAGTTGAACATGGATATGCAGAATTGTTTATACTTGGTTTTGCAAAGTACACATCAGGAGTTGGAGGCATAGTAAAGGTTACCACTATATGAAGAATTTTGGTTATGTTGGTCCAAAATTAGCATTCTCCTTTAATTGACGATAAAGTGTTAGGGACCATAAAATAGGCAACTACCAATTCAAATACCACATAATTTGTTTGATCTAGTGTTGAATTCGAAGTTTTGATGTTGACAATATATCATATATTATATTAAGAGTTTGGATCAAAATAGAAGATTAATCCAATTTCACTAACTATAAAGAATAATAAATAAAATAAGTATGATGTATATTTGTCATTAACTACTTCCTTCTAAAGCACAAGAAGAACACTTAAGTTTCAAAAAAGATTTAAAAGAAGTATTATTGATTAGCAGAAAAAGAATATCACAAACTGTTATTTAAAAAATTTATAAGAGTAAATTGTTCTTTCTAAAATTTATTATATACATTTATTTAATTTTTTTATTATGTATAATAAAAATAATGAAACACGAACTTGAGGCTGCAATTATTTAAAACATATAAATTGGTTGATTGAAAAGGTATCATTTGTGTTATGCTATTAACCAATAAAATCATGTATGAACAACTATATATTCCTATTAAAAAATGAAAAAAGAATCTTCATTGCTGAGATATGTAAACTAATCTTCACGCGTTATGATATGACATATCTATGTGACATCATATTTTAATTCTTAATTATATTGACATCTATACGAATGTTTTTTTTATATAAAAAATTATGAATATATTTTTTAGGGGTGGACAAATGAAAATTTGAATAGTTACACATAAAATGTCAATTCAAATTTTCGATATGATATATATAATTTGTTTTATAAGCATGAGTTATAACAGTTACATATTATATATAGTATTTAATTTCGATATGTTATTCATGTAAAGATTTTTTTTATATTTTTAATCACTTAGAAATTATATTAAATATCATTTTTTAAAATTTATTATAAAAATTAATAATTTTCAAGTGTATATTAATCTATAATTGATCAATTATGGTATATTATCAATATATTTTAATTAAATTCTTGTATAATACTAGATACGTAAAAATGCTGTTTATTTTATAGAAATATCAGAATATGGTTGCAATTTTCAAAAATCTAAAAAAATTGATTGCAAAAACTATTTTTGATTATTCATTAAGACTAATTTCTTTCAAAAAAATTTGAAGATATTTAAAGGTGAGTTGTTTACTTTTTGTCTATTTCTAACTAGGTTTTATCCATATGAGTCAAAATTTGAATTCTTGAACACTTGTTGATTCAAAGTCATCACCACTTAATTAACCAACAACTTATTTGTATATAAATATAAATTTGTTATTTAAAATAAGGTAATGATACGTTTTTCTTGTCATATTAGTATATATTATGCGTTTTGTCTTACAGTCGATGGAACCAAAATTATAGGGAAAAAGTGTTTTATATATATATATATATATATATATATATATCAAATTATATCAAGTATAATTATTACATTACTTTTATAATTTGATATAAAATATGACTTGAATTATATTTATATATTATCAAGATTATCTGTATTAAATTTTATCAAAATTGAATAATAATAAAAAAAAGTAATTAAAATGATATATTTTGAAATATTTATATCATGTCAATTTTGATCTATAAACGAGGTAACAAATTATTTATGATTAATATGAAATTTTACATATATAATTTATTTGAAATGAATTTTTAATCCAAAAATGAGATTTAAGAAAATATTATCTAATTAAAAATTATAGAATGATCTAATGGTTACCAAAGTTACATTATTGTAATTTACTCCTATTCATAAATTAATTAAGGCTTTTATTCAATAAATTTTGTTATATTATTTCTAGTAAATTTATCAGCAAGATTATGCAATTTAAAAATATGTATATAGATTTTGTTGTAAATTATTTAATTCAGAAACCATATTTCTTATTTAAAAAATTGTAAGCAAAATTATTATATATACATTAATTTATTCTGAACTTCAACAACAACAACAAAAAAATTTAACATGAAAATGAATATATTAATCATAAAGAATAGTATGATTCATATATTTCGATAAAAAAATAATTATTTCATATAGTTATAAATTAATTATTTTGGTTCTTAATTTTTTTTTGTTTTAGTTATCTTGTATACATATTAAATAATTTTTATTGATAGTATACTTGTAGAAATTTTAGATTATGAAATCAATTTTTTTAGAAGATAAATAGTCAAATTTGTTTTCGGAGATGTGAGATGCTGACAAATAAGTTCTTAAAAGATGAAAAATTCAAATTTAGTTTCTAAATATTTAAAAAGTATATAAATTAATCTGGCATACAATTTAATGAAATTTTTTTGAATAAATTACACTCGTACCCCTATGTTTTACTTAAATTTCACATGATATCCATTCCTTTTTGCATCCTACAACAAACTTCTTAATTGTTTAGTTTACATTACACCTAGATCCCCTCATTCCTAAACACCGTTTAATAATCTAACAGAAATTAGGCACATGTTGGTCACATGATTTTTAATGAAAATTTATGTCCAAAATAACATCATATTTTTCTTCTTAACCTGAAAATATTTTAATACTCTTGCTTCTTTTTTGTTTTTTGTGTAGTTTGACGTAAACTCAACTTTTTGTTGAACATGAACCCACTTTGTTGGTACGCAGTGTTAACAATTTTCTTCTCATCTTTTGTTCTACTAACATACATATGAAGTGACTTTTGATTCTCAGCAAATATTTTTAACACATCATGATCAGTCTTAAGGGGGAGAATTTTACCATTAGCAGTAGAACAAAATCATAAAATAAAAGGGTGACATGATGACAAGTTTAAATTATTAGCAATGTTGTTCACACAATCATGTATTCTATGTATTTTAGTTCATCAATTGTGTGCCTATGGTCCCAAATATCAACACTATTTTAATAAACAATAATAAACAAATAATTTTTAGTTCATTCATTGTGTTTCATGTAATCCCAAACATCAACACTATTTTAATTAACAATAATAAACAAATGATTTTCAGTTTATCCATTGTATTTCCTATTGTCTCAAACATCAACACTATTTTAATCAACAATAACAAATAGATGATTTTAAAAATCATACGTGGTTCCAAACTGGTCCTCCATTGAAACCCTATTCAGAAATAGGTAACAATAAACAATCAAAATTAAATAAATAATCTTAAAAAGTAACTTATATACAAGATCCAATGGTCACTTACAAGCATAACCTAGCGTGAACAGAAATTGTGGAACAGGAAGAGAAACAGAGCGCTCATGAATGTCGAAGAGGAAGGCAAACAAAAAACGCTCATGAACGTCGCGAACTGGAACAGAAACGTGAAGAACTCGCGAACGGTGAAGAGGAATGGAACGTGAGCATCATGAGAGAAAGAGGAACTCGCAACTCCTGGACGCTGAAGAAGAACTAGCCAACAATAAGAAGATGAATAGTACTCACGAATGGTGAAGAGGAATGAAACGTGAATTCTAAATTCTGAAACTAATTGGGAAGTGATAATTTGGGTTTTACAATTAAAATGTAAAGACAATTTTATCTGCTCATATATTTCAATTGACATTAGTTAACTGTGTTAATAGATGATGGTAAAAGTAATGTGCAAAAAATAGTATTAGGTGAAATTTGAGCAAAACATAAAAGGTGTAAATATAATTTACTCAAATTTTTTTCCTTAACTTTACAACTTAATATTAAATTAATCTTAATATTATTATCAAATTAATTTTTAAACATTACAATTTAATGATAAAATGTTATCACCATCGATCAATCAACACATGATTTGTAATTATTTAAAGCACTAGGCAACGACATACAAAGACTTTAATCATATTTGTAGAGAAGCATACAAAAGGAACATCATATACCTACTGAACAAAGATGTGAGTTCATGATACATTTCTTGATACATTTTTTGTTAACATAATATACTCTTTTAATATATTAATAGTTTTCTTAAAATTCTTGCATTTTTGAATTAATGATTTAACCCAAAACTGTTCTTTATGTTTTAACCTATCAAGACAGCATACCCGAAGGAATCCTTGGAGTTAGAGATGATACATTTCTACCGTTCCACTTTCTAAATCATTTCTTCTCGTGTCATCTTCCCTTTGATGGTAGTATATATAATCTTGAAAGTTACGAAACACTGTGTCACAAAATCGCAACTATTAGCTTACCTGAAAGTTTTAAAAACCATAGTAATTTCGTCTAACTTTTAATTATATATGTTGATTGTTTATCTAAACCGTTGACTAATGATGTGTCAATATTTTGATGGGTGAAAATTAATATTTGATAATTAAAAAATAATTTTATTAATTAAAATTAAAAAAATAAAAATTAAAGATTAGACAAAAAATTATGAATTTTTTAAGCTACCAATAGATATAACTCAATTGACAACACACTTCATAGATCTTAGAAATAAACCAGAAAGTTTTGGACAAAAAATTAGTCTCATATTCAGTCAAAAAATCAAAACTTATAAAAATATTTTGGATTATTGATGAAAAATCTAAGGTTCTTATCACCATGATACCAAATAAAAAAAATGAATTTTCTAATATCTGAATGCCAAAATTTGTAGAGAGAAAAAAATATAGAAAATCAAAATCGCAGATAGATGAAGAATAGAAGAAATAAAATTGCAATTTACCTTAATTCTTTTTAGTCACTGTGATATACTTTTCCCAATTTCTTTAAACTTGGATCAGCCCAAACACCCGTCCATTGCACGTATCACATAAACCCATCATCGGACACGAGCACGATTTAAGGCCAGCGAAAACAGGTTCCGATTCTCTTCTGGCGATTTCGCCAAGATCTGCACAATTTTCAATTTTTTGAGACAGTTTTCTCTAAAGAAATTGATTATTTATGTAGGAGGTTGCAAATTGCTGCAGTACTTGTTCCCTGAAACCCTAACCAGTATCCACAATAAACTAGAGTTCCTTCGCTCACACAATATTCACCCTTTTCAATTTGAAATTGAGGGGAAGACGGTAATTCACCCTTGGTATTCATCAGCTATGTTTATCCATATGTTCTGTTTTGAGCTGCTTGTTGATGATTGTAGAAGGCAGTAATGGTAATTTCACCCTTATTCATCTGTGTTGTGGGGAAATTTTGATTCTCTTATTTTTCTGATTTAAGCTCAATTTTCATTGAAATGCTTGCCAATAAGCCTAATCATCATATATTCATGTGACAGTTTTAAATATGTATTTTCTCATAAATAAGGGTTGGTGTCAAGTAAATATGGTTTACCGCACAGTAGCTGCAAATGCTCTTTTACACGTGGCTATGCATTACGGAAGAGTGGGTTTGTGTTGAATTGCTCTTTTTCTTCTTTTATGTTAACTGTCTCTGCTCTCTGGTACTTAAGTACTTTAGTGCAATGATAGGTGTGAATTAAATCATTAATGGCAATGGGGGAAAACAAATGGCATGCCTAATGAGTAGAATTGTTTGTTGACTAAGCATTTGTTCTTAGTCTTCCTATATGATAATTTTAGATTGATTGGACATGTGAAACTCTGTCAGTTTGTTTATTAGACAGTTCCAGTTATGCGTGCTGCACCAGTTTTGACTCGTGCAGGTATTTGGAATCATTTTTTGAGTGCTTTGCTAATTGCTAATTTTCTGATCGAGAAAACTTTGATTTGTTCTCAATTTTTCCAAACTGTTTATGGCTCTTTATGATTGGACCTGAGATAGGAAATGTGTTCTTAAACAACTAGACTAGGAAATAGGAAATGGATTCATAATTGGACCTGAGAGGTTCTATCCCAAGATTAAAACAACTGGACCTTAATTTCTCAAATTATTGGAAATTAGTCCCTATATCTTTATATATAAACTCTAATTCCCAGTTTACAATTACCATGTAAATTAATAAGATAATCCTAAATATCATCCCTCATACTGTCATACTGCAGTACTTAATATGATAATTCTAAGCTTAATTAGTATTCTTCAAATCCTTGGAAAAAACATGTCTTTACTTTAGAACCTGTTGTCATAGTTCATTATTTCTATTTGTTTTCTGTAATTTGTGAACAGATGTTATCAGTTAGAACTTGTGAAGTTTTTTCTTAATGAATATAGGTTTTCTTATACTAAATGTCCAAGATTTTTCAAAATTGGGTGAGAATCTTTCTGCT
Source organism: Glycine latifolia (assembly GCA_013407115.1). Classification (NCBI taxonomy): domain Eukaryota; kingdom Viridiplantae; phylum Streptophyta; class Magnoliopsida; order Fabales; family Fabaceae; genus Glycine; species Glycine latifolia. The sequence goes on along the minus strand of CM023955.1, from coordinate 7,479,150 downwards.
GATTTTACATGGAAATAGTTCCATTAGATATTCTAGAAATAATGGAGATGATACCCAACCTATCTGAGTTTTAAATCAAAATTCTCTTCAGTTCCATTTATTCTGCCCGGTAACTACGAAGAAATTCTAGTGCCAAAAAAATCAACTTAATTTTAGTCAATAATAGCAAAAAGGGTATTCATGTTTGAATTTATCACCCTAGTGTTAGTTAACAGAACCTGCTAAGATCTTCAACAGTTTTTCCCTAGTACAATTACAACAGGGCATATCACCAAATAAGGATTTGAAAGCAGATCTATTACATTTACATATAACTGTATTTAATATTGTTCCAACATTAGAATTGGATGTATGATGCATTTATTTTATTTATTGTGATGCTCCATTCGTCTGATTCTGAATTTTGGCTTTTCTAGAGGGAAAAGTACAATATAACCATCGATTAAAAAGTCAATGAAACTGTGAGTAGATACGTGCATATATGTAACAAACCATGAAATCGTTAAAATTTACTCTGTTGATTAACAACTGTTATTACTATGCATTTTTTTCACCCGGGCATCCCTCACTTTAGAGGATCCAAATTCTCTGTTTATTTATACTGCTTTTTCACCATCATCACTGATCACAATAGTGGCCTGTGCAGACTGCAGAGTCTCTAAACTGACTCCTAAGTCCCCTATGCTCACATAATTGAATTATGGCTCTAAATTAGAGTTTGCATAATAACTTTTAAATGTTAAAAACTTGAAATTGTGCATATTATTCTATGTCTATTGTTTATGAATTTGTTAGTTTAGTGATGGATTTTTCTTCTTCTTATGCAGCACAACCTTCCCTTGACTAGAAGAACCTCAATCTTCAACAATCTGCCAATTAATTGTAAGTCTTTTCATCCCTTGTAGTGTTAAAGTTTCTGGTTTTGTTCTTTCTCTGCACCTGTCAGATCTAAATCTAATGTGGTTCATTTTTGTTTGGGTTAAAAAACTTAGAAGTAAATAACTCAGGAATAAATATGGCTACTAGACGCGTTCGTTACTCCCCTCTTGCCACAGATGAGGATGATTATATTGGTGATAGGAATAGACCTTTTGACCCTCGATTTGATTATACACCAAAAGCCTTGGATAAAGTTCCCTGGAAATCAATTGCTCTGGCACTGTTCCTGTTATTCCTTGGTACAGGACTTTTGTTCCTTTCATACTTTATCTTCACTGGTCATATGGGGGGAGAACGGTCTCAAGCATATGGCCTTTTAGCCCTAGGATTCCTTAGCTTTCTCCCAGGTATGTCAATTTTCTAAATGTCATATGCATTATGTATGTTAAGTACTCTAGTTTAATACAAAAACAAGGAAATTAATTGTTTTTGACAACTCTGAGACTGTTGATATGCTTTTGGACGAATTTGTTGATAGTTATGCGTTATGAACTACAAAAATGTTTTCACTCCAACTACCTTTTAGTGTTACACTGAGAAACACAGAAAGCATGTCGATTTTGTCATTATTCAAATGAATTTGGTCAAATTGGGAATAATGAATGCACTTCATGATTAGCAGAAAAATAATTCCTATTTCATAAACTAGATAAACTATGCATCATTAAAAAAATGTTCCAACCTTTACAATGAATCATTAAAAATTGTTCCAAAGTAATCGAATACACCAATACTCACCAAGAACATAAATAATTGTTCCATAGAGAAGTTGCGACTTCACATTGTAAGTTGCATACTACGTTTGAACTAGAATTGCAAATAATATGAGGCTTACAATTATGGATCCACATCACCTGCCCTCATTGTCTATCCCACCACTTAAAATATGCTACCTAGACATTAACGTGTCATTAATACTAGTCTATAGTAACACAATTTCAATTGCTAACACTTTAATGTTCACTTTATTGGTGGGAGTAAAATTAGAGATGGGCATGGAATGGGGATATGTGATCTCCATCCCTATGATTATGTTTACAATTATGAATTAATGATTCTTTCCATCTTATTTATATGTGGAATGATGTTGCTTGCGTTGATTTTTTTACCAGTTTTATTTGTTCTATATCTTTAAATGTGTAACTATTTTTTTTCATAGATGCTTCTTCAATAATAGAGAATTTAGTTTGTATCTACCATGACTATGCAGATATTATCATATCTGTCATGTGGATCTTTTGCTGGATAAACTTACAACATAATTTTTATTGATTTTTGGATACAGGTTTTTATGAGACTCGAATTGCATATTATGCATGGAGGGGAGCTAAAGGATACCGCTTTTCTGCCATCCCTGATTATTAGAGTGTGACAGTAAATGAGAAATAGAGCTATCTATACCTTGAAAACATAGTAATGATCAAATTTGGTTGCAACTTGTATCCTTCAATGGCAAAGATGGATCAACATGGTAGAAAAGTGTAATCGTACTTGATACTTACGTAGATAATTCGGTAACAAAATTTAGAAAAATGACGCATTAAAGTTTGAGGTTAGAAAAATAAGCTTAAATTGCATCGTGAAATTGTTTCTTTTAGGCAATATTATTACCTTTGTGCCTGTTTCTTTTAGGCAATATTATAACAAGCACTTTCAATCGTGCATTTTTCATAACTACCCAGGGCTTAGATAAATGAAGAATATGTGGTAAGATCATTTTGGTCGGGGATAAGGTCAGATGAAAGTATTAAGATAATAGTTTTTCTGACCATTTTCATTTAAATTTGCGAAGTGGGTTTACACAGGGCATAATAATATTGTTTCTTTTTCCAACAAGTTATTTATTTTAGTGATCTTAGGTTTGATTTTTTTAACTAAGATCTTGAATCCATATTTTGTGAATCAAAAAATATGATTGAGAGAAGAAATTCTATTAAAAGTGATCAATAATGTTTCTTAAAATTGAGATTAATCATCAATAAAATTATAAGGCCTTCATTTCAAAGTTTAAGAAAAGAAGAATCAACAAAAGTTAGCTGGTTGCAGTTGCATTTTTACTTGTATAGTCTGTTAATCTTTTTCTAGGACAGTATAATATGATTATTGAACAAATGGAATACGCAAATTTACGCTTATACCGTCTTAATGATCATTACAACCATCCATACAGACAAATAAGCTTATCTTTCCATAAAATATAAAAATCAAATTTATTTTACAAGTTTGTCTTTAACTAAGACATGATAACATAGCCTTGTATCTAATCTTAGCAGAAACAATTTTGATTTTATCCACTACACACAGGAGATAGCGGAAAGGCACTTGACTATCGAATTTATAAGTCTCACGTGCTATGTGCCATGTTTTTCTCCCCTCCAACTATAGGATTCGGATTTGAAACAATTCCCATGAATTAAAAATGAGAATTTCAACATTTTTTTATATATAAAAAACAGTTTAATAAAATGAGTAGCCAATTAAATAATAAAACATTCATCTTTTTTATTCGTATGTTCTTTTAGTAATTAAGAGTAAAAATGGGAGAGAGAAACTAAAGAAAGAAAAGAGAAAGAAAAAAAAAGGGAAGTGTAACCCATTTTCCTTAAGAACTTTTTTAATAGATTAGTAGCACTGTAGCAACCCTGGCGAGGCGCTATTGAATTAAAGGCGTTCTAATTAAAACTAAATGATAGGAAAATATATAGTAAAACATGGTACATTTTATTTTAGTTATAATTCTATTAAGCATTTGAGCATCTCTAAATTTGGTTGCTTAATGAGTTACTTCTTTTTAGACATTATTGTTTAATTTTTTAATCATTGGAGGAGATTTAAGTGTCATATTTGATTGATTAAAATTAAACAGTAATTATTTCTATAAGCAATAATTGCTTATGATTAAAAAAAATTGTTATTTAAAGATCATTTTAAAAAATTAGTTAAAATTATATCTTTGGAATAAAATATGTATGTATTGGTTTTGGGAGGAACAACTAACAGGAGATTTAGAACTCAAATTACCTTGCTTAAATTATATTTATTAGAGATGCTCTAAAGTTTTCATATTTATAATCTTGAGAGTCTTCTGCCAAAAAAAAAATCTCGAGAGTCTATTCAGTTTTTTTTTTGTTAGGGACCAAATAAGGTCTTATAATTTTTTTAGAGATGGAAATGGGTGTTTACTCATTTTAAAAATAAAAGGACTAATCAACTTAATAATTAACCAAAATCATACACAATCTAAAAATTAAGATATGATGTGTTTCTTTCGTTAACGCGGATATATGGCATCGACTTTTTTCCCCTTAGAAGAGAAAATGATCAATGACTTTTAAACGCTCCTTCATAAACAAAGGCATAATAATTTGATTTTAAAAAAAAAAGCGACAGAGATTTATTCTTCCTTAATTAACATCTGCATTGCGTGGGATACTTTTCTTTTGAATTTTTTAATACATTTTTTTTTCTCATCCAAATTAATATCTGCATTCTGCAATCTCCAGTTGCTTCTAATTTAATCTTACATCTATACCAAATTATAAGAAACCTAAATAGACCGTGGCTGAAAGTGATATAGGCTGAAAGCACTTCTCTCAGAACTATTCTACATTTATAATCACAAACTCGGCTTCTATTTTTTTTTATTTACTCTAACGAATAATCATAGCAACATTCAAATAATAAACCGGCATAATTCTTCTCTCAATCATTCATTTACCAAACCATATAGATGCAAGCCACGCGTTCCCTTAAGGAGCTTTTTCTGTTTCTCTCTCTGCTTAACGTGGGAAAATACTTGCAAACTTTTAGCCTTTCCCTTATTTATTTATATATATATATATATATATATATATATATATATATATATATATATATATATATATATAGAATAAAGAGAAGTTATTAACAATTTCTCTAATATATTTTTTAATCGAAAAGTTTTAACTCATTTTGTATTTAATAAATATTATTTATAATTTTAAAAAGTTTTAGCTTATAAAAAAATACAATAATAATAACAAAGTCTTATTTTATTAGATGAGATCGCAAGAGACGGAGTTAAAAAATTTATATGGGGGGCAGAAAAAAAAAACACATGTGCCCATTAACCAGCAGCAAAATAAAAAGAAAATATAAAAATAATAGGAAAATTCTTCTAAAAAAATAACATCCCTTATCTCTCTCAGATGGAGATAAAACTTATAAAATATAATGCCAACAACAATGTTAATGATTTTCTTATTATCAAAATATATATCCATAAAGAATTAATACAGTCCAAATTTTATATATGTTCTATGAATTTTATCTTGTTGATTAATATGTTAATTTCAAATTGATGAGCTTTTTCAGGATCACATATCAAAGTATTAATATTAGTTTTTTTCTTATTCAATCTTAAAAGTTTTAGAACTAGGTGATTGCTTTTTGGTTGACACTCGAAATTGTTATTCTTCAACCACACTTTGAACATTGCAACATTGTGATTTGTGAATAGCTTTAGTGTGGATTGGGGAAACAAAACAAAGAGAGGAGATGCCCACATGAAAGAGGGTGGGAAGCATAACAAAGAAGTAAATTTAAGATGGTACAAAAGAAAATTTTATAATTTTGAAATGATATATTTTAATACCAAAAATTATAAACAAATAGAGTGCTAAAATTTGAGAGCCCGAATAAATAAATAAATAAAGTGCTGAAATTTGGAGCCCAAAAATTATAAACAAGTAGATTGATAAAATTTTAAGGGAGCCAAATCATAGGGGGATGGCCCATTGTAGGCTCTCCACTCCTTGTGCTTCTGAGATCGACTACTTAGATTATACGATGTCTTTTAACACGGTTAAAAAAATAATGTTTAGAAATATTGTTTAACAACTAAAACAACTATATTAAAACAATTATTGCTAGCAATCTTCGTATCGAATATAATATTCTCATATTTTAAGATTCGTCCAAAATTAGGGCAAACTATAGTCCCTTGAATTCAGCTGCATCCACTGTATCTCAAATGTCATCCTCACGGTTACCCAAAGACAATTCCAATTTCCAGTATCCTGAAACAAAATATAAGAGTGATGATGATGATGATCACGAGATAGAGACAAGAAGGAGGCATGAATATTGCATTAATGCGTATTATTGAGCCCTCGGTACTTCCATCCTATCAGGCTTAGCTTCAATATTGTTATTTATTTATAGGAAAGCTTAAATATTGTTATTTGTTACGTAAAGTGTATTTTATAAGCAATCTCACTTTTCATTTGTCACGCATCGCATTAAGTGTTTTGTTTAGGAAAAAAAATCGTAGTCCAAAATTCATTCTTTTTTTTTAATATCCAAAATTCATTCTAACCCATCGTTAAACTTGATTTGTTGATTTTGAATTTTATATATTTTGGTTAATTTCAAACACCCTATCTGATTGGTTGTTTTTCTCATTTATTATAATTCTTATTTCCTATTCTCATCATCAATTAAACTAGATCCCGTAAAATTAAAAGTTGTTGTTAGAAGAGAAAGGTTGTGATTAGAACTTATAAGAGTTTATTTATCAGTATTATATTTAAATTTATCTTATAACAAAAATAGTTGCATAAATATTAAGAAGAGTTTTGATAATTGTCAAAAATATTTAATTGAGATATGTGAATTTAGACAATTATTTCATCTTTCTCTTATTTAATACTTTGTTTATATCTTTTTTATGTTAATTTGTGAATTTGTAGTTTTTCTCTTTAGCTTATCATTTTGTTAGGTTGCATATGCTTATAGATGAATTATTTTGTAGGAATTTCAAGTGACTTGGAGTAAAGTTTGTGAAAGTTTGAAGTGAAAAATTGTAGTAAATTGTACTCAAGCTAGGAAATGTGAGCTTGAATTGAATTTCCTTTTTGGAGAAAATGCAAAGTTGAAGAGGAAGAATCAATTTCAACCAAACAACTTTTAGCTTATGCTAAAACAAGACAGAAATGTAGAATTGCAAAGTTGCAAAATCTGGTTAAGCCTAAATTTTTTTGCTTAAGCATCAAATTTTTAGGAATTGTATAAATAGATTTCATGTCCATTTGGGAAAACATGTTTTTAATTTGTAAAAATCACTCCTTTGGGAGAAAAAAGGACTATCCTTGCTCCCTTCTTCCATCTTGCATTTTAGGTGCTACACATGGGAATGAGTAGCTAGATTTTGCCATTGTTTGAGATTAAATTGCAATTGAACCTTACACTCTCATGTGTTTCATTTGAAATATGTTTATATATGCATTTTGCTCTTCAATATTAATGTTTTGCCTCTATTCTTAATGTTTTTTTATTGAGAAATACTTTCATAGCTTGATTTTAGGATTTGTTGTGATTGAAAAATACTCTCTTTATCTTGATTTGCAGTAGAACACACATTAACTCTCAGAACAAAGAATAAGATAAAAATTATTGGTTATATGTGGGTCATTAAGTTTAAAACAAGTTCATTTGTCAAATGTGCAAGGAATTGACATTTAATGAAAGAATTTAGATTTTTTTCACTTAAGAAATTAGGGATTAAAATACCATTTTTGAATAATTACTAATATTAACATTTAATTTCAAGTTGGGTATTATGCTTTAGTGTAAATGGAGTTTGATTTGGTGAAAATCTAACCTTAACAAACTTTATTATTCACATTTCATTTGCTTTTAACATGTTATTATCCAAAACCCTCAAAAACATTTTAAAATTGTGTTGTTATTTAACGTATTCTTTATCTTTGAATGTCAAATTTTGTGTTTTTATTATTTTGTTTATTAATTTAGATAGTAAAAACTTGTGATATATGCTAAGTATTGTATAAATTCTCATGGGATCGATAACTCTTATTTATTGAATATAGTTTGATAAGTTTGTTGATGAGTCAACAAGCTTACAAAAATAACTTATAATGATAAATTTTATAAATTATTTTTATTTTATCCCATTAAACTTTTCTTTTATTTGAATATAGAATCTTATGCAAATTATTTAAATTTTAGTGTCACTAGATCAACCTTAATCGGTTTTATCATATTAAACTTTCCAACATAACTTATAAAAATAATTGACAATTTATATGAAAGTAGTTTATTTCATATCCTCTTTGATTATAAAAAAAACTATACATAGACACAACTCTATTTAGAAACTAGATATTTTCATTCAAACAATCTCTTGAATTTAAGCCTTATAAAAAAAATATGATTGTTGAAGAAAATTTTGCTAAAAGGTCAATTAAGTTCTCCAATAATAATTAAAAATAAAAAAATGTTGATAAAATACTCTGTCCCATGATAATAATAAAAAATATGCGTGCCAAAGTTTGTTAAATGTAAAAATATGCGTATGTCCCAAATAAAAAAAATAACAAAATCATGTTGAAAGGTAGGACATGATTTTATTATTACGAGTTCAATTTTAATATATCAGTAGTGTAAATATATGTACATTATTAATTTAAAATTATTCTGAATGTTAATTTTAAAATAATTATTAAAGTTTTAAGATTTTTAATATATTGTAATCCATAATTAGATAATAGTTAAAAAATTATATTTCCTTTTATATTAATTGAATTTTTATTATTGAAAAATGAAATAAAACAAAGAATTGAAATTTAAGACTTTACTATTAAAAAAATATTGCATTGACTATGATCTATGTTTTTTTTTTCCTTTCATTGTAACTGTGTTCTTAAAGGATATTTTAAAATTTCAATTCAATTTTAAAAATATAAAATAACAATTAAATTCTAAGAAGATATGCGTAATTATTTAATATAAAATGAAAAAATATATAAAAAGAACAATGTTTTGAATTTATAAAATTTATAAATAAATAATTTTAAAATAAAATCTGAATTTAAAAGAAGATAATTATTAAAAATATTATAATATTTTTTTACTACATTATAATATTGTTTATAAATTCCATAAATATAATTTTTAAAAATAATTTTAATTATTTTTTTCTTTATATATAACAAAAGGAATTTTCAAGTTATTGTCATTTTTTTTAATTTTCATTTGTCCAAGTAATTAAAAACTTTGAACAACATATAAAAAGAAATATTAAATATTTTTGTTTTTAATATAATAAATTTTAGTATTTTATTTTTAAACTAATGATTCAGGGACACTCATTATATCGTTCACATTCATGAACTTCCAATCCATGTACGAGGTCAGAGCAACTAAATTTCTGTGCTCGATGAGTCAAAGACACTTGGAATTTTCTTTTAATATTTTTTATTTTTGGGCAATTTATATCATCTTTTTCTTTGTTTTTTTTTTCAGATAAAATCAACCAGAATAAATAGTGTTGAGAAAGAGAAAACAAATCAAAGAATAAAATTCAAAATTGTCTACGCCTCGAAGGATCCAAACATATTTGGAAGCACTAAATAGCCAAAAGATCTCTTTTTCCCTGCACCTTCTCATCAATCTCCTTCAAAATGGTAATTTATATTATTTTATTGTCTTTCTAGTTTTTTATTAAAAAAGCTAGTAATTAAATATTCATTTATTATTTACTTGACCTGCAAGTTCTTTTTCCTTTTTAAAACTTTTATGAAATTAGATATTCCATTTTCTCTGGAAAAAAAATCAAATCATTGATACTGTTGAAAAACATGGTCAGAATTTGAGCTTTTGGTAACTATGGACAGAGATATGAACTTTCCATATTTGGAGGAGAAGCAATCAGTTTTGTGTTTCGCTGTTTCCATTTTCAGTTTTTTTCTTGTGTTTGAGCATTTGAATCTGGACAAAGGTTTCACCTTTGGGTGAGTGATTGAACACCAGCTATAGCTGGGGGAGTGAAGGTAAGGTTGTGAGCATTAATTTGCTTGAAGGAGGATTTGTGAATTGAATTGGTAAAAAGGGTCTCTGTTTTATGGGAATTATTAATTGGTGTTTACTGGGATTAATGAAACCTAGCTAGAAAGAAAAAAGGGGAAGAACAAGGGGGTCTATTTTTTTAATATAAATATGTGTATTGTTTTGTAGTGGTTAAATTTGTGAAAAGGTAAAAGGTTTTTTTTCTTTTTCTTTCTGGGTATACTAAAGGGTTTTTGAGAGTTCACTTTGCTGTGAGATTTGTGTTTTTGATGATGGAGGAAGCTCAGGGCAGTTCTAGTTCCCTGCCACCTTTCCTCACCAAGACTTATGAGATGGTGGATGATCCTTCCACTAATTCTATTGTTTCATGGAGTGCCACCAATAGGAGTTTCATTGTTTGGAACCCACCAGAGTTTTCAAGGGATTTATTACCCAAATACTTTAAGCACAACAACTTTTCCAGTTTCATCAGGCAGCTCAACACTTATGTAAGCAAATTCAATCTTCATGTGTATGGATTCGATAACTTGTTTTTCTCTTCTTTGTTTTGTTTTCTTGTTTTCACATGAATGGTATGATTGCTTGAACTATGCCATGGTTTTCTGTTTGATCAGGGCTTCAGAAAGATTGATCCTGAACAATGGGAATTTGCAAATGATGATTTTGTAAGAGGCCATCCACGTCTTTTGAAGAATATCCACAGGCGCAAACCTGTTCACAGCCATTCTTTGCCGAATATCCAGGGTCAAGGGGCTTCTTTGCTGACTGAATCAGAAAGGCAGAGTTTTAAAGATGAGATAGAGAAGCTTAAACATGAAAAAGAACAACTTCTTCGGGAGTTAGAGAGGCATGAACAGGAGTGGAAAATGTATGAGGTACAATTACAACACTCCAATGATCGTATGGAAAAGTTGAAAAAGAAGCAAGAAAGTTTGGTTTCTTCCGTTTCTCAAGTGTTGCAGAAACCTGGGATAGCCTTGAATCTCTTGCCACTTACAGAAAACATGGATAGAAAAAGAAGGTTGCCGAGAAGTGGTCTCTTTGGTGATGATGCTAGCTTTGAAGATCATATGGAAACTTCCCCAGTATTACCGAGGGAAAATGCAGATGGTGCCTCTATTTTCACATCGAGCACAGAGCGATTGGATCTGCTCGAGTCATCCATGACGTTTTGGGAGAATATTACACATGATGTTGGTGACATCTTTGTTCAAAGTCATTTAAACCTGGATTTTGATGAATCTACAAGTTGTGCAGATAGTCCAGCTATATCTTGTGTGCAACTAGAAGTTGAAGATCAGCCTAAGTCACCTGGAATCAACATGAAGTCTGAGGCAGCTGTAGTTGCTGTTCCTGATCTTGATGCATCAAAAGAACAACCAGTGGGAACAGGCCCTGTGACTACTGGTGTTAATGACATATTCTGGGAACGATTCTTGACAGAGAATCCTGGTTCATCTGAAATGCAGGAAGCGCAGTCTGAAAGAAAGGATTCTGATGGCAGAAGTAATGCCAAATTTTGGTGGAACATTAGGAATATAAATAACCCTCCAGAACAGATGGGACAATCTTAGTCAAGCAGAGAAAACTTAGTTGTAATTGATTATTACTTTTAGCTTCTGATACTCCTCAATTTTCATGTAATAAATGTAGGTATGCATGGTTTTGGCTCTGCTATATATACATATACCATATTTTTGGTTAAATGATAGCCTCCTCTAAAGAATTTAGTCAATTCTTATACTGCTCACTCTCTTATAGTTCTACCGTGCCAAAACCTGTACTGTAGTGTGGTTCATTTTTCTACACTTTTCTCCCTATGGATCATTCTTTATGTTGCTTTGCCATATAATAGAAACCAACTGCATATACCATCTGTTGCTGTCTCCTGCAGGGTAGTACCCAATATTGACATTTAAAAGGGGTCTATAATGGGAATTTGTTAAATCATGTAATGGATGACATTATCTGTTAATAGACAAGTTAGAAAAGAATACATACCCTGTTACCCCATATTGTACCACTTGTGAAGTAATTGTAGTAAGTGCCTCTTGTCTAGTTTGGGATTAAGGTTGAAGAGTGGTAGTTCTTGTCCCTTGCTTTCACTATGAACACAAATATTTTTTGAGATCATTTAGGGCTATGTTGCCTCACTAATTAGGATGGAGAGAACTATTGCATATTGAATTTATGAGATTTAAATGATACCAGGCTTAAGAGTATCACATTTAAAAACAGATTTCTGGAAATCGATATTTTTTGTATTGGGAACAAGAAGATATTGTGAGTAGATACTTTTAGCTCTAATATCATCATTCAATAATTTTCACAGGTCTTTTGATTAATGAATTTAGAGTCTCGAGTTGAGAGTATTTAAACAATAGATAACTAGAAAACTAGGATTTTTCATATTGGGAAATACAAGATAAAATGATTTATGATTGTGAGTGTATAATTCTAGTTCTATTTTCTTCATTCAACTATTTTCACAGGGTTTTACATCTTTCTGTCAATCTCACTATATTATTATATCACACAAAAACTACATATATTGCAAGGCTGAACAGTGACCACATATAAGTACAAGTTGCAAGAAAAGAAATTCTAGATAGAATGAGGGGGATGACCTACTATGATGTGAAATTAACTTCTAGAGTTATAGTCTACATTACATTCTTTGTACTTGTGTTTCTAAATTGGGTTGGAATTCTTAGAAAATGCTGATTGCTAGTTGTAGCTTAAACTTGGATGAGATTGGCAAGGGAAACATTTACATACATTGATAAGCAAAATTTCAATTGACAGAAGTAATGCTTTGCTTAGTTGAAGCTGTTTAAAGCAAATTAAATCTGCATTTGCATGTTTAAGGAGGAACATGGAAGATTATTGCTTCATGCACATTGAGACACGCACACACACCAGAGACTATGAATATTTTATTTTTTTACATAAGAAAGAGGGGGAATTGTTAACTGATAGGTCATGGATGTAAGGGACTTGTGATCTATTTCTGGTTATGTATAATGTATGTATTTATCAACTTTCTTTCTTTAAATAATTTTTTTATTCGTAATAGTCCATTTAATTTTTTTACTGAATGTGGAGAACTTGTCAGCCATTCCATTTTTATCTTCTATGTTCAAATTGTCCATTTTAATGATTTTGTCTCCGCTTTTCTTTGATTATTGCTATTGTTGATTTCCATGGAGTTCTGGTTATTCAGTTCGTATTTGTGGCCTTCGTTTGGATTTGACTATTACATGTTTAGATTTGCTTATTTTAGGGGCTCGGTTTATTTTGGTCATGAAGCTTTCTGCTAAACCATGTGATGGCATGATGTGCACCTAATTTATTAGTGGAGTCCTTATATATTACTCTTGGCTGCTGCATCTAGCAGTTTATCTTTATTTTTATTTCAAGTTAGGTTTATAGAAAGTAGAAGAAAAGGAGGATGGTAGAAATAATAAAAGAAATTCCAATTTATGTTACAGACTTGTGAATTTAAGTTGCTGATTAACTGGAAAACGTGCAATTTATATTGATTTATACTTGACATATCTCAGGCATGTGTATTTAAAAGAAATTCTCTGACCAATATCTCATTGATACACAGGACACTTTTTAATATTGATTAAAATCCAAGTCAAATTTACTGATTCTATTAGAAAATTGGTTAAGTTATCGGTTCAGACAACTCATGATACTGATGGAGTGAAAATTCAATCGATCGAACCAGTTTAAAATTGGCCAAAATTGGCAATAAGAAATTGGTTTAAAATGTTTTTTGTTTTTATGATTATCTTTTGGTTTATTTGAAAAATCTTTTGAGACAAGTAGATTCATAGAAAAAGTTAATGTATAGATTGATATTCACTCTTTCATTGTTGATTTTTTATTTTATTTTGTAAGACATGTATGCTTTCTATGTTAATTTAAAAGTTTGTTTATTTTTTATATGACTGTGTCAGTTTATTATTTAATATATCAATAGTATTAAAAATACATTTGCCAATTCGATGATGATACATCTTACGAATTTAATGAGATTTTCTAAACATTGCTGACAGAGTTCAAAGAACTTCCAACTTATTTTCAGCCGTTTTGTAACTATCTATTTAATAATGTTTTCAGCCTTGGTCGTCACGTGTTATGTTTTTATTAGGGTAGTGTTATATTCTCAAAAATACACAAAACTTCTCGCTTTCAAAGGCCTGCAGCAAAATACCAAGGCTGTGATGAAAGCATGATAAGTGATTTGAAGATGTAGTTGCCCAGCAATTGGACATTTAAATAATTTTGTTCGTCAATTTTCTTTTTTACAATTTTTTTTCCAGTTCCTCGAGCCCTAAAATGCAAAACAAAAGTTAAACAAAAAAATTCACTGCAATTGAAAATTTCATCAACTTTTAGTTATTTTTTCATAACCACCGATATAGCATTTGACATTGGATTAATGTCCTATAAACTAACCCAAATAAAATTATTATAAAGAACAAAGTTTTTATTTCAAATTATCTCAGTTGCACTTTTAAAAATATTCAACGGCAGCTTTGCGTGCTTGATGAAATTAAAGCGTTTAATCTTTCTTTTGCATAAAAAAAAACTTCTTGTATAAAAAATAATATCAAATCAGTGGAATAATCATTAGTAAAATGTTTTTGCTTGCAACTTGTAAACAATATACAAAAAGCAGAAGTTGCTCACAAGTCACAAGTTGTTGTTATCCACTTCACTTTCACAACCCACTGAAAATGAATCTGAATGGTAGTGGACGAGACCCAGTCAAAGGCAAAACAAAACCGTAGACTTTGACCAAAGTGGAAGATCGCACTCATCGCATGGCCAAATCATTATGCTCGTGACTATGATAAGTAAATATACAATTTGATTGTGAAAGTGAAAAATATGTGTTTGATTTAATCCCTATATATGATGTTATGGAATGTGCAAAATTTATTACAATTTTTTTCCTTTATTGACAGTTGTTAAGATTTTAATATTTTATAATGAAATGGTTGGACTAACATATTAATTGAACTTATGAAGTGTTAAATGTCGCATGAGCAACGACATGTATATAAAAGAATATGCAAAGTTTTATTACGAATTAGGTCTTCTACTGCAGTAGTAATTAAGATTTTTTAATATAATGATTAAATTGATATTTATGTTAACTTTACACATGGAGTGTTGAATATCGTATGGAACACATGCACATAGGTAAACATAGACTAAGAAATGAAAGAGAATGATAATGTTAAATTACAAGTGTGAACTATATCAATAAAAATGAAAAAGTTTAGCATTATATAAATAAATGAAGAAAAGATTCATAAATTAAAATTTTAAGATTTTGGTTTTAAGTATGATAGTATCAAGTTCACTTGTTTATAATTCATTGGTGTAAATATTTTTTATTTTTATCGTCCTTGATTATATAATATTTGGTATCAAAACTGATGATTCAACTTGATGATTGTTTCGAATGAGTAAGATAACGGTTGTGATAGTTGGCTTAGAGATCTCTTGTGTCGAAAGTATTCAGATCAAGGGAGAGACTATCATATAAATAAGTCTTAAAGTTTTTTGTTAAAATGTAATGTCCGATTCACTAAAATGTAAAACAAACAATCCATTTTATTAAAGTTTTAATAAAATTGCTTTCAAATTCGAATCTTTCAAAAATATAATGTTAAGAGTCAAATAGAGTATTTTTTGTATTATTTATTCTTTTATATGAGGTAGTTAGTCAAATTTTAAATGTAAAAGTTTTACCTTTATTGACCAGGATCATTTTTATTTTTTAATGATTTTGAGTTATGCTTTATATTTAAGTCTTTCGAAATTGAAAATAGTTTGAAAGTAAGATAATTAATATTTTAGTTGTTATTATGGAAGAGATTATTACTTTTCTATTTTTCTTCATTTATGTCTTCTCATGGTATTTTATATCAAATTTCCCAAATGTTTTTTTTTTAACTTTTTGATAAGTCCTTATCCTCTAGAAAAAGATAAGTCCTTATTAGTATTACTTTTTTTTTATGTTCACATCCGTCTAGGATTGTTTTAATGTTGTATACATCATTTAATGTTTTATGTATGCAGTTAATGTGCCAAACTCAACTATTTGATAAAAAAAATCTTAAACCATCGATAAAAAAAAGACTAATTTATAGTAAGTTTATCATGTTTAAAGACTAAATATAATTCACTATAATGAACGTAATGGTAGAGGGTTTGAGTTGTATACATGAGAATATAGGTTTGATCCTCATCATGGTTACGGGAAAAAAATACCAAATTGTATATATGCCATTCCATATATTCATTTTTATGCATACTAAATAAATACATATTGCTACTTTGAATCTTTGTTGCTTTAACAATTTTTTATTATCAAAATATTGCTTTATATTATCATTTTAAACTAAGATTGTATATTAAAATATTTTCAAAGTAAATATTTCAGTGACTGATTTAGTTTAGATTTGATTGTGTTAGGAGAGAAAAAGAGTAACAGTGAATCACAGTTTCAGAAACTAACTTTGTCATTTACTAAGATTCTTGTTTAGCTGGCTATGTCTCTGATTAATGAGTATCGAGTAAGAACTTCTAGGATGCTGGCACGTGATGGGGGAACAATATTAGCTAAACGTTTGATAATAAGTATGCCCAAAAGGAGTGCCCATGTCATAGAATAGCTGGTAACTGCGGTAAGGCCATAAATTATAAGGTAAAGGCTAGTAAGTGTTTTAAAGATATTGGTTAATGAATTTAAAATAAAAATATTTTTATTGGAAGATGGAAAATTATGTTTTTTATCTTTTTATATTCTTTTATGATTTATATCATAAATATATATATTTTTAGTTTCTCAATCAATATTTTAAAGAACATTGGTTAGCAAGATCCAAATTATAAAAGGGTTCATGAAAACAGTGCTAAAGAGAAAGCTTTAATGATTCAGAAATTGGTCGGCTTCATTAGTGGATCTAGCTAGCATAGGTTCATGCCATAAGTTCTGAGACAATGTCAAGGAGTTAGCTCTGTTCATTTCTGCTATTTTTATGTATATATCAAAGCTTTAACTCAAAATATCAAGTTGCTGAGAAAAAAGCCTGCTGAAGCATGGTTCAAGCAGATAGCATTGAAGGGGAATGAAGCTTAATTGCTTCTGCTTTTTAACAGTTATCCCAAGTACCATATTCAGGCATTGTAACTTGTATCCGCAAGTGAATTGGATGCAGAACTAGTTGTACTTAACCAAATTGTGTATTGGGGCACCAATAGCCTCCCAATTTCTTCACATTGTTTTTTTTTTCTCTCAAATTGTGGTTTTCCCTTTTTCTCTTACTTACATATATATTGTAGTTTTTGATAATGGTCATATGTAATAGTTTTATTTCAGATTGTATCATTTATTTATCTCAAAATATTCAACATATCAGGTGACACTTACAACTGTACACATTGTCACATAGGGAGGATTCGTGAACTGTGAAAAAGAAATGTTGTTTGACATATTGATAGAGGCTTCACTGATGCACTGAGTGCTTCCGAAGGAGCACATACTACTTTATTTAAGCAGATAAATTTATGCAATGTTGAGATAAAGGGTAGACATAGAAAGGGGAGAGGAAGAAAGCTTCTTCTTCATTTTCTTTTCTTCTTCTAATTTTTGGTTGAGACTGGAGAAGTGAAGAAATGGGAGGAATAGTCCCCTTGGTAGCCCTGACAGTTCACGTTTTCTTGGCCCATATGAAGTTAAAAAATTTACTTCGTGTAAAAGTTTATATGTAAATTTAGTATATATACTCTTCGCATTTTTTTCCTTTACTCAATGCTCTTACAAAAACAACAATAAATATCATTTCATTTCATCTCTTTTCCTTGCTAATTGCTATCCCTTCTTTCTTCCCAAAAAGCCATACATGATGTGCATAGCAGTGTGTGCATCAAATCTTGTTAGCTAATATTGTCATTTGGGTTCCTAATGTAACACCTACTTCAAAAACGATGCTACCGAATGCGGACTGAATATAATGCTGAGCCAAACATTTGCCAGATAATTAATCATGATTTGATTGATTGTCAACAATTGCACCATGCTTCCAAGTTATGTACATATCCATGCCCATTGCACAAAGAAGAAAGAACTCCTATTAGTAGTTATTTGGAAGCATGGAGTTAGACAAGATCCTGATGATGATGCAGCTAAACTTGAAATTCATGGAAACACAATAATTACATGCAGAGAATATTGAGTTCCAAGAAAAACTAAAGCATGGCAAGAACAACATATATATGCTTTAAGAACGAGTATACATTGTGGTCGAGTCTGTCAACTAGACACAGGTTTTTATTCATAGTAACTCCATTGCATGTTTAGTTTAATACCTAAACCACCTTGGCTCATGTCAGACCATACCTGCAGGAACACTTTGATGATGAGATCATGATACTCATCTGCATTCAAAGTCAGATAACATGCCAAAAGATCTTCCATTTCTTCTGGCCTGCTAATCCGATTCTCCGTGATCATCTCAATCATTGAATCTTTGAAATCTTGCTTTGGATCCAATGAAGACTTGATCACAGCAAAGCTCTCTAATCCTGGTGTTTCTGTTTCCTCTACAATTTCCTCCCTTTCTTTCTTCATCTTTAGTTTTGCTTTCTTCATGTCTTCTAGAGCCTTTATTTTGCAGATTTCAACCTTGGAAACCATCCTTGGAGAATGTATTTTGACCCTAGAGCTTGGCTTTTGTTTCCTCCTCTTAAGTTCTCTGCTGGGAGGAAGATGATGTGGTTGCTTCTGCATGTTAGTCTTTACCTTCAACTCCTCAGATTGTTTCAAGTTCTGCCTCTCAGAACTCATTTTCTTGTGAGATGGCCTCTCAGTTTTCCCAATCTCTTCTATAATATTTACAAGTATAGAATTCTTTGAAACTGCTGAAGAGGAAAAAGCATGTGTTCTTGGGGTGCAAATTGTTCTAGGTGATTCAGATTGCAACACATCTTTTTCCACTGTTTTACTGGATCCAAACTCAACTTCCTCTAATTCTCTTCCTAATGTCAAGAGTTGCTCTTGAAAAGCTTTCTTTGCTTTCCTCTCAAATCTCCTCCTTAAGTTTTCATATTCCTTTTCTCTATTGTACTCATCCATCTCCTTTGAAACCTTCCCATCATTCAGCAACTTCCTTTCTTCTCCAAGACCAATATTATCCTTCTCCTTTAACTTGAGTGTGCCTTCTCTCTTTCCATGTTTCTTAGCATCCCTTCTAACACCAAGGCAACTTGTGGTTGAGGAGGGAATGACATTATCATCAATATCTTCATTCTTCTTATCCACATAACTCTCTTCATTAAATGGTTGTCTACAGAAATCACCATACTCACAAGAATACTGTGGTGAACCACTCTGCTTGGCCTTGTGCTTCATTTTTCCAGCACCTGGCTCTGAGTTGATTCTTATATGTTTCAACTTGGACAACCAAGAGAAAGGAGATGCATGAGAAATGAAAGAAGAGCTAGAAGAAGAAGCTGAGGAGTGTTTTCTTCCTCCCCACTTCATCATTTGCTTTTTTTGGCAAGTTGATTATCCTCCTTTTGATTTGGTTAAGGTTTTTACTATAGTTTGTAGAAGATAGAAATAAAATAGAAAGGAAAAAAACTCAGTGGAAGATAATGTTTCGTAGTGGCATAACTCGTGAGGCATAGTAGTGGGATGGTTAGGTTGTTAAACAGGAACGTGGGTTTCCTACTGTTTTCTTCTGCTGTTTTTCAAAAGACACAACCACCCAAAACCTGTGACCATTTACCAACTTTTAGTGCTTTTTAGTTTGTACTTGCAAAAAGTTATGTACCAATATGGGGGAGGAGGCTGTTTTAAGGTCAAAGGAATGAGTAATGGTTACATATTAACAATTTATTGCCACTGATTAAAAAAGAGGTTAGAGGAGAAAGAAAAATGTTACACTCTTTTCTTACAAACTCTTTTAAATATAATGCTTTTATTAATTGAATATTAAAAATAATAAAATTGTATATCTTACAAATTTTTATTATGTGGATATATTAGTTAAAAAAGAAATACTTTGTGTCTCAATCTTTATTTTTTTATAAAAATAGTTAAAGAAAATAATAGTAATAGTTTTTTATAGAAAAAATGAGAATAATTACATCTTGAATGTTTATAAAGGAAATAAAAATAATTATATATATTAAAAGATAATTTAGAAATAAAAAATATATATATCAAAGAAAATAATTGTGGTAAAAGTTAAATTCTAACTAGATAACAAAACAGCACCTGTAAAATTCTGTTCTCTCCAAACAAATATTAAGCTGTGTGAAAGAGTGAAGTAGGACGCTGTCTTCTTGTCTTTAACTCGATTTGCTGGCTTGTACGTCATTTATATTAACAGCTAGTTAGTGTTACCTGCACCTGAAGGTACAGTCCTTAACAAGTCGTAGCCTCGAAGAATACGGAGGCTCTTATCGTAGTAGCCCATTAATTTTGATGTTATTGGGTGGAATATGAATAGGATTATTGAAATTTTGATTTTATTTATTTTGCTTTATAATATATATTTTATATTTTTTTTAAACATTTTTTATGAAGTAAAAACAAAATTATTGAAACCTACTTTTTCATATACCACATACAATACATAGAAGTCTGGTAAAAATAATATAAAATCAAAAATGCAAACATTTTTAATTTTATTTATATAAAATAAATATCATATATAATTTTGATGCCTTAATTTGATTGGAAATTTTATTCTAATACTATCTTTCATCTTTAAATATAAAACTCTTTTAATGAATTCACGTCTATTAAAAAAGTTAGTTAATTTATTTATTATTATTAAATATTTAAATTTATTAATAATTTGTATTATTTTTAAAATTATCCTTAAAGTTATTAAGACTCATAATTTCATTTTTTTCACTTAATTACTTTTTATCTAATTAATTAATATGTGTTAGTTAGCTTTTTCAATTCTCATAAGAGAAATAATTGATTTATCTTATTAATTTATACCATTGTAAAGTAATTAAGGATATTTTGGTAAGAAAAATTAATGCAAGAAACAAGATAATTAAAAGAGACAAATAAATTTAGAAGAAAAAAAAAATTATATTTAAGGATGGAGATAGTATCATGTGTATAATAGAGAGACCCAATTGATACACGAGTAAAAATTCTAAAATCCAATTAACACAATAAATAATAGAAAACCACTATTATAATACTTCAAGGAAGAAAATGAAATTAAGTCTAACCTCGCCATGAGTTAATTAAGTCTCTTAATTAAGGCTGAAGGTTAATATTTTGTCCATTCCCATACATTTTTGTCTATGAACTTCATTGTAGATAACATTTATCGTGAGAGTAATGATTGTGCAGATAAAATGGTCTCTCACGATACTACTTTAGATACCTTTGGTTGGTGGGATTTCATTCCTTCCATCGATCATTACAATTCTTTTGATACATGATAGACAAACTCTTTCCTATTACAGGTTTAGATAGAGTTTTGCTCCTCTCTCCCATGGGGTTGGTTTCATGTTCCCTATGGTTTTTTTGTACGATTTTCTTTACTCCTTAATTTATATATGGATTCAGCGGTGCAACTTTTTGCTAATGGTTGATGGGGTGTCAACCTGGTTGGAGAACCATTTAACTGGTTGTGTAGGCTATTTTGCTTTAAAAGAGAGAGAGAGAGAGAGAGAGAGAGAGAGAGAGAAGGGTATCGCAATATAAAGGAACAAAATTTCAAATCTTTCTTATTGCTGATTGAATTTTTTCAATATTTGCTAAAACATTTCAAAGACTTTTAATTAAGACCGAAAGTGGATCTTTTTTCCTTCGCATATATTCTTGTGTAAAATGACGACAAAAATGAGAAGGGTGTGGCAGTATGAAGGAGCAAAATTGTAAATATTTCTTATTGTTTATTGAATTTCTTGTTGTTGGCTTCTTCTATTTTTTTTTGGTGATTTCTTGTTGTTAGCTAAAACACCTAAATTAAGTGAACACGAGGGAGTAAAACTTTAATAAAAAATTTAAAGTTTAGATTTATAAATCTTATTTTATTTATACGATGTTATAACATTTCTATTTTTAATTTAATGTGAGATTTTAACTCATTTGTTTTATAACATTAATATACGATAGATGGTTCTAATTTCACACCTTAATGTTTGGAAGGTTAAGATTATGCTAGTGAAATCAGACTTTATTTTAGCTAAAGTTTTTGGATCATATTTAGTGTTAGATTTTGAGTAATAATTTTAAGTTTAAGATTTGGTCTTCAATACTAGATCTTCCAATAAAGAATGTGAATAGATCTCTAATATGAAGAATGAATTATTATAGAAAAATCTTGAATCTACATAATGTTCAAAAAATAATAATTTTTTTCCTCTTTTTTCCTCCTTAAGATCTCAAAATGAAATTCACCACTAAAAAAAAAAAAGAAAGATATTAAAAAATCTTACATCTCACGTAACACTATAAGATCCACACAAAAATATCTAAGATTTCAATTTAAAATCTACTATTAAAATATTCTTACTATTAACTCATTAAATTAACTATTGGCTTCAAGTGCATTGAATGGCGTGATAATAGCAATGACTTGGAATTGCTAAATTTCAACCAATGTTGAAATAGATGGATAATCATCACTTACCACAGTAATGCCTTGCTTTGAAATTTCCTTCCGTTGATCATAAAACTATTTATTAAAAGCAGCTTTTAGCTAGTAAATCCAGAATTCGATCCTTTAAAGAGAAGCACCAAATTAGGGGTTCGTTAGAAGAGCGCTCTCAAATGAACATTCATTTTTAGCCAAATACAAAACATTTAGTATTCATGAGTATATCTAGATCCTGAAAGTGTATTTAGCACTTTAAGAAAAACTAACCGAAGTGTTTGACGTGCGCCAAAAAAATAAGGAAACTGGAGAAGTGATCAAATTGGAAATATTATTCTTTCCTTTTTACGTCTACTACCTTTTTTATGAAATGATATGCATGTAATCAGAGAGACAGATCCAGAAACTTATTAAAGAATTAAAAAATTCTTCCTTTGACCTTTTTAATTATTTAAATGTAATATTTATTATTTTTACACATAAAATTGAAATAATTTTTATTTAAAATGATAATAATCTTAATATTTATTATAAAAATAATAAATACATACTTAGTTTTACACAACTAATTTTACAATAACTAACCTTAATGATTATAATAATAATAATAATAATTAATATTATATAATTTTACCTTATTAACTTAAAAATATATATATCAATATACATGAGAAGTGTGATGGAAGAATAACTCGAGGCAGGAATCAGTGCCCTGCCTGCCCCCTCTCCATAAGTCCTGCGTGTACTATTGTACTTATAGAAGGTAGCTTTTATTGTTATTATTATTTTGCTTTTTGTAATTTATTTCCAACTGCTCATTACAGCATTCAATTTGGTCTTGAAAATGATCAAGTCAATATCATCAGAAAAATCCGATTATCTTTCATGCAGCTGCTAAATCTACATGTTTTGCAATAATTGGTCACTGTACTGCAATTCTGCGAAGTAATTAAAATCTTTTGGACTCCCAACCCAACTAAATGAACGAGCAGTTGGGTTATTGCCATTTTCTTTGCTTGCTGGTAAAGAAACGCACAATTTTTTTCCTTTACCATGTGATAAAGAAATGCTCAAATTTTCCACATTGTAAAATTTGTCTTTTTTTTTCTTGTGATATTATACAGTCATGTTTTAAGGAAAATAAGGATCCATCGGTTGATATGAATTTGACCAAGGTGTTAAAGAGCCCCGTCATATTTGAGAGGAAATTTGCAGCAGCATAAATAAGACGGTACTTTAAAGTAAAACTTGGAGAGTAATGCTTACGTCACCTTCATGTTGAGCAACAAAAAGGAGTAATAAGAAAGTGCGAGCTCAATTCAACAATACTTATCATGATTTTTATAGGGTAATAATATATCAACATCTAATATACTAATTGACACTTAATAAAAGAGAGATAAAAGTAAGAAAAATAAAACTTTTATAGATATTATAATTTGACATAAAGATAAAAATAAAAAAGAATGAAGAAGTGTTTATTACGTGTTTAAAAAACATAAATATTTATATATCACCACTCTTTTCATACTCGTTGGCAAATGGTTCCTGCCTGAGGTTTCTTCATCTTTTCACTAATGGTTAAACATAGGAACTTGGTTACAAGAGAGAGAAAAATAATTATTTTTTCTAACATATTCTTTATTATTGACTAAAATTTATATAAGTCGCAAAATTATGTTTGTCTAACTTTTTATTTAATAAAATTCACTCATTATTTTGTATTTTTATAATAAATTTTAACTAATAGGAGAGTATGATACATTCTTTTAAAAAAAAAAGTATAACAGAGAGTGTATGTTTTTTAAGAGTGTAGTTTGAAAAAAAAATATTTTTTAATTTTGCTGCAGTCAAGTATATTCGAGCTGTAGGTGGTCGCAACAAAGCTTGGCCCTAGAGAAATCAAGTAAAGGAATCAGTGCAATAAGTTTCAAGAAGAAAGAAAGCCCAATAGGCAAAGGCTATCAATTGCTTTCACATTTGTGTGGCGTCTTCGTGTGCCTATGATAAGCTCTTTGCAATGTGTACAATGTATATACAGATTAGATTAAACTTGGGGTTCTACTAAATACACTATATACATTTCTTATACACTATATAATATTTTGAAAATGGCAAAACTACCCTTAGCCGTTTCTTTTGGTGTGATGTACTTTTGCTCATTTGTATGAGCTTGCATTTTCAGTGTTGGTGGTCACAGGATGATTTTGGTTGTGCATTGGAGGTGGCTTTGGTCGGAGGGGGTAGTCGTGGTGGTGGTAGCTGCGGTCACTGTTGGCAGTCATTGGAGACGCATCCGTTGGCGGTGTCTGCGAGGTAAATAAGTTTTGATACATACGGATTATATAATCCATATGGATGATAAGGATTATACAATCCGTAAGTTATAATTTGTTAAAAGAAATTTACAGATTGACTGATCCGTAAGATTCATACGGATTACCTAATCCATATGAAGCTTACGGATTGACTGATTTGTATGCTTCATACGGATTACCTAATCCTTATGATGACAGATACCACATGACACAGCACAGACTCACCGCCGACGGACGCGACAACGGAGCTCCACCACCAAAGTCGATGACCACAAATGAATAACCACTCTGCATCGCCTATACGAACGGGAACGAGAGCATGAGCAGAGAAGAAAACTGATGCAGAAAAAGAAATTGCGGATATGGTGAGGGAGAAGAAGATGCGCGGGGAGTACGGATAGCTCAAAAGTTTAAAAACATTAAACTTACACCTAAGGGCAGCATTGGAAATTCACTATGCATATATGGTGTATTGGAAATTTTTCTAGTGTATTTAGCTCATCCCTTAAACTTGTGAACTTGACCATTATTGCTTCAAGATGACATCCATTATACTCAAACGGGACTATGGTCTATAAAGAGACACATACCAGCCCATCTCTGCAATGCAAATTGACAATTAATCCTCCTATGTTTAATTTAATATTTCTGGAACCGATTTGTAGGCTTGTGACGCTTGTCATTATTTGTTATGCAACAGAAAAACTGCCCTTTACCAATATAGTATGGTTGGCATATATCCATGTGATTAGGAGTTCAACCTTCAGTGTGTATGAGAAAAATCTATTCAGAGAAGTAATTTCTTTAAATAAATTTTCCTAATCAATCTTATCGTATTTATTATTGAATTTATATACTATCAAGTCCAATTAACTTGGATTACAAGTGTTATTAATGTTAATATTGATATTCTTGAACAGATATTTGCCCTTAACTTTCGGTCAGGAATATTACCCTGGACAACCAAAAATTGCTCTTTCTTGAATTACTCACTACACTTTGGTCCACAGAAACAGAATAAAGAAGACAACAAACTACTAGGTGGTTCGGGAATCTGATGATCATGCTCAAGAGTCAAGACTATGAATATGGACATATTGGCATCCAAGTGACCACAAACTGTGATAGAAGCTTGTCTACCATTAAAAAAAAATCTGTTTGAGCCCATGACGCCAAGTCACCAAATTATCTAACTGTGCTTAGTAATATAACTCCTTGTAGGAGGCAGACATTCCACCAGATTTAACTGTCGAAATTAAAATATACTATTAAGGAGGTACTATAACTATAAGCTAAGAAATTTGTATTGACTGCTCCAAATTCCTTAGCTCTCAGTTCATATTTTTTTGGGTTATACAGTTCATCATTTATTTGCTGAAGAATTGCTTCATGGATTGTGTTTTGGGGGACAAATATGGTCTCATATCCCCTCTGATGGTTCCATTTCAGTAAACATATTTTTGTCTGTGTATAGTGGAGTTTATGTTCTTTTAGTCTTTTAAATATTGTCCTAGTCATGGATTCTTAATCCATTATTGAAGAATTGATTATTATTCTTGCTTTTGAAAGAAAAATATAAGCTCCCATTTGCAACTGGGTGATTCCATTCTAGAGTACTTAATTTCCCTGATATACTGCACAATCAAATTTTGAAGATTGCGTAATTTGGGAAACAATATTTAGTGTGATGTCAAATGTAAAAATAGGGGTGGGGGTGGGGGAAAATCATCATTTCCAAAATAAAATAACAAATGGGAAAGAAATAAAAATGGGACCGCGGGACAATTTTTTTTAAAAAAGAAATCCAGAAGACGAGAGATTTTTATATAAGGCAAGTTATATCATCATAATTCACTCACATAGTTCTAGTAGTAAATTTTGTATATCGCCTAAAAAAAGTAAATTTTGTGTAAACTGATAGTAAATTTATTACCAACCTCAAACAGAACCTTAGATAATTATGCTATATGTTTGCATGATGATAATCGCATGAAGTTTTATGTTCAAATTATGGCAATTTGCCTTAAATTCTGACGATACTTTACTACCACTTCATACAAAATTCACGTTAGATCTCCATGATACATATTGATTTTATATTTTTTGTAATCTCTAATGTTCTGTTTGAAATGGTAGTAAATTTTTTATTAAATTTTATTTCCAAACTTAAATTTAAAAACAAAACCTATTTGGATAAAAAGAGTTGATGTTAACTTACTTAAAAAAAAGTTTCCTGGTTCTATAGTTTTAATTTTTTAGAATTTGTCTCTTCTTCTTGTTTGATATTTATCCCTACCTTTCTTTGATAATTCATGCATTAGAAATTGGTATTAAAGATTGACAAAGATAAAATTTAAAATTGCAGTCATTATTGTAATTTATTTTTTTATATTGTAAGAAATTACAAATAAATGTGATTGATGTAATCACAGTTTAAGTCATTTTACATTAACAGGCACTAAAAAATATTAATATTGCAGTCAAAATTAAAACTATAAATTATTTCTTAAAAATGTATTTGTTTTCACGTTGTTACTAATTTTCACTCTTTCCAATGAACAAAACGCAAAAGTAACAAAATTGAATCTTTTGTATTTTGTGCCTCGGAGTGATACAAACTCCGTTAAAAATGTCTACACAAAGATGCACTAAAACTTTGACATAGATTACTAAGACTAAATTCTGTTTTTTATTATTAAAAATAACACTAAAACAACTCTAACAAAACCCCATTTTCCTGAGCAAAAGATAAACCGGGTGAACTGACCCATTGCTGGGACATAAGACACTCCACTCAAGCCGCTTCTTGGTCGGACAAAATGATGGAGCAACAAATTAGGACTAATGGCTGAGAATCATTAATAAAGCAATTGGAAATTGATAATACAGTGTTATTGTCACCATTAACAACCCGTCTTTCTCCAACTACAACATATCACTCAACCTTAACCACCACCATGTCTCTCTGATTATAAGTTTCTGGTGGAATCTCAAATTGTTTTTCATTTATGTCTCCTCTCTCTTTGTCATTCATTTAGTCTTGAATATTACGTACTCGTCTGGTGAAGCCATATCTCACCTTACCTCAGCCGTACAATAAAATTTATCTCGTGAATACTACTATGCTCATAATGGAATTACTTAAGCAATTAGAGGTGTATGTATGATATTATAGGTTCAAACTTCATTAATGTTATTGTACACAAATTTAAAAAAAAAAAAAGATGTATATATGTCTGTTTAATTGATACCCACAAGTTTAAGAGAAATTGTTTTAAAGTTAGATAAAATAATTTTCATAATAGTAATTTTAAACTATTAAAATATATTTAAATTAATTTTAATAATAAATTTTAAATTAAAACTTGTCTACAGATATTTAGATTTTAATAGAATATGTCTGCTCTTAGTCAAGCACTTAGAAAAACCAGAGTCAAGTGTGGCTCCGATTACTTCCCAAAAGGCGATGGTAGAAACAAACAAGCTACCCCAGAAAGGATTTATTAGAAATTTGGAATCACAAAATTAATATTTATCTTGTAAATATTTAAGATGAAACATAAGAAACTTAAAAAGAAGATAAAATATAAGGGATTTAGACAGATGGAAACCTAATCATTTTCCATAATAAAATAATTAGACATAAGTGATTAATACATTGAAATCAAATAATTAGATATAAATGATTAATACATTGAAGTTAAAGTTAAATTATTCCAATAATATCCAAATTTAATGATTGACAAAAACAATTCTTATTCAAATTTTATTTTCATCTGGAATATAAATTAAAATTATTACCAATTCATTAGTTGGAAATAAATTAACGTTACAAACAAATAGTTGAACACCATATTCTCCATGGAAAAATTATATTCTTTTTAACACTTTTTCTTCTTCTTTGGCTAATAAATCTTTTTATTTATTTATTTTGATCGAAAATATAGGGTAGAAACATTAGAATTTGTTTACTTTGAAAAAAAATCTTTTATTTTAGTTTCTTTTTTATTTTAATTAAAACAATACTATCTAAATTTATTTTATTTTCTGTTCTAAAAAAATTATATAAAATAATACAATTATTATTTTCTATATGAAATTTTGAATAAAAAAACATTTCTTATACAAAAAATTTAAATAAAATAAAATAAAATAACTTGTCAAATTTTGGTATTGAAAATGAAATTATATATATTTTCAAGTGTATCCTAAAAAACAATCATGTTGAAAGTAAGATAAAACACTAATGGTTTGTTTTGTTGGATGAGAGAAAAATAAGAAAGAAAGAAAAAAATTGAAATTTGAATTGGAAAAAAAGTAAAAATTTTATGTATAGAAGTCAATTTTTTTTTTCATTTTATCTTAAAAAAATATACTTTGATAACTCATGTTTTATTTCTTCTCAATTTTCTTTCCACTCGCTTTCACTCCAAACAAACTCACCATAAGTGTATATACTTTCTTAACAGGGTTTGAATCTCAATGAGAGACTAATCTCTTGTATTACACCTATTATTGTTGATAAAATATATATATTTTTTCAAATGAAAACACGGGAAAGAATCTGATTGGAGGATGGTTGGGTCATCAGCGTCATGATTATGGGAAGGAAGAATAAGTGATGAGTCTGATGACTATCCTGCACCACTCAAAGGGGCCAATTACTTTAATTTCGAGAATAATATCCCTATTTGAATATCTACCTCCTAACCTCTTTTCGGGGTTCATAAAATTACTCGAAGAATTTTCTCCCTCGTACCTTTTCACGATACAAATGCACACCCCAATTGAATGCTTTCTCATACACACACTCGAGGCCCGGAGCATCTCATCTATGTGATCTACCTTCGTTAACATTATGCCAATAAAAAGTGTATCAATGCCATCGTGGACAAAAGAATAGAACATTCACCCGTATAGTCTAGTCCAGATTCTTCTAGGAACAGATTTAGTGGACTGTGCTAACTATATTATTTAAGAATCACGTTTGATTTGAGGCATTCTCACATAATATCCAGCTAGACGCAACTCAAATCTGAAAACACCCATTTTGTTGACTGAGGACTGGAGAACAAATTGAATTTATAAAAACACGCTTTATTATATTATAACATAAAAAATATTGTAAATGTTCACACTATGGTCCAATGTAACAGTTCTAATTCAATACTCAGAAATCACTAGGCTGGTCAAACCACTAGACTTTTGGAGACAAAAAAAAAAAAGAACTATGAAATTCATAGATTGTTTATGAATTTGTGGTAAAAAAAAGTAATAATGTGACACACGACGATGTCCCCAATTACATATGATATGATTGCGTATGTGCGTGGTTTATTGTCCCTGTGGCCATCATCAATAAGTAGAAAAAATGGGAGTGGGGGCACGAAACAAATATAATTCCAGAAATGGTCTCTCTTTTTTATGAGCAATCTCTATTTTTACATCATTTGACACATTACATATGTGTTGAGGCTAACTGCTCAACAACACTCGTGGAACACTAGTGGATCTCTTTGAGTACATGATGATATTGCTATAACTTCTTATGACTTTAAATTTCAATGAAAGAATCTGTAAAGACTTACAAGTTACAACAAAAATTGGGAACTTAGTAAATACTGGAGTATTACCACTATAACACAGAAATAGACATTGGTACTGAAACATCACCGGCAAAGCTGGTATTATCCCTAGTTGTATTTGAATTGCCAGCAAACGCATAGCCTACACCTAATCCACCATAATGTAGAGATGCATGCTCACATCTCTGAAAAACTCTTGCAAGTGAAGCTGCTTTTCTTCTTGCGCGTTTTGTCCCTGTGAAAAGAAGGGTTTGAAGTAATCCGGCCAAAGCTGGTGCCGTCACAACTCTTTCTGTTGCAGCTGCGCCTCCACTCCGGCACAACTCAAGCAACGCTGCAACCACATTCTCTTTACCTCTCGGTGTTCCACAACGCATCATTCCAATTAGTCCAGCCACTGCTGATTCCTCATTCACCACTGCTTTGGCCCCAATTGGCTGCCGAACAATCAAGGCCAGTGCACCGGCTGCTTCTTCTGCAACTCCTTCATTTCCCAAAGCACCAACAAGAGCTGTCACTGCCCCAGCCTCGATCATTCTAACACAATTCTCAGTGTGTGTGGAAAGATTGAACAAGGCTGTCACAGCATCCTTCTTTCCTCTTGGAGTCCCCTCTTGCAACAGCCCTGCTAGGGCCTCAACCGCTCCGATCTCATCTGCAATTATTTTCTTATAGTCATGGACGGCCGATAGACTGAACAACGTCGCAGCAGCATTTTCCTTAGCCTCTGTGGTGTGTCCAAATCTCAACACATCAACAATTGATCCAAGACACCCTTCCTCGTCCATAATCCAACTTTTGTTCTTGTCAAAAATGGACAAATTGAGCAGCGCAGTCACAGAATTCTCCTGAGCAACGGCATTAGGCGATGAAAGTAAATTCCGAAGATACGGAATTGCCCCAGCTTCTGCAATGAAGGCGCGATTTTCCTTTCCAGTTTTTGCAAGCAACCGAATCTCCCTAGCAGCCACAGTCCTCCCAGCTTGAGACCCACCAGCGAGCTGTTTAATGAGAAGTGTTGCGGTGGCTCTGTTGGCTTCAAGGGCAGCTTTGGTGGGACAGGCTGACGGGAAAGCTTCACCCATCGCATCCATGACCTCCGGTGGCTCAAGAGGAACTCCATGTGCAGTGCACCACTGCACAATCAAATTCCTCAGAGCCCGGTTCGGAACAAGGCGAGTGTGAGCAAGCATTTGACCTGTTTTGGGGCAAGTAGTATGCCCTTCTTCCATCCACCTTGAAATTGAACTCCTGTCATAGGTTTGACCAGTGGAAATAATTACAGGGTCTCTCATCAAATCCAACGAAATTGGACAGCAGAAGTCCTTAGGAACAGTCAAAAACGTTTCAGCAATTTCCTGTGTAATCAACCTCCTCTTAGGCTTCTTCTGACTTCCACTCTCAAAACCAAGCTCATCCTCCTCAAAGCCAAAGAGCAAAAACCTGCAATATCTAGTCATAGCCACCAACCCATTAAGCACAGAAATAGTAGGCTCAATGTCACCCTCATGATTAACAATCTGCTCCTCCAACTCCTCAATTTCAGACCTACAGCTAGCCGCATCAACAATCTGCAGCTTCTCAACATAGAAAGATCTCAATTCAGCAGAATCAGGAAGCCTTCCATTCTCAAACTCGTCAAGAAATGAGAAGAACCGAACCCTGAGAGCATCATCCTTCATGTCTATAAAAAGCTTAGCCCTTCTAGATTGTTTCTGCAAGAGCTCAACCTGTTCCCTAACATCCTTACTCAACAAAACATCCTTAACAGGAAAAACGTCCATAAGGGTCGAAATCTCCTGGTTCAAATCATGAAAGTGAGCAGAGATGGAATGGTTCTGAAGCAAGAGCCATAACTTACTCGATTGGGCGCAGTAATCGAGGACAATCTTGGAGCGGTAGAGCAAGAGGTAGAGCTCCTTGAGACAAAGCACCGCCGTGGGTGGAAGACAACAAGAACGCGAATCGGAATCACGCAAATACTCCAAAAGCAACTGAAAAACTTCAACTTTTCCGATCAGAGACCGCGAGTTCTTGCGCTGGAAGAAGAAACAACGCTTCGAAAAACAAGACACAATCTCGTTGGCAACGGAGATGAGGGTCTGAACCAACGCGACGTCGCTTAAGTCAACGGGGGCCAGAAACGCTTCTAACGTCGGCGACCTTCTCCGCCGGAGCGACGAGAAAATTGCCCCTGAAGCCATTCAAGAAATTCTAGGGTTTCCGCGTTGGAACCCCACTTGGGGGATTTAATATGTTGTTATCTTCGATACCCAGATAATAATGATAAGAACCCAGAAGTTTTTAAGGTAAAAGATAAGAACTTGCGGAAGTTTTAGATCTGGGGTGGCAGCGAAGAAATTTTCTGGGAAAATGATTCTGGGAAACGTAAGAGAAAGAAAGACTGTGAAACAGTTACTGTTGTGGTGTGGAGGTGGTGTTGGGTGAGGGGGTTTGAATGTTCAAAGGGTTAAGAAGAAGCGATGAGGATAGAGAAATAAAAAATGGCCCGAATCCGCGTATGGGTACAAGAAGGAAAAGAAAGAAGGACTGAATTTCCTACGACTTTGTGGTGTTTCTTTCTTTCTAATTTTCAATCCCGTAGGAGTGTCGATGCAGCCTGCGTGACAATGACTTTCCTAAGTTTGACGGATTGATCATGCAGATTCTGGTCCATTCGTTTTATTTATTTTGGGGTTAGGTTTGGTTTCCCCTTGCTTTGCTGCGTGGCAGGGAAAGTGTAAAGCAAAGGGTTAAAGTGGGATTGGCTTGTCAACTGAAAAAAGAAGGGTTCAGCTTTTGTGTGAAATTACAATTTTGGTGTTCTTGGAATGGCTTGAGGTAGATGTTATTAGTTGTTGTAACATTTTTTCAGATAAGGCTTAAATTGTAATAGATGGGGAAGTTGGGACTCTTTGCTGGCTCTGTCTTATGTGTTGTTTTGGTTTTGACTTTGTGGGTGAAATAGTGTTTGAGTTACATCTTTCTTTGATGCCCTTCGTTCGTTCGTTCTTGCTTTCTGCGGCTATGATTTCAGACTTGCGTTTTAAAGTCCACACTGTTTTGCAGTTCCTTGACATGCGTGCATCATGTTTTGTTTCTTTTCCCCCCACAAGATAAGGAAATAGGATGGATGCATTTGGCATTTGCTACCGTTTTGAGGTGTTTTATCACTTTGTTTACTTTAATTCAAAAAATGGGTAGATGATCGTATAATATTGAATGTCGTATTTATTTTTTCTTACATCGATCTCCTAAATTGGTAATTATCCCTTGACAAAGATCTTTGTCATAAGGAGATAATCTTGATGAACAGACAAAGATGTAATTTTCATTATTAATTTATTCTAATTAATTCTTTTCTACTAATAATTTATTGGTTTTTTGAATTTGAGTCTTATATATATATATATAATTCATTCTTCATAATCCCATAATATTTGAGCACGATTTTCTCTCAAAATAAAAGTATGCATGGTAATCGGATTAATACAAATGATAGGTGTTTGTATTTTTTAACTAAATAATTCAGAATTTAAATCTTGATTATAGGTATGGAATAAAATTATATTAAAAGAGAAATATTTATATTATGTGTGCTCACATATTCTTATGAGAACTAGTCATTGTTTTTTTTATAATTTGTACCGTATTTCAAAAAATCATACCTTACAGAAAAAAAATGTTGTTTGTACTAATATTGTGTGTTTTATATACAAAATTTCTTATATTATTTTAACAACTATTTAGTTTGAAGTAGATTTTCTTTTGCGGAAAATAATTATTGTTTTCACTAAAAAGATAATGAGGGAGAGATGATAGACTTTTTTAAATAAATAAATAATTTATACTTATTTATTTCAAACATGACTTCCCTTTGAATTTAATGGAGTTAAAATCATAGCTAATATTTTCAGCAACGTAAAGGAATTTAATTTTTACGAATAAAAATACTATGCAGTTGTGGTAAGGAAGAGTCAGACCAAGTATTTTAATGAGATGAATTATAAAAAAATGAATAGAATATAAATACGACCTTTTTAATTTAAATTAGTGTTAGTGTATATTTTTAATTGATATATTTTGCTTTAAGTATATATCATAATAATTTTATCCAAAAGTATTAATAGAATTAAACATGAATAATTTTTTTAAAAAAAGTTTGGAGTGAGGATGAGAGAAGAGGAAGAAGGAGGGTTGACATGAGAAAAGTGATGGGGCCAGGGCAGGCGATTATGATTTATGAGAGTGGATTAAAATGGTATGCTTAGCTTAGCTGTAATTTGGAGGTAAATACGTGGTTTTGCTCTTTTTGCCTAAACTAAAGAACTAGGCACTACTCCAAACGGTGAGTTGACCGTTGAGAATTCATAATCTTGAGACCAAATACCTTATTTTAGAATTCAGTACTATATTATTATAGTATTACTTTTTAATAATGATAAATATTGATAATTTGTTGATTTTGTTTTTTTATCGTTGCTTAAGTCAAGTGATAATAGATTCCTTTTTAGAAAACCCTTTTGAACAAAATTGATAAATTTAATATTATTTTAAAATAAATTAAATATATAAAATAATAATTAAGATAATATGTAGTGATGATTTAATCATTAAATTAATTTTTTAAATAACGTAAAAGTTTTAACCAATCTAACTAGTGTTAATTATAAAAAATCTTATATACTTTACCACTAATGTAAATCCTAATCAGTATAATTTTTTATTATATTAATATATAATAAACACTTTCTTTAGATGTGATGAAAAAATGAAGAAAAACAAAGAGAGAGAAAAATCAATGAAAAGAAATAGAAGGAAAACATAATCAAATATTTCATTAAAAAGAAAAAGACATAAAATAAATTTTTTATTATTATATTTTTATTTTAAATATAATAATTATGGATAAATTAATAAATAGATAAATTTCTTATTTTGACATTTTTCTGTCGTTTTCTCTTCACATAATTAGAAAAAGAACAAATTCTCTTGCTATATTTTCTTCCTTTTCAAAATATATTAATATTGAACTGAACAAAGTGGTAAAATAATGTCAAAATTAATTCTTTTATGATATTTAATTTTTTAGACTTACGGAGTTTTTCGTTATAAAGGATAATAATACCAACACGTTATGTTTTTAAGAAAATGCAAAAATATTAACGTATTGGTTAAAAAATTAAAATTTAATTATTTTTCTATAAAAATAATTATTAATATTTTTAAATGATTGCTTTTATTTATTAATAGTGGCATAAATTAAATTGTAGTAATGATTATCGTTTCTTTATTAATTTTTTAACCAATATATATTTAAAGAGATGCAGTAGTTCTCTTGTAAAATTCATTCAGCAAAAAAAAAAAATCTTGTAAAAGTCATTCAGCTAAAAAATTTATCTTGTAAAATTAGCATTCATAGGTTTCCGTTAGTTAATCTTCCGTTTTTCTTACACATCATTAATGACTCACTTCTATTTATGCCACTAATTACGTTTTAAACTTCACCGGACGTGTTTAAATAATAAACAATACTGTACTACGATAGAAAATTTGACGTTGTAGCCTGTAGAATAATATAGGTCGCATAAAAAAAATTCTCTTGTAAAATGCATGTATATTATTCTGGACAAATTTATTTTTCAACCTGAACATCAATACCACTTTTAACCTAAGTTAATTGGGGTCGGTGATAGATAAATTCAATGATAGATCAAAAATAAAACAAAGAAAAAGGGATGAGAAGAAAAAAGGAAAAATAAGACAAAAGAAAGTAAAAATAAACTAAAATAAAATAAGGGTAAAAGAAGGAACGGAGAAATAAAAAAAAAACTAAAAAAAAAGGAACGACTGGAATATGAACATACTAATGGGTTTAACCATCCACTAAACTTATCTCTTGTCTCCACTTCGTCCTAAGACATATCGACCATCAATTTATATCACCCTCTACTAGGTCTTGTTTAACTACCTTTCTCCAAGTGAGTTTCAGTCTACTTTTACCTCTATTTATATCGAGCTCTTGGTAATAAACTATTATTCTAACAGGAGCATCCAGTGGTCGTCTCATGGTGTGTCCAAATCATCTCAATCTATGCTCTCTCATCTTTTCACACACTAGAACTACTGCTACCTTTCGTCGAATATCCTCCTTTCTTATCTTATCCATCTTTGTATAACCACACATCCACCTTAACATTCTCATTTCTACTACCCCTATTTTGTGCTCATGTTGGCTGTGTGTTGGCCAGCATTCTGCTCCATATAATATTGTCAGTCTTATAGCTGTTCTATAGAATTTTCCTTTTAGCTTAAGGAGAATTTTGCAGTCACACAAAAATCTAGATGCACTCCGTCATTTCATCCACCCTGTTCTAATTCTATGATTTACATCATCATCAATCTCACAACCTTTTTGCAAAATTGATCCCAAGTATTTAAAAACATATTTCTTAGGTATCTCTTGACCAAGTAGATGTACTGTGTCTTGATCATCATCTATTTCCCATGAAAATTCACACTTCATATTCTTCGTCTTGCTATTGCTTATCTTGAATCTTTTAGACTCCAAAGTGTTTCTCCACAATTCCAGTTTTCTATTAACATCATCTTTGATCTCATCAATAAGCATAATATTATCTGCAAAAAGCATACACCACGACACTTCCTCTTGAATATCTTTCGTTAGTTAATTCATCACTAAGACAAAGAGATAAAGACTAAGAGCTGAACCTTGGTGAACACCTACCGTGATAGGGAAATACCGTGATGTTCCATTACAAGCTTTCACACAAGTAGTAGCCCATCATACATATCCTTGATTGCATTAATATACTTTAATGTTACATTTTTCTTCTCAAGAGTTCACCATAAGACTTTTCTTAGGACCCTATCGTATGTTTTCTCAATATCTATGAACATCATATGTAATTCTTTCTTCTTTTCTCGATATTTTTCTATTAATTGTCGCATCAAGAAAATAACTTTCATGGTACACTTTCTTGACCTAAATTCAAATTGATTTACGAAAACCTTGATCTCCCTCCTTAGACG
The DNA here is from genome assembly GCA_013407115.1 of Glycine latifolia. NCBI lineage: Eukaryota > Viridiplantae > Streptophyta > Magnoliopsida > Fabales > Fabaceae > Glycine > Glycine latifolia. Next base: position 7,441,743 of record CM023955.1, on the reverse strand, counting down.
ATGTTTAATAACTTTCTCCCACAACTTCATAGTATGACTCATGAGCTTGATGTTTCAATAGTTAGAACAATTATGAATATCTCCCTTGTTTTTGTAAATAGGCACAAACATATGTTTCCTTCAAGCATCAAACATCTTATTTGTTTGAAGAATCTTATTGAAAATATTTGTCAATACTTTTATTGTCACATCTCTCAAGCCTCTCTCCACACTTCAATGGGGACGTTATCGGGTCCCAAAGTTTTATTATTCTTCATCCTCTTTAAAGTTTCTTTAATTTCATGTGTCTTAATTCTGCACATAAATCTTCTATTAAGATCATCATAAACTTCCTCAAAATTCACCTCACTTTTATTGTCATCCCCACTAAAAAGTTTGTTAAAATAGTTTATCTATCTTTCACTTACATTCCCGTTAAAAAATTTATTTTTATTTAACATTAATTTCATTTAAAGGATAATATAATGAGTTAGAATGTTGTTTGTAAATAAAGCTATCAATTTTTTTTTTGTAATGGAATGTTTTTTTGGTAATGGTATCAAAATATAATTTGCATATGGCCAATGGTGAAGTTAGATTAAATTATTGAACTGAACTTTTTAAAAATCAAACTGAATTGAATTATAAAAACCAAATTATTAATTGTTATAAAAAATCAAACCAATCTGCTTTCTAAGTTCAGTTTTATAAAATTGAACTGTCATGAAATGGTGCAAAAACTAGAGGATTTATTTATTTTGGTAGTGAACACAACGCCAGATCCCTCCTCATGATCATTCAATGAATCAATTGGCATTCAAGCTTTTTTTTTTAATTGCATTTTCATGAAATCATCATTTCAGATGTAAACTTTTCCAAAAGAGTATCATAAATGTTTAAAGGTATTGTATACTCATACGTAATTAATTGTTACAAATACGAATGGAAATTTACTCACAATGGGCATTTTGCGCTTTCAAAAGTCACAAGCATTCTGTAATTTTACTATATTCTTTCTTAGATTAATTATCCTTCTTAATATTTTTTAGTCCTTCTTACAGTAAAAAATCACCACAAGTTGTGCATTAAAACTGTTAAAAATAGGTATAGAGAGACTAAAAAATATTTTACAAATTTAATGGATTTTAAAATGTAAATTATAATTTGGGAACTAAAAAAAAATAGATTCCCAAATTTGAGAGTAAAAAACATGTTTAAATATTAATTAAAACATTCAAATGTCATTATTTTTGTTACGAAATAAGAATGGAAATGAATACATCATAGAATACATAAATAAAATGATATAGGATTAATATTTCAAGTTTCAAATTCGATTCTTGTATGTGTATAAATATACTTGTTTTTTTTTTATGAATTTAACTAATATACTTGTACCAAAAAATAAATATATATACATTAAAAAATCTCGTAAACATTTATTAACATATACATATTTATTTTTAGTATAAATACATTAATAAGTTATATCATTAATATATTTTAAGATAAATACGTAGTTATAATTAGCTAACATACTTATACTTGCATACATTTCCTCTTGGAATATCACTCTTAGGTAATTTAAATTAGATAAATGACAATATAATATATTAATCAATAAATTTATAATTTTTCAAATTCATATAGTAGTAAATAAAATTCCTAGTATTTTTCAATATAAAATTAAACTATAACGCTATACACATATATGTGACCTATTATGAAACCATTCAAGTGTGTTTTTTTTCTTTTTGGAAATCAAAGACCATCTATTATAATTTATACTACTTAAACGACTGACTTATTCAAATAATAAAATTCAACTTTAAAATTGAATTTATTTATTTAACTAAACAAATAATCAATTTTATAACAAACTAATTAAATAATTCATGAATAAATTATACTATTTCTATTTTTATAATTCATTTTTTCACTTTTTCCCTTTTTTGGTATTTAATTTTTTCATCTCTTTCGATCAGATCACACATCTTAATTATCTCATACTTTTTTTAAATGTTTTTCTTGTGTTATAAGAAAAGTTAATAAATTTGAAGTATGAATACAATTTCTTACACAGTAGCAGTACGGCAGAAAAGTTGAATGGCATACCCTGCAAGTAACGACGTGACTTAAGTACGAAACATTTCCAACCACGTTTTGTGAAAAGTCAAAAACTAAAATGAAGCCACGTGTCGCACGGTCAATCGAGGACTTGTTGGAAGAAGGAACAGGTGACGCTTACGTTGGATCATTTGACTTGCGCCCAAGGATGAGTGAACTGGTTATTGGTATGTCCGAGTGAATACTAAGTGCTTGTTTTGCCTTTGACACGTTATCACTTGCCGCTTACCACACGCTTTCAGTTGTTATCTGTCACTAATAATATGATTAATAATGTATTACTCATAATATCATTCATTTGCAAATTGCAAAACAATGCTTTCCCTAGGACCATTCATTAAAATACTTTTATATCTGTGTACTTTTCCTTTTCATGAAGAGATATTTTTTTTATCATATACATGTAATTTTAACCATTGGAATTGATTTGAATAAAATTGATTCAAATATCCAAAATAAGATCTTTAATTTAAATTTTGTAGATTGAAACATGATAGATAGAAAAAAAACTCATACCAGATGGTCAATCAAATTATATTCTTTGACATAAATTAGTTATCATAAATTTAATAAATATTTCACATCTATATATATTATTAATATGTTGTTAATATATAAGAAAAAAATTATTAAAGGATGCCCAACGCCATTAAACTTGATAAAATTGATCAATTCTTTTGTGTTTATAACAGTTAAAAAAATCAAATATATATCATGTGCATTCCGATATATATCCAAATACTTCACATTTACAACATTTAATAATACTATATGTATATGTAATTAATTTGAGTGAAATTGAATCCAAATTTCTTAAATAAGATTTCATATTTAAATTTTATAAATGAAAAAATATAATTAAAAAAAATCATTTAAAAAGTCAGTCAAGTTCCCACAATTATTGGTTATCAACGACACTAACGGAACATGATAAAAAAAAAAAACAAATATCCAAATATCATATGCATTCCATAAAAAAATGTGCTAATTCTTTCATTCATTCGGTACAGTTTGAAGTTTCTTTTTATTTTTAACATCCAGATATCACATGCATATTTGGTTATATAAATTAAGTCAAGTTAACTACAATTACTTTGAACAGCAGATCATTTTCTTTATATATTTAAAATAAATTTTTAATCTTTATAAATAATTTAAAATTTAATTTAAATTCTTAGAAAAAATTAGTTAGGTTTGAATGTTTAATTTTTAAAAAAGAATAATTTTATTCTCTGTTTTTAATTAATTTATGTTAAATGCTGAATTTTTTAACGACTTAGACAGTACTCGTAACTTAATATTGCTCTTATTAATAATAAAAAGCAACTCAATATTGCCAGTTCTATTCCAACTATTATTTCTAAATTTTTAAACTGGTCTGGTTTCTAATCTTACGTGTTTGTATGCAGTTAGTAATTACTTAATAAATGAGAATACACTCATGGATTGGATTGGGTCAAACGTGTTTTAGAACACGTGCCAACTGTAAATCAAACACATTATCATTAGATTGTTGAGTAAAGGAAATAAAATGGAAGACAATAAAATATAATGATATTATATTTCAATTTTTTAATTTGCTAAAATAAAGATAAAATATAATGGAAACCAACGAAATCTATTTTTTCCAACTAATTTGTTTTCTCGTATTTTTCTATTTTCATTGCATCATCTATCACATTTTCGCTCTGATCTTTCTTATTTACGCTCATCCACCTCCAAGTTTGGAGTGAACGTTGCTCATTTTCGATTATTCTTAACACATGCACCTTAAATGCACAACTACAATAATTATTTTCTTTTTAATCGTCAGATAATACTAGTAATTAAAAAGGATATTCTTCTATACGAAAAGAGGTGTCAGAACCTTTCTTCTATAACGGGTCTGAGCCCTTTTTCTAAACTTTCGACCTAAATTCAAGTTGTTATAGTCATAGATCATATTATACCACAAATAAAATAAAATAATTTGAACATGCTATTATTTGAATATTCTCTAAAATAAAAATAGTTTTTCTTCACGTTGAAAAATATTATTGTAAGAGAAAAACGTCATTCTTGATATTTGAATAATCTTTATCCAATCTACGCTCACTTCAACCATAGTAAGAGTGCATTTCCCTGCATGAGGTTCGCTAGAATGTGCAAGTGTCTCTGCTTAATTTGTTGTTTGGGGGAAAAAAATAAACATAAAAAAGGCACGCGACGCTTTAAGCTTTAAGCCTTTAATGAACTCACTGTGATTGCCCTTTCAGCAAAGGCACAAGAGATTCATTCCGTTTACTTATTTTGTGGGGTTGCGGTTTGCTTGGTTAACAAAATGACCGACCATGGAAATTTCAATTTCTTAAGATCACACATTTTTCTTTCCTTACGATGAAGGAAAGACAAAAGTCATCTATTTGGAGTACATATATGTACGAAATAACAATTAAATAAACAAAGAAATCAAATTCGTCACTCCTAATGTTGGATAATTTCCGTTTTTAGTTGATAAGATATAATCTTGGTTTTTATTTGATAAGATATAATCTTGCTTTTATTTGATAAGATATAATCTTGTTTTTATTTGATAAGATATAATCTTGTTATTATTTGATAAGATATAAATCAAATAATATTTGATAGCTTAGGCCCAGCCCATTTCATCCTATAAATAGATGAGTAAGGGTGGAGGCAATACACACAGAAATTTGAGAGCCTCAAGTGACAGTCTTGAGTGATATATTTGAGCAAGCCACCGTGCCTGCATATTTGAGAGCTTAGAGTGAAACACTGTGAGCATTTGAGTGACCACCATTGTTGGAGAGGTTGAGTGTATCACCACATTGGTGTGTTTTTGATTCATTGTAACCGATTATTGTTATAGTGGATTTTGATACTGGACTAGGTCCCGTGAGTTTTTCTTTTCTCACATTGAGGAAGGTTTTCTCACGTAAAACAAATTCTGATTGTCTCTCTCTCTCTCCCTTTTGATTTTATTTCCGCTTCCGCAAATTGATTTGAGGGTCCGAAATACCCAACAGTGGTATCAGAGCCCGGGTTCGACGGGTTTCTGAAGGAGACGAGATGGAGACCAACGGTATCACCCACGACGGAGATATGTTCAGATTGACCGCAGACAACTTTGCGTATTGGAGACCAATGATGGAAGATCACCTCTACTGCAAAGATTTATTTGAGCCCATTACCCTTGCCGTGAAGCCAACCGGAAAAAGCGAGAAGGAATGGGAGGTCCTGAGTCGTAAGGCGGTGGCCACGATCAGGAAATATATTGATAAAAGCCTCTTTGAGCACGTGTCAGAGTTCACGAACGCGTACGAATTGTGGAACAAGCTAGAGTCCATGATTCAGAAGAAGACTCCCAGGAACAAAGCACACCTGGTTCGCCGACTTGTGAAGATAGAATACAAGGACGGGATGAGCATGATTGAACACCTTAGCACCTATAAAGGTATTGTGAATCAGTTGACCAAAGCCGAGATGAAGATTGATGACGAGTTGCAGGCTTTGCTGTTATTGAGTTCGTTGCCGGAAAGCTGGGATACTCTGGTAGTAACTTTGAGTAACTCGGCTCCTGATGGAAAACTGAAGATGGATGTTGTAACGGACAGTCTCCTGAATGAAGAAGCCAGGAGAAGAGAACGAGGTGTAATCAGTACGTCCGAGGCTAATGTTGCTGAGAATAGAAGAAATTCTGATTCCCGGGGTCGTAGCAAGAGCCGGGATCGAGGTGGACGAGATAGGTCCAGAGGCCGGTCAAGGCCAAAGCATGACTTGAAGTGCTTCTACTGTGGGAAGGTAGGACACAAGAGACCAGACTGCCGAGCTCTGCAGAATGACGAACAGAACGGCTGTGTGAAGCCGGATCAGATTGTTCCCAGAAAGAGAAACGAGAGGAGCACCACGGCTGTGGCTGCTAACCCAAATGCCGAGATATTCCTCCTCAGTGAAGAAATGTTGAACATAGCCCATGATGATTGCACTTGGATTGTTGACTCTGGTGCCTCGTTCCACGTCACCCCACATGAAGAATTCTTTTCTGCTTACAGGAAGGGAGATTATGGTGTCGTGAAGATGGGAAATCAGGTGACCAGCAAGATTGTTGGTGTTGGTGATGTAACCCTGACCACAGATACAGGGTGCCGGGTTACGCTGAAAGATGTGAGGCATGTACCTGACATGCGTTTGAATTTGATCTCGGTTGGAAAACTAGATGATGCCGGGTCAGTGAATTACTTTGGTGAAAGTAGATGGAAGCTGACCAAGGGGAGCTTGGTTGTGGCCCGAGGTAAGAAAGAAGGCTCCTTGTATGTGATGCAAGGAAGGACGATTGGTGGAGAAACCAATGCCATCCGGGATGGACAGAACCTTGAGCTATGGCACAAGCGTCTCGGCCATATGAGCGAGAAAGGACTCCAGATTTTAGAGAAGAAAGAACTATTGACCGGGTTGAAGGGCCAAGTGTTGGAGAGTTGCACACATTGCCTAGCTGGAAAGCAGCACCGGGTTTCGTTTGTGAGACCGGATCAACCCAGACGACGAAGGCAGATCTTAGATCTCATCCATACTGATGTTTGCTCCATGTCAGAGAGATCGCTTGGAGGAGCGCAGTACTTTGTTTCTTTCATTGACGATCATTCCCGCAAGGTATGGGTTTATTTGATGAAGACTAAAGACCGGGTACTCCAATGTTTTAAAGAGTTCCATGCTATGGTGGAAAGGGAGACCGGTAAGAAGTTAAAAGTGGTTCGATCAGATAACGGTGGTGAGTACCGGGGTCCCTTTGAAGCTTACTGTAGAGAAGCCGGGATCCGACTTGAGAAGACACCTCCCAAGACTCCGCAGTTGAATGGACTTGCTGAGAGGATGAACAGGACTATTGAAGAGAAGGTCCGGAGTATGCTATCCAATGCCAGATTGTCGAAAGCATACTGGGGAGAAGCCGTCATGACAGCTATTGACTTGATTAATTTGTCACCATCAAGACCACTTGAAGGAGATATTCCTGAAGAAGTCTGGACAAGTCGGAAAGCGACCTATGACCACCTGAAGGTGTTTGGATGCCGAGCTTTCGTGCATGTCCCCAAAGATGAAAGGGCGAAGCTCCAAGCGAAGACCAAGGAATGTATTTATCTCGGTTCACCGAAAATCGAGTTCGGGTTCAGACTTTGGGATCCAATTAGCAAGAAGATTGTGAGAAGCCGAGATGTAGTATTTCATGAAGATGAGACAATTCATGACATCTCGAAGCCCAAAGTCCGGGTTCCTGTTTGACATGAAGAACCTGTCCCTCCTGTTCGAGTTGAAGTAGGGGGAGAGCCTGAAGAAAGAAATGTTGACCAGCAACAAGCTGATGATGACCGAGATACTGAGATTCGAGTTGATGTAGAGAACCGTGATACACCGGGTTCTCAAGCGGCTGAAGAAGAACAGCCGAGATACCCCACTAGAGAAAGAAGACCTTCTATGAGGTACCCACCTGATGAATACACCGTCATTGCTGAAGATGGTGAGCCTCAGAGTTATGATGAGGCCATAACGAGCTCGGAGAAAGAAGCGTGGGAGAAGGCAATGCAGGACGAGATGAATTCCTTGCATGAAAACCAGACTTATGAGTTGACCGAGCTGCAAGGCTACTCAGATGCCGATTTAGGGGGAGATTCCGACTCAAGGAAGTCGACAACTGGATATTTGATGAGATTTGCTGGAGGAGTCGGACTGATGAATTCAGCACATTGAAGCCAAGAAAGAAGGCCGGGTTGTTGAAGTTGAAGACCTCGGTCTCACTGAAAAACGGAAGGGGGAGATTTGTTGGATAATTTTCGTTTTTAGTTGATAAGATATAATCTTGGTTTTTATTTGATAAGATATAATCTTGCTTTTATTTGATAAGATATAATCTTGTTTTTATTTGATAAGATATAATCTTGTTATTATTTGATAAGATATAAATCAAATAATATTTGATAGCTTAGGCCCAGCCCATTTCATCCTATAAATAGATGAGTAAGGGTGGAGGCAATACACACAGAAATTTGAGAGCCTCAAGTGACAGTCTTGAGTGATATATTTGAGCAAGCCACCGTGCCTGCATATTTGAGAGCTTAGAGTGAAACACTGTGAGCATTTGAGTGACCACCATTGTTGGAGAGGTTGAGTGTATCACCACATTGGTGTGTTTTTGATTCATTGTAACCGATTATTGTTATAGTGGATTTTGATACTGGACTAGGTCCCGTGAGTTTTTCTTTTCTCACATTGAGGAAGGTTTTCTCACGTAAAACAAATTCTGATTGTCTCTCTCTCTCTCCCTTTTGATTTTATTTCCGCTTCCGCAAATTGATTTGAGGGTCCGAAATACCCAACA
>CM023955.1:7407758-7433257 GCA_013407115.1 Glycine latifolia | reverse complement strand
CCTAATTAATGTGAACCACAAGAAGGAGGAAGCTTGGAGATAGGTAGTTATTAACATAGCTACCTGTTTGTTTTTGAAGTTAAATACAGTTGATTTTGATGAATTTAATTTTGAATAGGATGTGTAAAATGTCAATCATTTATCTCATTTGAATCGTGTGTAGCTAAAAAAAACATTAAATATTGCCTTATGTAGAACTTAAAATAGTACGTTTGACCTTTTGCTCTCTAAATATGTTTTTTTTTTTTAAATTAAACAAATTAGTGGAAATCGATGAAATCATGTGTTCTCGCTATCATAGGTAGAAACAGAATCAATATGTTGTAAGTGATGGTCTTTGCAAAAGTGCTTTTGAAAAATTGTACTAATATCAATACATCTACTAAATTTCGAAAGGGGCAAACTAAATATGAAAATCAATAGAGATTGTAATTTAATTTAGAATTAGATTCAAATTTTAGTGAAATGTTTGAACTTATATTTACTGTGTTTTTTTTTATAAATTAACTTAAACTTAGATTAAAGTATTTATTGACGAGTTAATTAAAAAAACTTAAAAAAATCACTATAAACAAATTTAAAATTGGATTGAACCAAATTTATATTTTGAACCAAATTAGTTACATGTATCTTCTACCAGAAAAAATCTTAGTTAAGTCTTATAAAACTACTATAGATAACAAATTCTTCCTCCATACATTAAAATATGTAATAAATCAGCTTTTGCGTAAAATGGTATAACAAGTTCCTTTGATATTCTCAGGGGTGTGAAAATAGGTCAAATTCAGTCACCTGCATTGAATAGGTTGACATATGGTATGTATATAAATTAGGTTCTGAAAATTTAGCTCCAATTTTAATTTAACTTAGTCCAGTTCGCCTTAAAAATTGGCTAGCACATGAGAGCTACCCACAATCCATTTTTTTATTAACTACTTGAATCTTTATTGACTTGAATTAAAATTATAATCTTCGGCCAAGTTTGCATGTTAAAAAATGACAAGAAAATACTTAAAGTAGAAAGATATTTGTGATGAATTTTATTGAATTATAAATATATTAAATACTTCTGAAAATTTGGTAATGTTCAAAGATACTTATATATTTATGTATAAATTTTTAGTCAACAATTTGGTAATGTTAGAAGAATTTAATTTAAATATACTGATAGTGTAAATTGTGATGTATAAAATTATTGACTTTGTTAATGATTGTTTTAAAAATTATATTTAAGGTGATTTCAGATTAATTGATAGCATAAATTTTTTACACCAATAGTCATAAAATTAAATGCATGCTAGAATATGAAAAAAAATGAAACTTTTATAAAATGTTACATGTGATCATCATTAGTATATTATTAAGAACTAATGTGACTGTACGTAGCATATTTCAATAAAAGAAACAAAACACTAAATTATTAGGCGGCCCATTAGGCCCGCAATTCAGAAAGGATTGGATTGGACATACATGACTTGGGCAATTACTTAATGCACTTGAGTTTTACTTGCTGCACCCTATTATCTAAAATAGTGAGCCCCAATAGACTATTATGCCCCTCAGTTGTGTTTTACTACACCCCATTATCTTCCCAAAGCTGTCACACCTTGTCCCTTCCTGCACCCTTTCCCCGCTGTGTGATTTAAGTTGTGTAGCCTGCACCTTCGTTCACACACTTGGTTAGGTGAATTGAAGCCATTGCATCTTTGTAAACATGCATGGAAATGTATTAGAGATTAAATCTATAATGTAATACATTACGGATAACTCAATCCATAATACATGTTAAGTTTTAAGGATTCATTAGGACCGAACATGTGTCTTAGAGTTAAAAGAGAAATGTAATTCTTTACATTAATCACAAGTTGTTATATATTGTTTATACAATAATTATATTAAAACTCATCAATGATAATTGGAAGTGTGCTTTTTTTTATATATCTTAATAGTAGATAAAATTAAACTAAAAATATAATAAGAAGAAGACTAAACAACACATCGGTATCGCTTCCTCCACATTCTGTTTATTTGCACCACGTACGTTAGTTGCTTGCATTCCCACCTTTTTTGGCCAAGTAATTTTCTGGAGAGCTCATGATTCCATCCCATGAATTACACTAGTCCTGGGTTCGTTGGTCTTCATCTGTTAATAGTTTCATTCGTGGGATTTTATGTTCCCAAGTTAAAGTTTAACATGTGGAATTATGATCACAAGGTTTTGAGTAGTTTATATGGTTGTACAATAAAATTCCATAGCTAATGTGATCCGTGCGAACAAATTGGATTTCTTCATAACAAAGAATTATCCTAAAAATAGATTTTCGTTCTCGATTAAACTTATTAGCTATTAGTTTAAAGAAAAAAACGCTTACCATCACCAATATTCATGCACTAACAAAAAGAAAAAGCAATCCACCATGTATACGTTTAATCCAATGATAAATGCAAACAATTAAACCAGAACACAAAACTCAACAATATCTATCTCTAACGTACAAAACCTCAAACAACACAATTGAACCACTAACCCTTTCACATCACCCCATGGCTTCACCCATCAGACCCACCCCAAGAACAAACGCAACCACACCAAACTTGAAACTCACAGAAGAACCAGCAGAAGAAGCTTCAGCGGGCAAGTCCTTGTTATCACCATTGTCACTATCATCCCCGGCGGCACCGTCACCGGCACCGGACTTCGTCTTATCCGTCTTTGGCGAAGCCCCTTTAGCCTTTCCCGGTGCCGGTGCCGGAGCCTCACTGGGAAGCACAAGGTCAAGAGGGAGAAGCACCTTGTCCACCTGGTATATGGCGAGCTTGTTGTCCGTGTAAACGGTTCCGGTGACGGAGGCGTTGACGGCGCCGGTTGCCATGCTCACCTGGTTGCCACCAAACGTGGTTACGTTGAGCTGGAGCCGCTTGGGGTCGTCTCCGGCCTGAGTCTGAACGGGGTTGGTGAGTGTGTCGAAGTTTGAGATGGAAATGAAGGAAGAGAGTGTGTGGAATTGTAAAAGTTCCACTTTTTGTCTGTCACTAAGAGAGTTGAGGAAACCGGCTTTTAGTTTAGAGAAGGCACTGTCTTCTGGGGCGAAGAGGGTTAACCCTCCTGAGCCTGAGGTTAGAAGCTGTGAGTTGAGTTGGTTGATGAGTTGAGTGGTTTTGAGAAGCCTAATGAGAACGGAGAATCTCTTTGCTTTTCTTAGGATTTGGACTATGTCAATGGAGGGTGCTTTTGGGATGGTGGGTGTGGGGGCGCCACTTGGTGTCACGGGGACTAAAGGTTCTGTGTTGAATCCTGGGGCTGGAGCAGTGGCTGGTGGAGAGGGTGGTGTGAATGCTGGTGGTTGTGGTTGTTGTTGTGGTGGGGATGGGGGTGATGAAACTGGGGCTTGAATTGGTGTGAGTTGGGCTGAAGTGGTGTGGAAGAAGGTAATAAGTGCTATAACTAGTAAAATTGAGGCTGAGAAGAGAGACTGTTGTTTGATCTTCATTGTAGGGTTCAGGAGTGAGAGCTTAAGTGAGGAGGGTGTGGGGCACTTTGAGGCTGCTGTTTCTTGCTAGTGTTGTGAGGAAAGAGGAGTACGAGGTTGAGCTTTTATTTTGAGGCTGGGAGAGTGATTTGTGTATAGGTGTAGGGTTTAGTTAGAAAGGAAAGGTAAGTTGCATCTTTCTTATAGCTAGTAGGAAATCCGCTTTACCTATCATGGACATGGAAAGGTGGTGCATCTTGTTTGATTAGTTGTGTGAGGCAGAAGAGATTTGGCAGTGATAAAGGAGTAGGAAGCCAAGGTGGATTGAAATGTGCATGTATGGAAATGGAACTATTTGTGTTCAAGTCGTAGTTACTGGTGTGTGATCTGTTTAGGGGTTGAGTTATTACATCCATCAGGCAGAAAAGGAAATCAAATGATTAGCTCCCTAAGTGGCATTATCTGTCAGGTTTTGGTAATAAGGACTGAGGAGCTAAGAATCGCACTTGAAACCTACCATACTTCCATGTACCTACATACAACTCCATTATTTGTTATATATCCCAAGTTCCTACGAGAGATATTTGAGTTTACTTGGCTCTTTATATCAACAACTGAAAGGATAAAACTTATTTGGATTTTTTTTATGTTGCATATTTGTTTTAAATAGCTAGAGCTACAAGCAGCACTAGTCATGAAATATACACCACAGTCGTCTCTATTGAACTTAAGATGTTTTAATTTCGTTTTAAATAATTTCTTTCCTGTTTCAATTACTTGTTTTTTGTATTCCATCTCCACGATTTTTAACTTCATTTTTAATAAATATTTACTGTTTCATTAGGCCAAAGAATGCAACTAAACATTAGTATTAGTGGTATCCCTTTAGCATGATGTCTTGATTGTCCCTCAGGTAGGCTTTCTTTTCGGTGCTATATATACGGCCATTTTTAAACGAAAAAAAAAAAGAAAAAAGAAAAATGGAGGGTATAGCAGTCTCTAGCTATCAACATAACACCTAACAGAAGAGCTAAAACACCACATAATTTAAGAAAAAAAGGCACCCATAAAGTAATAAATTATTGTTTGAGTATATTTGGGTAACCTTTTCTTGAAATATTTTAAGGGGAAAAAAATAAGAAAAAAAGTTAAATGAGTTTTTTTATAAGATAATATTAGTTAAATATTAATTAATATGTAAATGTGTTATCATCTTTTAAAGAAATTATAGGAAATTTTTTTCACAAATTAACTAATAATGAATTCATTTGAGCTTATAAAAAAACTCATCAACTATTTTTCTTTCTTAGAATTGCTTCTAAAAATCTTACCTAGGCCCTAAAAGAAGAAAAAATGTACTTAAGAAAAGAAAACTTTCATTTTGATTAATGTTGTATTTAAACTCAAATTACTATAATTTTTTTAATTGTTTATATTTATGCATTTGAAAAAAAATTCTTAAAAATCAAAAGGGACAACAAATTTTTTTCCATTTTAACCATACAAAACACATTTTGTAAGAAAAAAACGAAGGCAAATTCCTCTACTAATTTTGTCTTTAGAAGAAAGAGTGTTTATAAATGATCTTTAATTTCAATTCTTAAGAGATGTGAGACATTGTGATTTATCGAAATACTTTTTTAATGAAAAACATAGGTTTTATCCTAAAAAAGAAATAACCGAAACATACGTTTTAATGCAAACACTAAACTTAAATTAATTTAAACATGTATCTCACTTATGCACTAAATCGTTTAAAATTAATTCTAGCAAGCTTTTACACTAAACTAGCACTGGATCTGTATTCAGTCATTTATTTTCTCCAATAATTTTCATTAACATCATTGAGAGTGTATGACATTTTATTATATGCTACCCATTCAATCAATTCAGGAGGTGACAATTTTATGTGAGGATAAAGGCTTTTACAAGGAAGAATAAGGAGTCAATGATTTAAAATTGAGTAAAATTTATTTAGATGGAATTGATTTTGAACTGTTGAAAATAATTGATTAGGTATGTAACAAAATTAATTAATATTAATCATCAATTTTACATTGGAAGATGTATACAATGTGAAAAATTGTTTTTGACCATAAAATAGACAAGTCCTAAACAATGAATCATTTTCCTTGAAATTCTATATCAATAATAAAAAAAATTGAAAATAAAACCTCAATTAAAAATAAAAAGAGTTTATATGGTGGCTCCAATAATTTGAAGGATTTTGATATTGTTAAATTTTAACTAATCAAATTATATATCATCTTCTCATTAATTATTTTTTTGAATCTATACTTAAGAAAAATTAATAAGAAAGTTTTAAATCCTAAAGTGCAAATGATTTATTTATTTATTTATAAAAACTGGAAGTATGCTTTACGACTAGAATAGCAATTTAAACACCTTGTAACTCATAAAACATTTTCAACATAGGCTGATAGTCTTCTATCGCGTCTTCTGCTGCATAAGTCAAAAAACAGAACCCTCAAATGCCATTTCAGAACAACAATGCCAATATATTATTATTCCAACAGAATGTGATCATTCAACATGCTTAAGCCATTTTATTATATGCTTGACACATTTTATTGGGCACAACCACCACTTTAACACGATTCCTGAATCCTGACAGCAGAGTGCACGAACAAACATTTCCAAGCATATTTGATTAGATGTTTGCAATTTCAAAACATATTATGAGAAAATAAAGTATTTCATTCAGTTTTCTCAAAACATAGCAGACATTTTTTTTTTATTTGAAGAAAATTGGGCAATATAATAATCTTTCTGGATACGACAATACAGAGAAAGCCAAGAAAAAGAGCATAAAGATAACTTCACAAAAAATAACAGTTCTTGTAGTTGTTCTGAAAATTAAGTAACAGCCTGCAAATGACTCTTCACAATTATGTAGTTGTTACTGCTGCGACTAAAGCAACACTAAGGGACACCAACATTGTTCCACGAATGCTAATTAAATTGATGGCATTTGCTGCAGAAGTGGCCTTGTTTAACTCTCCCTGATCCTCATCATCTGCTGATGAGTTATCCTTATCAGCTCTTGGTGCCTTTGCCAACGTGGGAGCAGGAGCTGGAGGCCTAGGCTTTGAGAAATCCAAAGGAATAAGCACCTTGTCCACGTGATATATGGCAAATGTCTTATCAGTGTACACAATGCCTGTGAGAGTGGCATTCACCACCCCAGTTGAAATATTCACACTGTTCCCATAAGCTGTCACATTTATTTGATACCCATTGGGGCTATCACTGGCCAGTGTCATCACTGGATTGCTAAGAGAGTCAAAGTTAGAGCTTGAGACATAAACTGGAAGAACGTGGAACTGTATCAATGCTTTCTGTTGGCGATCGCCGAGAGAGTTGAAGTAACCAGCTTTGAGTTGTGAGAAGGCACCGTCATCAGGTGCTAGAATGGTTAAACCTCCTCCAGATTTTGTGGTCACAAGTTGTGCGTTGACTTGGTTGATGATTTGGGTGGTTTTGAGCAAGCGAATTAGCGTGTTGAATGATTTGGCCTTCCTTAGAATTTTGATGATGTCTTGATTAGAAGAAGAATCAGACATGGGTGATTGGGGTAATGAGGGGACCAATGGTTTTGCTGGAGCAGGAGCTGGTGTGGCAGGGGCAGGTTTTGCTGGGGGTTTAGGGGCTGCAGCAGGTGACTGGGCTGAAGTTGTGGTAGAAAATATGGGAACAAAGAGAGCTAGTAGGAAAGAGAAGAAGATGATTAGCTTCATCATCTAATTGATAATTGGAAATCCTAGATTTTTATTTGCTGTTTTTGGAAAGATGCAAAGGATAACAGGTTAATTGTTTTGGCAATCTGTGGGAAGTGTGTAGTGGAGCAGAATGCTTTTATAGATGTTAAGTGAATAATAGGTTGGTGATGTGAAAATGACCAATTGTTTGGGGGTATAT
Organism: Glycine latifolia; assembly: GCA_013407115.1. NCBI lineage: Eukaryota > Viridiplantae > Streptophyta > Magnoliopsida > Fabales > Fabaceae > Glycine > Glycine latifolia. The sequence continues at coordinate 7,425,848 of CM023955.1, read as the reverse complement.
CTAATCTGTTGTGGAGATGTTGGTGGTACATCCAGGCAGATAAAGAAGGGGGATTTCTCTGCTGTGATGTAATGTATGTAGCCACTAACTCTTGCTTTAAAATGCAGGGGTTAATCAATGAGAACTCGGTTTAGTTGTAAAACATGCACGTTAAGGAAACCCCCCGTTCTATTCAGAAAAGATAGATGTCAAATCAATTCAGTAAAAAAATAATTAAAGAGTTGTAGTTTGTTATGATTAATAATGTTATACTTGAAAAATATGAAGTTTAAATTTTCAATGCACTTATCCAATAATGTTCGGTCGGCGGAAATAATTTTTAGTTAAAAGAAAAAATAAAAATGTTGTATTTTTTTTCAATGCACTTATCCAATAATGCACTCTTCCTCAAATATAATTTTTTTTAAAGAAAAATAAAAATGTTTTATTTTTTTTTCATTTGGGATCTATTTTTTATTTTTATAAATTTGGTGAGTCAAACAATCTAATCACTAATGGTCAATATTTTAATGATTCACTTAAAGGTTAGCGAGACTAGTTTTAACATCCATACGTTTTGTATAAAAATAAAGTTTTTTCATGTTTCAAGAATCATCATTCTTAAAATCATAATTTCTAATAATTTCTAAGAATGATTAAATTTGTTTAATTCATTATAAATAATTTTTATACAAATTTCTTGGAAATAAAAGCCTAACATGATATTTTTATCACAAAATTTAATTATTTACCACATTAAATGATTTAATAAATAAGAGTCACATGGTCGTCTTTTTTACCTTATTAAAACTTGTTTTTTAATTCAAAAAAGTTAAATTCTTATCTCTCCCATGGAAATATTAATTAAAATGGGAAAGTTAGGGGAAAAAAATTCACAGGAAACATATAGTTTTATGCAAATGTTTTTTTTAAACAAACCAAACAAGTGATATAAACATTCTTAACTTATAATTTTTAGGAAAGTAATTTTTTTTATACCAAACGCTCCCTTAGATATAGGTTGTGCATAAAAATATACAATAACCAGACATTAAATAAATTCATGATAATAAATAAATTAAATGCATCGTCATTATTTATTTATAACAAATGTTTTAAATTTGTGATTTTTGGAAAGATTTTTAAAGAATGCATTTGAGATTTATAATTTTCAATTTGACGTGTGACATGAAAAGTAAATGATTTTTTTATGTGTTTATTAACTTTGTCGACGACCAATTTTAGTAAAAAATTTAAATAATTACTTTTAGATGGTTTGGAACTATTGATATCATATATTGTGAAGAAAATAAAAATCTTATTTGTGATTGATAAACGGTTGCATGCTATGACATTACAGAACCGTAACACCTAATTCAATCTATTAATAGAGCAAAAGTTACAGTTTGTTCTTTTCCAATGGTTCTGGAGATAAAATCTAGATGAATTAATAGGATCTGGGGTCTTCAGTGCTTTTATGGAAAAATAATCATCAAAATATTCTTTAAGGAAGAACAACAGGATTTAAGCATGAATTTGGACCTTGTAAATAATAGATCGTGGAGACTTGGACATCATGCATAAAAAAATACTAGATCTTGGACATGGTTGAGTTCAAAATTAATAAAAGACTTTCTGTGTGTATTTTCTCATGATTTATTAATCTCTTTGGTGCAGGGCTCTTCAATTATTATTAAATATTGTCTTTCAAGTGAATTTTTTTCGCTTATAAATATGATACAATCTTATACTTATACAAATAAAAATAAACTTTAAGGTATAGAAATATATTGTATTTAGATTAATGGGTTAATTGTCAGCATTCAAAGTTAGTCGATTTGAAAAGTTAATCCCAATTCCTACTTCCTACATTTTTTTTGGAGTAAATCTATTCAAAATTTCAGACCTAATAAGATTAAAATATAAAAGGTAATGACTATAACTTGTAAGAATATTAACATAAATAATTAGCTTGACAAAATAATAATTTAGGTCGTGTTCATGTTTCACTTAAGTTCTGATAAAGTCCAATCCAGTGGTCTTTTTCTTCTTAGAGAAATCTTCGATCTTCGATGTTGAAGTGGGAAGAGGTATCTAACTCCAACAAACAGCTTTCGGGTTCTAGTGATTGTAGATGCTCTGCTTCACCCACAACAATACCCAGTTCACTATAATCTGTAGATGCATTTACCAAAGGATTAGTGCAGGGCGGGAAGAAAAAGAGTGAGAAATAAAACAAGCCATAAACTAAGTAAAGAAACAGCACAAACGCCATCCATTTATAATTTTGAAGAAAATTGATCGATATGCTAAAATAAAGGAGATTAATCAGTATATATTTAATACGAATTTTCTTTAAAAATTCGTCGTTGATCAGTTCCAAAACACCGTACTAACCTCCCTCCCCTCTTCTTATCTCCTCCCCCTTCAAATGACGCTCAAGGAATAAGGATGTATTTAACTGCCCATTAATTCGTCCATTATGAGTGAGTTTTGAAAAAATAGTGCTGGATTACCCTCTATGTATCCTTGGGTGAAATAGGAGGTTTTGAAGGAGATCTCGCTATATTCCGACCCGAATATTTTAAACATTGTGAAAAACGATCTTGTTTTCACCCTCGACGGGAAGGATTAAAACATTGTCGTTGAGCCTTGTGTTAAGGGAGAACCGACATGTGTTCGTTCTCATGTGGGTGAGGATGATTTCACATTCTTCTACAATACTGTGATTAGGAAGTTGGGATCAAGTGGATGTTGCACGGCTAAAGGATCTTACATTCTTTATTACTTTACTTAGCACCTCAATAATCCTAGATTTAGAATACCACTGGATGGACTTAAGATACTATATAGGTATATTTTTTATGCATGTATGTTTCCTTGTTTTTCCGAGTTGTTGCCTAGTCTTATTGTTTGACTTGTTTGGAGAGAGAATCGCAAAAAGTAGCATGGCTCCCTGCAAACCAGAAATGAAGAGGCTGCTAATGCCGATGCCGCTGTTGCTGGCGGTGGTGTTATTGGTGGTGGTTCGGTTGCTCCCACTAATGTTTTAGTGGTTAAAACTAACGAGGACGGACGCCGAAGCAAGAGGGCTCGACACGAGGTTGGTGACAAAGACCTTATGGTTTTAGAATCTTAAGAGCAACCTCGGTCGGCTAAGTCCAACCATCAATCTCCAAATGCTGATGTTGGAGATAACTGGAATGTTGAAGATTTCAGGCATGCTGCAAATGAGGCTAAGTGTTTTTTTGACATGGCTTCCCCTCATTCGAAACACAACCGAGCCCGGCCATAATTACTTGGAAGCAAATCGTGAGAGATTATCCACTGCTGGGATAATTAGCTGTTGCCGAGGCCTTCAGGCCGAGGCTAATCGATTGACATGGCGATGGTAGGAAAGAGAAGAAGATGATTAGCTTCATCATCTTATTGATAAGTGGAAATCCTAGATTTTTCTTTGCTGCTTTTCGAAAGATGCAAAGGATGATAGGTTAATTGTTTTGGCAATCTGTGGGAAGTGTAGTGTAGCAAAATGCTTTTATAGATGTTAACTGTTAAGTGAATGATAGGTTGTTGATGTGAAAATGACCGATAGTTTTAGGGGTTATCTAATCTGTTGTGGAGATGTGGGTATATAGTACATCGAGGGAGATAAAGAAGGGGATTTTTCGGCTGTAACATAGCCACTAATTTTTGCTTGGGAATGCAGGGATTAATCGCGTTAAGTAACCCCCCCGGTCCGTTTTGTTCAGAAAAGATAGATGTCAAAGCAATTCAGTAACAAAAGAAAATTTGGGGCTGTAATTTTCGTTATGTTTAATATTGTTATACTTGAAATACATGAAGTTTAAATTTCAATGCAATCACTTATCCAGAATTGTATGAAGTTTTAATTATGATTAGTAAAGCGAATTTTGATATTTTCTTCAGGGAACGGGTTATCAGGATTTTAGGATGAACACCCTGTGTATTTTTGCTTGCCTCTGAAATGCCTCTTTTCTTTATTGACTTGAGCTGGGAGGGAAAAGAATTATGGAATTTCTTCCATCACGTTAATTCATGTATACTAACCTTGATTGATTGCTGCAGTATCAAGTAGCTAGGTAAAAATGAAACAGATAAAAGAGCTTCCTTGTTTTCATCTCTCGTAAGTAGATTAAAGAAAGCAGGTAAGCATATGCTGTCTAGATGCTTGAAAGACAATGTTTTACCATTCACCGTTTCAGGAGGCACATATAAATGAAAATCTTTTTTAAGAGAATTTTTTCATATTGCATGCACAACCATTTTATGAGTTCGAATCTGGAAACAACTTTTTTGTATATGTAAAAGTAAGACTGCATATAATATCCTTTCTCCTTACCTTCGCATAGTGAAGAGTCTCTGAACAATAGAGTACGTAATTTTTTATTTTTATTTTCATGCACAATCACTTCAATTGAGTATATAATAGATTCACAAAGAAAGAGAATCACATGACATATTACGATGCAAAACTGTCTTAAACAAAACAGAAATATTCTTGCAGGCTTTCCATCTTATAAAACAGCCTCAACTCTTGATCACAATCATATATATTTTAGTTTGTTCCAAATATTTTATGCTTTTTTTTGTTTTCCAATGGATGGTAAGCTTCATAAATCTTGCAGTTTGGCCCTAGCAATGTTGTCAGCTTCACTAGAGCTACCTCACAAAAAGATAGCAGTGAGATCACAACTTGCCACCATAGAGTATAGTCAAGTACAAGATGCAAAACCAAAGCAATACCACCAAGTCCACAAATGAAATAAAGGCTCCAATTTATGAAGTCAAAGACCACTATGGCACCAGAAATAGCAGCAGTGAACATGATTCCAATAGAGACAAAAAGTGATACACTCCCAATTACCATCTTTGTTTGCCGCAACCTGACAGACTCATCTTTTGGTTTCAAACTTTGAGGAAGAATAACGGAAGCATAGCAGAACATAGCTGCAGCACAGAAACATGTTCCAAATGCAATTGATAGAAAAAACAACGTATACCATGTCTTCTTTACGAAAAAAGGTGTAATTGTACTATCAAGATCCTTAATTGGAACGGTTATAGCTCCAGTGATCCCTAGGGTGATAATAAGAATTGCCACCACTATTAGAGTATTTGCCAAAAGTTTCACTGTAGATACTGATTCTTTGTGCATATCATTGTGTGACGAATAATATAATTCTTTAGGAGTCAAGCCAGCATTATTTCTCATTGTTTTCATAGAAGGCGGAACAATTTTCTCCACTTCCTGTTTAATTAAAAGTGAAAACTAAAATATAATTAGTATGATCGATGAACATCATAAGATGTAACGAAGTAATAGTAAAAACAATAATGATATTTTAATATTTTTTTTGCACTATAGAAAAAGGAGAGTGAAAAACATTATTCTTATAGAAAAAGCAGTTGTTATGTACATGATCACTCTTTTTTTTTTTTTTTACCATAAAAATGCACAAGGGAACGTGTAAAAGAGAAAATTAGCAAAAGAGAAAACATTAGTATTATTTATAGAAAAATGCTAATCAGTAGATATATATACCTGGAACCATACCTCCTCACTACACATTAGAACAGGGATTGATGATAATCCAAATCTTTCTTCAGGAACCAATTTTCCAGCTAAGTGAAGAACATTGTTACCCTCAAAATCAACCAATTGTATCATAACATTCTTGGAAGCCCCCTTGCTCAATATTAGTCGGTATACAGATTCTTGTCGATACAAAATAGCAAAGTGAAGTAAGCTTCTTTGTTCTCGGGAATCCACTTCAAACAGCAAATCTGGATGGCACTTCAAAAGAAATTCTAAAATCATAATGTTTCCTGATTTTGCTGCATCGAAGATTGCTTTTGCCAATTGTGCTGAATTGATAGACTCTTTCTCTTTTTCCATTCCCTTAAACAACGAACTTACAATATCTTGATGACCAATAGTTTCCTTGCACAAGGCTACCATTGGGTTTAAATAATTAGTCATGTACTCACACAAGGTATTTAGTAAAATATAAAGTAATTAGTACACACATGTTGGACGCAGTGTCTAGAAGCCTACTTTAATTAATTAGTTATTATTATAAATATATATTTATTTTCTCTTCTGTCTCATTTGTGCCTCACTTTTTTTTAATACTTATTTCTCTTCCTTTCTCATCACATATGATATTATATTTATCATTTTCTCAACAAAAAAATTCAACACATCTTAATCTTTTTGTGGCAAAATGGGGGTGAACATTTAGTATTTTCCATCATTAATATCTAGATAGTACACACATGTTGTGTCAAATGTACTTAAGCGATCATATTTAAGTTAGTTTTATGAAGGATTTTGTTTGAATTCATTGTATATAATTAAAAATGAATAAAATAGTTTTAAAGGTAAATTGTATGTTTTATAAAAAAATAAAGTTTGTACTTTTGTGATATTTTAGTGATTACTTTTTAGATCTTGTTAATTTAAACAAGTATGATCGTTTAAAGTTGTGTTTTGGTGACTTGTAGGTCATGAATTCGAATTTAAAAATAATCTCTTTATATATATAAGGATAAAACTACGTACAATATTTTTTCTTTTTACCTTCGTGAGGAGCCTAGGAACAATGGGTATGTAATTTTTTTTATGATCCATTATCAATAATTAACACATGAGTGATGTTAAAGCCTTCATTTTTTTCTCTCCTCAATCAAAAATAACATGTCTCCCAATCCATTGGATCAGAGGTTAATTTCGCTCATGGTGGTGTAGTTGTCGTTGATCCTAGAGAATTTACACACAATTCTCCTATTAAATAAATCGTTCATCTACATGTGAACACAACAAGTCCTTTCATCATTGCGTCGATCCTATTTGTTAAATCTTCATCTTCTAGGTACACCTTGCAATTAGATACATATTTCACCATTCAGAAAATAATACACACACACTTTATATGATAATATATATATATATATATATATATATATATATATATATATATCCATTATTCTTCATTTATGGGAAGTGTGGTAGAGGGAAATTTCATGTTTTTTTAATTAATGGAAATAAAAAAACATTGTTAGAAAATTACAATAATTCATGCACCCTGTTTAATCTATTGAACTAGACCCTTTGACAAAATTTTATGTTTGAAAATTATAAATTGTGAGAATCATTATTTTTTTAAGAATGACTAAAATATATTTTGTTGGTCATATATATTCTTTGAAATATTTATATATGTTCATTGGGAATAAAAAAAATTTAGGTTTAGTTTTAATTAAAATTTTTCAGAATGGTTTATTACTCATCATTTTAAATGGTTTAATAAGATGTAAAGAGGGAAGTATATAAAACTAATATTTGACTCCTCTAGTGAGAAATGATTAAGTAATTTCAGTCATTTATGAGAAAATTAGTACTAGTTGATATTATAACGCATTCATGATTTATTATGCATGTATATATAATATTAACCATTGATTTTTCTTTATTAACAACTCCGATAACTTACTACATCATATAAATGAGTTGCTTTGCTTTTAGAGTTAGATTCAGAAAACTAAGAGTAACATTTCTAAACTAGAAAAACCAAGTTTGTAAGGATTATGAGAACTCACAAAATTGAGCAAGCATTTGCAAAGGTGTCAATCCCCTTTCGTTTTCTGTGGTTAGCAATTTTGGATCACGATCCAACAATTTTGATGTCACGGCTGTCATGCCCAGAATCAAATATGAAGAAGAGCAGGCATAAATCATTAGGCATGAAAAAATTATTGTTAAATATGCAAAAGAAATGTGCTTCAGCTACATGCGGTTAGCTTTTAATTTGTTAGGAAACTCTGTGAATGAGCAGTGGGATAGCTTGTGTGGAGAAAAGTGAAACCACAGAAACCAAATTTAGTAATAAAAAAATTTCCATCATTAATTATGGGGTCATAAAAATTTTAGTAGTCGATTTTTTTAAAATGTTACATATATTGTTTTGTTACTAATTTTATTTTATGTTGTATTAGTTTATTTGTTATGCAAAAGAAATGTGGATCAGCTTACTGTAAATGTTGTTGGTGATGGTCGAGAAAAATAGCTTCTCAACTTGTTGGAAGGGTAGATTATTGTGTAGGTCCTCTTGAGTCTTTTGAAATAAAAATTCTGTCATTGGAATGTGCCCTGCAGAAGATGCTAATTGAATTGGCAACATATCTTTTTGGCCTTTAATTGATAGCAACCTTGGATTCTTGCCAAAGAGAATTTCAGCAATTTCCACATTTCCAGAAATCGCAGCCAAACAAAAAGCTGTATTCGTATCTGCCATGCAAATTTCCAAATCTTGCACGTCCATACAGTCAACCAACTTTTCTACAAAACTAGTTTGTTCCATGATAACTGCAACATGTAGGGCTCTAATTCCACGAGCAGACAATGAAATTCGCCACCAATGAGGATGAATTTTGTCATAGGATGAAGCCTCATTCCAATTTCCTGAAGCTGATGCTATATATATTTGCTTTGCTGCATCTTATGACTTCATACAATCAAATTTTGACTTACCTAGCTAGTTACGTTCAATATATTAACAGATAATAACATGAATATTATATATATATATATATATATATATTAAAATATAACAATTTTAAATAAAATTTTGGTTTCACTTCAATATCATTTTAAATTTTTTTTTTTGTTACCATCGGTATCCATTAACTTTATTGATAACAAATTTTAGTTGAAAAATTTGGTTAAACACTTTTAATAAGATATTTCCTTTCAATTGTTTTTTTTTATTCACAAAATTCTAACCAACAACTTTGCTTAAGGAGATAAATTTCAAATATAAGAACAGAAAATAGATCATTTACCAATAATACCTAGTGATTGTTGATGCTCTGCTTCACCCACAACAATACCCAGGTCACTACAATCTGCAGATGCATTTAACAAAGGATATTTCTATATCAGAATTCAAACATGAGTAGTGTAGTGCGGGCAGAAAAACAGAAAGAAATAACAAAAAAACCATAAACTAAATTTAAAAAAAACAGCGAAAAAACAATAGCAAATCGCAATGTAATTCATACAACTACTGAAATTTAAAAAGTAAATACTTTATTTATGATTCAATTTATACATAATAATATATACACACGAAAGTGCAAATTTTTAACAGTGCAGGCACGCATAGAATATTAACACTAGTGTCAATAATAAACGTACTCGCAGGCTGGGGAATGTCATCTGCAGCTGACAAGGTAATTGCATCTGAGTCTGACATAACTCCTGTGCTTTCCTTCTTCTCTTTCTGGGAAATTCCCCAATTGTTGGTTATGATAATTTATCAAGTGAATTTTCCATCAGTTTGGAGCAACACACGCAGTTAAAGAAAAAAGGACAAGACAAGCAGTTCGTTAAAGTGAAAAAAGAAAAGAAAGCAACGCTCCACAATGCACTCAAAGTATTATTTAAAGAATACTTGACATATTTTATTTATAGTTATAATTATTTAAAAATATATTAAATATTATTAAATATATTTAATATAATAAACAATTACTTTTATATTACAAGTTAGAATACATAACCTGGAGAGTAAACTAAATTACGTGGTTTTAGTAAAACTATACTTGAACTATTTAAGTAAATTTCAGCCTTTCCAGATTTGAGTTTATAAATGAAAAAAACGTGATTGTAACAAATATATTCCCTTAATAAGACATTCTACATATTTTCTTTCTTCTTGCATTTAAATGCGTATCTACACATTATTATTTCGTAACTTGCCAAAAGAATTTCCGTAAAATCATCTCAAACTATGTATGCGAAAATGGATGAGCACAACTCAATTCGCCCTAAACCCGCCAAAAAATAGGTGGGGTTAGATCCGAGTTTAGAATGAGTTAAATTTTTTAAACCCAGCCTTAATGTAGTGGATTGCATGGGTTGACCTACTAAATTTTTATAATAATAATAATATTAAATAAATAAATGGGTGAGTCATAAGTTACCCAATAAAATCATCCAAGATATAAACATATACAATCATCCAAGAAAATCTTATTCTACTAAATCACAATAAAAATCATCCAAGAATAAATATATTATAATCATCATGACTTAAATAAATATAGTATAAAGAAATGAAAAGAATAATTGTTATAAAATAAAATGACACACATACAAGGCGTTTAGACAAATAAAGTAATTAGTATACACATGTTGGACCGTAGCCCATTTTAATTAATGAATTATTGTAAATATATACTCATTTTTTTATCTCTTTTTTACCTATCTCTACCTTAATTCTTATCATATGTTAATATCATATTTATTATTTTTTTATGTTTTCTTTTTGCTCTTTATTTCTCTCTTCCTTTCACTCCAATCTACCAAAAATAAATGGAATATTTATATTTTTAGTTGTGAGGAGAGAAATAAAGTGGATGAAAATACATAAAAGAGAAATAATTAGAAAAGAGAAATAAAGTAGACATGAAGTAGGATGTTGAGTTGTTTGGTTTAAAAGAAATAAGTGAGAAATATGGTAGAAATATAGTAACATTGTTTAGTCCAGAGTGCTATTTTACCAACTCAAATTCTACACGAGTTGGCCAAAAAGAGTTTTATTTTAAAGAGGGAAATAGTTTTATTGTGATGCAAAAGAAATGTGAATATGCTTGGTAAAGCTTGTTATTTGTTAGTGATGATGGTCACAAGAAGAATAACTTCATGATGTCTTTGAAGGGTACGTAGAGTGTTGTGTAAGTCCTCTAAAGCTTGAAATAAGAATTGTGTCATTGGAATATGCCCTACCGAAGATGCTAATTGAATTGGAATCGTCAACACAGTTTATTAAGCAACATATGGGAAAAACCTTAAAGAAAATGTCTCAAGCCTAGATATAAATTTAGGAGTTGATTATGCATAGAAAATGTGTTAAAATCCTTACACATCAACCATAAGATGCTTACCCTTAATCCAATGTGTGAATATAATATTTGTCTTATCCTTTCGTTTGTAAAATTATTAAACTATTCATATTAAATTTTACTAATTCGATTTGTTTACACATGCAATTTTATTTTAGAATGTCTATTATTATTATTATTATTATTATTATTTTGTTGCATTTTAATAACTTATTAACAATTTTGGGGAAAGTGAATATTTATGAAAAAATCTTTTTGGTTCGACAAGATGTTACTACTGTTTGTACTTATCTTTGGATGCAATGAAAAATTAAGGTTAGTTCTTTTTGTAGAAAATCATTTTCTGTGTTGAAGGATTTTAAATAAATGTTTACAAGAGTAAGGATTACTAAGACATTTGATCTTATCCACTCCTTGGTTTCTAGCTAAAAGCCTCTATTTATAGGTGATCTAACAGATGCGAGATACCCGCCGTGAAGAAAGAAACTCTAGACGAGATTCTCGCGATAAACAAACAAACAATAATAAATCTTACATGGTAGTTACTAAATCTATTTTTTATTGCTTTGGTTTTGTTTATACTTTTTATTATAAATTTATCAATTTAATATTTCCGTGAATAATGGCTAATAAAGGTGAACAATTACATGATTAACATTTTATTTGTTATTCTTTTAAGGAAATATCCATAATTAAACTTTACTTTTAATATAATAAATGCTTCAGAATAAAAAAGAGACCTAGCATGTGTAGACCCAATAACATGGCAAGGCAAGATTTAAACAGAAGAAGTGGCCCGAAAACAAAACAATGCGCACACTGTGTCAGTCCTATACAAATTGAAAAACCAAATAAAAAAGAAGCACCGAGCAGGAGATTAAACAATGCCATGAACTAAAGCACGATGCCATTTAATGAAAACACGAGCAGTAAAATAAGAAGCCAACTAATCGAACAATGGAGCACAGAGCTCAAGAAAGAAACAGACAAAAATTAAAACGAGGTTATTATAAACAACGTAATAAAATAATAAAAGAATGAAACACAAGAAAGCAAAGTGGGACCAAACATATACTATAATATAATAACAACATGTAATAAAATAATATATAAAGATATAACTATATGAGAAAAAACATTATAAACCCACAAATATAAAAATAAATTACACAATAGTTGATTTATAATTGGATAGCAATATAAATAAACATAATAATGAAAAAAATATAGAGGTAGGGAAAGAGCCAAACTGGGTTATATATTACTTCAGTGGTGACTGTTGAGGTTGTATGATGGTGTTCGATCATGGTTGCTGTGCTGGCCGGTGTGGGGTAGATCTCACTTAATATTCAACAAGGCTGAGATCTGGGAGCTTTGAGGCGAAGCTTCAACAGTACGTACGTGCTGGTCAAGAGAGATGATGTGGGTAGGTATGTATGTATTCAGGGAGGCTCATAGGAGAATATCATGGTTTTAATTTTTTGGTCTTGAGGACATTAGTGTGCAGAGTATGTTGGTGAGGAGTTGTGAGAATGAGCGTTCGTGGTGTGGTTGCTAGGGTTGAGATGATGATGAAATATAGAACGAGCGTACGTTGAAAATGTGTGCAGACAATGAGAGAGAAAAAGGTGTTTCGTGGGTTGTTTTTTAAGAGAAAGTGCAGTAATGGAATATAAGGTGTGCGGGCTTTTGGTGAGATTAAAAGAAGAAAAAAGTTGTCAACTGTTACGTGAGAATAAGATTAAGCTAGGAAGAAATAGTTGAAAAATATGGTTGATATAAAAATAGAGAAGGTGAATAGCAATAGATGAAAATAAAAAAGAATTAAAACATTTGGTTTAAGAGAAATAAAAAAGAAAAAAATAAAAAGATAAGTTAGTAAATAAAAAGAGTAGAGAAATAAAGTAAAAATAACTAGTGAATTTGAGACTAACATAAAAACTAAAAAGAACTGATGGAAATAATTAGTATGATAAATAAAATATTAAAAAAATAAAACAATAAATTTTTACGGAATTTTATATCTAATGAAATTATTTTTCTAAAAGGATACTTTGAAGAAGAAAAAGCATCATATCCAAGATAGTTTTATTAATAAAACCAAACACATAAAAATCTTTAACTCCTAAACACTCTTGTGTAAATATTTCCATGATCGAATATTTATGACTAAAATTAAACAAGTTTTATAATTATGATTTTCATGTACGAGAAAAAAATATTCTTCTACCAAACTCCCTCTAATTAATAAAAAAAACTACATGCATGGAAAAGGAGAAAGAAATTACAACAATTAATTTTTAACTTTTTAAAAATAAAATATCAAATATAAAATTGCAACATTTAAAAAATAAAAATATTTTTTAATAATACTTCCAAATCATGGCCAAATTCTTATTTTTTTATCATTTTTGTTTTGGATTATGTACTTTCTTCCATCACCATAATTAATCAATATTAACCTTGTTTAAATGATTGATGAAGTGTTAACTATCATCATACATATATCAAGATTTAATTAATGAATTATGAATAAATTATATAAGTAAATTTGATATTACATTTTAATTTAAAATTTTAAATATTAAATTTATAAATCTTCTTTTCATTTATATAATATTTAATTTTTTCATTTATATTTGATATGACATTTCACCTCATATTTATATTCCAATAAAAAAAATACACAATATAGATTCACTCACACACTTACACAAGAAGAAAAAAGAATCACAACACATTTATACTTTACTTATAAATAAGAAATGTTGTTATTACAAAGTTTCCATCTTATAAAGCACCCAGAACTTTTGAGCACAATCTTACATATTTTAGTTTATTCCAACTAACTTACGCTTTTTTTTGTGTGCCGATGGGTGATGATTAAGATTAATAGATCTTGCCAGCTTCACTAGAGCTACCTTGCAAAAGGATAGCACTGCCACTGAGTGCGCAATAACGTGACTCCACAGAATATGGTCGAGCATAAAATGCACAACAAATACCATAGAACCAAGTCCAAAAGTGAAATAAGGGGCCCAATGGGATAAGAAGTCAAAGATCAATGTGGCACCGGAAATAGCAGCAATCAACATGAATCCAGCAGAGGCAAAAAGTGACATGCTACCAAATATTATCTTTCTATGCCGTACGCGTACAGACTCATCTTTTGGTTCCATGCTTGAATGAAGAACAGCTGAAGCATAGAACAACATAGATGAAGCACAAAAACATGTTGCAACTCCAATTGATAGAAAAAATATCGTATACCATGTCTTCTTCCGAAAAATAGGAGTATTTGCACTATCAATATTGTCAATAGGGATGGTTATAGCTACGCTGATCCCTACCGTGATAACAAGAGTTGCCACCACTATTAAAGTATTTGCCAAACCTTTCAGTTCAGATATGGATTCTTTGTGCAACTCTTTGTGTGACAGATGAAATAATTCTTTTGGAGTCGAGCCTTGTTTATTTCTCATTGTTTTCATTGCAGGTGGAACTATTTTCTCCACTTCCTGTTTGATTAAAAGAAAAAACTAAGATATATTAGGAAGATGAAGAGCAAAAGTAGTAGTAAAGTAATTCTAAAAACAATAGAGATATTTTTATATATAGGAGAGAGATCTTGTTAAGTCTTGATTTCTCCTTTTAATTTTTACCATAAAAATTGCATAAGGAACGTAAACAAGAAAAATAGTAAAGAGAAAAACATCATTATTATGGTCAAATGCTAATCAAAGTAGATATGCATATACCTGAAACCATGCTTCCTCACTACACATTAGAATATAGTTTGTTGACAATTCGAATCTTTCTTCAGGTTGTGCCAACTTTCCTGCTAAGTGAAGAACATTGTTTCCCTCAATATCAACCAACTGTATCATCGCATTCTTGGAATCCCCCTTGCTTAATATTAGTTGGTATACGGTTTTTTGTCGATACAAAATAGCAATGTGAAGCAGGTTTCTTTGCTCTCGGGAATCTACTTCAAATAGCAAATCTGGTTGGTATTCGAAAAGAAATTCTAAAATTATAATGTTTCCTGATTTTGCTGCATCGAACATTGCTTTTGACAATTGTACATAGTCGAGAGACTCTTTCTCTTCTTCCATTGCCTTAAACAACGAACTTACAATGTCTTGATGACCAATCGTTTCCTTGCACAAGGCTACCCTTGAGTTGAAAATAATTAGTCATGTACACATGCAAGTATTTAGTTAAATAAAGTAATTAATACACACATTTTGATAGTTCTACATCAACTACAACTGATCTGAGATTTCACAAGATGTATGGTCCAATTGAGCAGTAAACTATTCTTATTTGAATGCATTTTTGATTCTTTTATATGTCAACTTGAGTGATCGTAATCTTGAGGCTAATGCAAGGCATAAATTTTTAGGGTACGCATGAGGGACACTGGTACAACTTTTTTTATTCATAAAAATCAAATCAAGTATAAGAAATTCTACAACAATTCATTCACACTATTCAATCAACTAAATTAAATTTCTTTGATCTCAAGGGTACTAATCTAAAAAAATATGAACTCACCCAAGATATATGATTGTCATTAGAGATGTCACATTAATTTATGGAGGCAAAAATACTGTTTTAGGTTAATCTTTACACTTTCCTTTCTAAAACTACACATAGACTTGTGCGTTGCACATATGTATCTAATATTTTAAATGAAAAAAAAATATATTAGTGACAAAATGTATTAAAAAGTGAAAAAATTACGTGGAGATAACTGTCTTTTTTCTTTAAAATTTAATGGTACAGTGTTGAATTAGAATATATTTAATATTAGGATAAATTTACTTGAAGTTGGTACTTTGAACTCTTTTTTCCTCTCTATCTAAAATGCAATATAGTATGTTAATGTTGCTATCTCAAAAAAATTAAGCCATTATAAAGCTTATTAGATTCAAACTTATTTTGAATCATTCATGCAATATATTTTCTAACATTATAAACAACAAATCATCAACTAATAAGGTACTTTATATATTTCATGAAGTAAAAAATTCTCATGATTTTCTGATGATTAATTTTTTTATTAAAAACTACAATAACTTACTTTACCTTGTAAATTAGTTGCTTGCTTTAGAAATTAGATTTAGAAAGTTTACTTCTGTTTTTATTTCTTACTTTCACTTTTTTTATTATAAAACTAGGACTTAATTTGTTTTCATTTTGTTTCCTTTTTTATGTATTTGTACAAAAAACACTCAAAATAACTCTCTCTCTCTCTCCCTCTCTTTCTATTTTCTATCAAATCTTTGAAAACAATTGAAAAGGAGGTGACAGATTTATAGTTAAAAAGTAAAAACATAAAAAGAAAATAGAAAATAAAAACAAAAGTAAACATAAGAATAACATTTCTAAACAAGAAAGATCAAGTTTGTAAGGATTATGAGCACTCACAAATTTGAGCAAGCATTTGCAAAGGTGTCAATCCCCCTTCATTTGCTATGGTTGCCAAATTTGGATAGCGATCCAACAATTTGGATGTCACGGCTGTAATGCCCAGAATCAAAGGATGAAGAGCGGGCATAAATCATTAGGCAAGAGAAGAATTATTAATGTTAAATATGCAAAAGAAATGTGTCTCAGCTACATGCGGTTAGCTTTTGTCAAGAAACACTGTGACATTGCAGCGGGGTAACTAACTAGCTTGTTTAGAGAAAAGTGAAACTGAAAAATATCAATGTATTAGTTATCAGCAAATCTAGTGATAAAAAACAAAATTCATGCATTCTAGGGTCGCAAAACCTTTAGTGGATTTTTTTTTTTATGAATAAAAACATACATAATTTGTTTCGTCAGTAATTTTTTTTTTTTTTTTTTGTATTTGTTGTTTGGCAAAAGATCGAAATGTGGATCAACTTACAGTAAATACTGTTGTTGATGGTCATGAAAAATAGCTTCACGATGTCTTGGAAGGGTAGATTATTGTGTAAGTCCTCTTGAGTATTTTGAAATAAGAATTCTGTCATTGGAATATGGCCGGCAGAAGATGCTAATTGAATTGGCAGCATATCTTTTTGGCCTTTAATCCATAGCAACCTTGGATTCTTGCCAAACATAATTTCAGCAATTTCGACATTTCCAGTTATCGCAGCCAAACAAAAGGCTGTATTCCCATCTGCCATGCAAATTTCCAAATCTTGTATGTTCATACAATCTCCTAACTTTTCTACAAAACTAGTATTACCTACGGTAACTGCAACGTGTAAAGCTGTAATTCCACGAGCAGACAATGAAATTCGCCACCAATGAGGATGAATTTTGAAATAGGATGAAGCCTCACTCCAATTTCCAGAAGTTACTGCTATATATATGCGCCTTCTATGCGTTTCTGCATCTTATATGCACTTCTTACAATCAAATTTCTTTGACAAGTTTCACTTATTGGATAACATAAATTCATGACAATTCACTTTAGAAGATTCACATGGTGTACGTTGCCAATACTTTTTAGGAAATATTTAGTACAACGAAAGTTTTTTCATGCCTTTGAATCTTGGAAATCATAGATTCCTAAGAATAATTAAATTTATTTGGTTAATGATAAATATGTTTTATTTAAGTAATTTGTTGGAGATAAAAGAGTAACATGATTTTTTATTACAAAATTTAATTATTTATCACATTAAATGATTAAATGATTTTGTATGACTCTTTAATTATTATTAAATATATATATTTCTCGATCTTTACAGTGAAAACATGTTTTTCTTTTAAATATGATACAACAAGTAAGAGATCTTGGTGTAGGAAAAGATTGTTTTTAAAGCAATATTAGGCCAACCTAATCTTGAAGGAGAAGACATGGAAATTAATATTTAGTTACTCTAAAAAATATCTGTTTTCTTAAAATATGAATTAATTTGTTATGTTATTCTAAAAAATATTTGTGGATTAATAAACTATATGCTGGGTGATCCTTCCTGTAGTGTAACAGCTGCAATGCGGTTTTGAGATATAAAGGAATTGTAATTTATAAAGAAGAAAGAATAATTTCTCTGGGTGATGGTCCAGAGGTGTGGGGGTGATGTTAAGAAGATGAAAAATATCCAAATAAATTTTAATTTAAACTAACTTTTAAGGAGAAAAGTGGAAAATATATATATATATATATATATATATATATATATATATATATATATATAT
>CM023955.1:7360612-7407748 GCA_013407115.1 Glycine latifolia | reverse complement strand
CTTAATAATTTTAGCTTAATTTTTTAAAACTTTAACTGAAAAGTTACTTATAAGTATGCAAATAAAACTTTTAAGGTATAGAAGTATATTGTAGAAATTAAACGAACTTATATTATACAAATAGAAATTAATAAACTTTAAGGTATAGAAATATACTGTATTTAGGTTAATTGTCAGCATTCAAAGATAGTCGATTTGAAAAGTTAATCCTAATTCCTACTTCCTACATATATTTTGTTGAGTAAATCTATTCAAATTTTCAGACCTAAATAAAATTAAAATATAAAAG
Organism: Glycine latifolia; assembly: GCA_013407115.1. Taxonomy (NCBI): domain Eukaryota; kingdom Viridiplantae; phylum Streptophyta; class Magnoliopsida; order Fabales; family Fabaceae; genus Glycine; species Glycine latifolia. The sequence goes on along the minus strand of CM023955.1, from coordinate 7,407,459 downwards.
GTAATTACTATAACTTGTAAGAGTATTAGCAGAAATAATTAGCTAGAGAAATAATAACTTATCTCCTTTCGTATTTAAAATAAAAGAACAGGAAATAAACCAATTAAAAATCGTACTGTCTAGCTCCAAAAAACAGCTTTCGGGTTCCAGTGATTGTAGATGCTCTGCTTCTTCAGCCACAACAATGTCCAGTTCACTATAATCTGTAGATGCATTTACCCCAAAGGATATGTCTAGATCAGTATTCATAAAAAAAAAAAAAATGTCTAGATCAGTGCAGGGAGGAAAGAAAAAAAGAGAAATAAAATAAGCCATAAACTAAGTAAAGAAACAGCGTTATTCATACAAGTACTGAAATTTAAACCGTAAAATACTTTGTTTACTTATAAGTGAATTTATACATAAATTAACACATAATCATATATCAGCATATTAATTTTTATACAAAGTCACATAAAAAATTACATAATTAAATAAACGCCATCCATTTGAAGAAAATTGATATGCTAAAACAAATGAGTTTAATCGGTATGCATTTAATGCGAAATTACTTTATAAATCAGTATGTGACGAGCTAAAGTAATAAATTAAAATATTTATTAAATATCTGTATAAAGTATATAGTAGTATAAAATTAAGGAAACATAAAAGGTGGAAAATTAAGCAAAAAATCAAAGTGTGCAGACACACATGGAAATGTAGGAAAGTAGTTATAAGGATGTGTATTTAATTTAATAATAAACGTACTCTGAGTGTGATCTGCTGGAGCTGAGAAGATAATTGGATCTGAGTCTGACATAACTTTCCTTCCTTCTTCTACTTTTGGGAAATTCCTGAATTGGTCGGGTTCGGGTCTTAGCAGACCGCTGCCGTTGGTATGAATATGCTTCCGGGTTGAAAGTGAGATTGATGATTGAAAGAAGAACTAACTCAAATGGCAGCGATTGAAAAGACTTGAGAGCCTCTTCGTCCAGAGTCAACCCAATTAGCGAATACCACTCTACTGTTAACTAGTGTTAAGTGTTAAGTGCCTCGATATTAGTCAACACCAGTAAATGCAAATTAAGACTAGGGTTTTTTCATACTTCTATTAATCTAGAAGCCCATTTCAGTTTGGGCTTGTCGCTTGCTTTCGGTCACCCGCGGAACATGTTTTCCAACACCGAATCCCACTGAGTTAATTAACCTCGTCCGTCAAATTCACCTATTGGAACGTCTTTTGTCCGATTTAGTGGGCCATGGCCACGGCTTTATCAACTGAATTTTCCATCATTTTGGAGAGAAACACGCATGTAAAGAAAAAAGGTACAAGACAAGTAAAATGAAAAAGTCACGCTAAACAATGCAAACAAATTCAGCAATGAATTCTTAAATAGGATAAAAGTTATGGATAAAGAATTTATTTCTTTGTATATATTAGAAAATTAAATTTGATTGTCTAATGATAAAATTAAGTCAAAATATTTAAGTAAAATATATGATCCTATTTTGAAAGGACACTTTCTTGGACAAATCAAAAATTTTTTCAACCTCAATCCAATATTGAAATACTTACAAAAAAAATTCCCATTTGATAAATAAAAATCATGATATCCTTATTTTTAATAATAGTTATAAGAAATAATAGTAACTATCTATAATTAGAGAAAAAAAAAATATTTGATAGAAAAGTTTTAGTAACTACATTTTTTTAATCTAATCAGTAATTCTTCAAAAAAATAGTAAAGTATTAGTTAAAAACTTGAGAATGGGATAGCACTGATCTTTAATAATATAATCGGCCAAAACTCTTGAGCACAATCTTATGTTCTAATTTATTCCAACTAATTTAAGCTTCTTTTCTTTGGCAATAGGCTTCAGAGATCTTGCGTAGTAATCTTGAGAATGGGATAGCACTGAGTGCAAAACGCTAATCCATCGCCTATGGTCAATTGTAAGATGCACAGCCAATAGGATACCACCAAGTACAGCAATGAAATCAAGGATCCAATGGGATAAGTATTCAAAGATCAATATGGAACCGGAAACAACAGCAATAAACATGATTGCAAAAGAGCCAAGTGAAGAACATTGTTACCTTCAAAATCAACCAATTGTACCATCACACTCTTTGAATCCCCCTTGCTTAATATTGGTCGATATACAGTTTCTTGTCGATACAGAATAGCAATGTGAAATAAGCTTCTTTGCTCTTTGGAATCCACTTCAAATAGCATATCTGGATGGAACTTCCAAAGATATTGTAAAATCATAATGTTTCCTGATTTTGCTGCATCGAACATTGCTTTTGATAATTGTGCTAAGTTGATGTACTCTTTTTCTTTTTTCATTCCCTTAAAAACCGAACTTACGATATCTCGATGACCAATAGTTTCCTTGCACAAGGCTACCATTGAGTTTAAATAATTAGTCATGCACACATACAAGGTTATAAGCAGTTAAATATAGTAATTAGTACACACATGTTAAATTAATGCAGCATCTTTATGCACGAAGGACAAAGGAATACAAATTCTAGTGTACCAAGATATCAACTTAACCCAATTGTCAATAAAGATGTTGCATTAATTTTTTTTTGTCTTAATTCATCTTCATTTTATCAAGAAAAGAAATTTTGATTAATTCAGAATTCAATTAAAAGATAAATAAAATTTGATTAAAATTATTTTGTCAATAATCAAATTTAAATAGTATTCAAATAATTCAACATTAACTTCAATATATTAATTAATTATTCAGCACATTAATTTAAGAAGAGGCAGCAATGCTATATTATTTAAATTTTACATTTTCCTTTTTAGGTAGGAATAGAGAAAGAGAATACAAAAGTCGAATTTAACTCTCTCTCTTTACTTTTACCGTGGGGTAATTGTAAAAAGGTAAGTTTATTAGGATTTGACTTTTTTCAAATAAAAAATGACAGAGTAGGTAATTTTAGTATGAAAAAAATAACAGTTAGATATTAATTATGGCTTATTCATAATTTACAATGTGTGTATCTATAATATTAATATAATAATTTAAATATATTTTAAATTTTATAAAGTGAGTGAGTTTTTTTATTTTAGTCATTATAAAAAAATTCTTTATTTTGTACCCCCCTAAAATTGAAAATATTGTTTTTGATCCCTATTATGCTGTGATACTCACTATGTTGAATGAAAAGGCAAGTAACTATCAAATAATGGTAATACCTATTAGTGTCTATGATATAAAATCAACATGGGGCACATGCCCTTTTAAAATTATTTCAAGATTTCTAAAATAAATGTTAATTTATCCTTCTTGATTTCTTCAAGAATTAGTATAAGAGTCTGGTTCAATTTATTGGACAAATAAGTGACAACAATGAATCTATAAATATGAAAATCTCTTCTATCAAAAGTCTGACTTGTAATTTTAAGAGAAATAGTATATTTAGCAACAGCTAACAACTTTATAGGTATATGAACAATCATATAAATGAAATTGACACCATAATTTAATCCAAAATTATACAATAACATTTATGAGCTAGAAAAACCAAGTTTGTGAGGGTTACGAGAACTCACAACATCGAGCAAAGCATTTGCAAAGGTGTCAATCCCTCTTCGTTTTCTATAGTAACCAATTTTGGACAGCGATCCAACAATTTTGATGTCACAGCTGTAATGCCCAGAATCAAATGAAGAAGAGCATGCATGCATATAAATCATTAGGCAAGAGAAAAATAGAAGAATAATAAACTATTGTTAAATTATGGAAAGGAAATATGCTTCGGCTACATGTGGTTAGCTTTAGTCATGTCAACGACTGAAAGAGTTTTATTGTTATGCATGCAAAAGAAATTAATGTGGATAAGCTTACTGTAAATATTGTTGGTGATGGTCAAGAAAAGAGCTTCACGATGTCTTGGAGGGTTAGATTGTTGTATAGGTCCTCTCGAGCTAGAAATAAAAATTCTGTCATTGGAATGTGCCCTGCAGATGATGCTAACTGAATAGGCAGCATATCTTTTTGGCCTCTAATCCATAACAACCTTGGATTCTTGCCAAAAATAATTTCAGCAATTTCCACATTTCCAGTTATCGCAGCCAAACAAAAGGCAGTGTTCCCATCTGCCATGCAAATTTACAAATCTTACATGTTCATACAATCCACCAACTTTTCCACAAAACTAGTTTTTCTCATTCTAACTGCAATGTGTAGGGCTGTAATTCCACGAGCAGACAATGAAATTCGCCACCAATGAGGATGAATTTTGAAATAGGATGAAGCCTCACTCCAATTTCCTGAAATATATATTTGTCTTTTATGCGTTCCTGCATCTCATAAAGTACGGTTGCATGCTTCGACATTACGAAACAGTAAAATCTAATTCAATCTATATATTAATTAAGCAAAAGTTACGGATTATTCTTTTTTAATGGCCGGTTCTTCAGGTAATTAATTCACGATATAAGTCTGGATTAATTTATACAACCCTATCCAGTGCTATTAGTGAAAAAGAATCATAATATTCTTTCGGGAAAAACCGTAGGATTATAGGCATGAATTCATACAGCGTGGTCGTGGATAATAATTTTATTACATGTACTCTTATTCTATTGATTACTTTATATATTTGTACTCAGGTTCATATTTCTCACCTTACCCCACAAAAAAAAAATCATATTACACATATTTTAGTTAATTTGAATACAGTTTCGCATTATATGTTTGTTTGACAAACTTGTAAAATATTAATATTATTATAATACTAATAATGATGAAGAGCAATAAAAAAAAGGAAATAATTAAAAGTAAAATATGTAATAAGATGTTTTCTTAATTAATAAATATATTTTTTTAAATGATCAATTTTAAATTACAAAAAATTCAATATTTAAGTCAATAGTTTACATTTTCTTTCATCTAAAGAAATGAACACTACAACTTATAATTTAGTATTGTTTATTTGCGAAATAAATCAAACCTGTAAGGTAAAAAAAATATTTTACAAAGTAATTTTAAACGTTTTTAATAGAAAAAATTATGAATTATTATAGGATGTATATATATATACACACGAAATAAAAAGTATAATACTATACCTAGCTACATTATTACTTTAATGATATAAGTTGTGTTTATTTTATTCTTAAATATAATATTTTGAAGTGATAAAAAGAGAGAGAGAGAGAGACTGGATATGATAAACAATGCACTCAAAATATTACATAAAGAATTTTAATATATCTTATTTAAAATTATAGTTATTTAAAAATATATAAAATATTATTATATATTTTTAATATAATAAATATTTACTCTTATACGATGAATTAGAATACAAAATTTGAAAAAAAATATATTCCTTCAATTAAATATTATCAATATTTTTTTTTCTTTACTGCATCACACATTACATCGGAACTAATAAAAAAATCTCAGTCATCTCACATTTACAAGAAAATATTTTATTAGTGACAAAATTACAATTTTCACCACTAATATCAACGTTAGTAAAATAAATAACTGTTAAGCAATTGAATACTAAAAATACTCCTAATTTATGTCCAATAAAAAAATCCAATCTAGTGGGTCAACCAACTCAACCCTTAATCCGTTGTGTTGCCAGGATGTGCGACTTGATGGATTGAATAATGTAATTCAACCATCTATTTTAGCAGGCCAAACAAGTTTATTTTGAATTGAACTCATTTTATCACGTTAAACACGTTGATTTACATAAAAAATGAAGTTAAAGTTCATGCTTAACTTTAAAAATCTTATTACAAAATATATTTTTTTTATATATAAGTTATCATAAATGTTATATTAAACCTTAAAAATATGTTTATATTATATAAAGAAGATAAATTTGATTCATATAAAGTCTAACTTATATATTTTGAGTTGTCTTGATGTAAACTTATCATAAAGTAAACTTTTAAATAAACTTATAAGTCAGATCAGTCTTTCATGTAGGCCAAGTTTAAGCTAATAAACAGAATAAACTTAAACCATATACTTTTAAGAGTTTTAACTTAAGTCAAACCCGATCTAACAAAGCCTAATTATTTCTACCGGCTAATCTTTGATCTACTTGATTACATCTCTTTCACAATCCATTTTTTTTTTATTTACGTACATTTCAATAATTTTTAAAATAATTTATTAACAATTAAAAATATCTTATATCATAATTTAAATTATTCATTATCTATCTAAACTATAACTTGTATATTTAAGAATATTTATTATTATAAAATTAATTATATCATTAATATATTTAAAAATACTAATATATCATAAATTTAATTATATAAAAATAAATAGTTCTTATATTATATACAGACTAAAACACCAATTGTTGTATTAAACACCCTTTGCTTTTGTTCCTTTAATAACCTTGAAAAGCATTTGCTAGTTTATCAATGTCGGAACAAGGAAGAGCAAGAAAGATACAACAGCCATACGAAGCGGTGGAAGAAGATTATTTGGAAAGATGAGAGGATTATTTGGAAGAAGATTGTTTTCATTTTTATAACACATAAGCAACCTGATAATTACCAAAATTGCAAAAATAAATTCCCTTAAGTGCACTTCTCAGTTTACGAGAACTCAAATCATATTTACTGCATCAGGAGTACCGCGATAAGTGATTTAGCATTAGAGATCCAATGAGACACTGGTCACAAACCAATAGTGACTAAAAATTGTAAACTGAATCTCAATTAAAATTTCCATCAAATTTATGCTACAAAGGAAAAATATACAATATCTTATCACTAAAATGGAATTTACTAGTTTAATTACTTTCCTACATTTTCGTCATCTGATATAATATAACTACATGCTTTTATTTAATTAAATGGAAAGAAGAAAAAAAGGCTTGACCCTGTAAAATTGGACCCTATAACACGTCAGGAAAAAGCCTAAATAGAGGCATTACAAATGGCTATTGAATGAACCCACGACATTCCCAAAACTACCTAGGAGATTTTGTAGACAGACATTTCCCACATGATACAAGATTCAGTAGTGCACGTGGTTTTCGGCTTCGAATTTTCAAGCGTGACAGCTGCCAATGCAATCAAATACCACGTCAATAATGTCCTCTTATATAATAACACATTAAAATTAAATTGCCAAGGTAACATCATATTTAACGTTACCACATCAGCATATGTTACATATTCCACATCGACTAATGAAGAGACCAGAGGTTAAAATAGTGTATATAAGTGAAAGATCTCATCTTACAAATCAATTTTATAGGATTAAGTTAGGTCTATAATCTATAATTCTGCTAATCAAATCATAATATGTAAAAATAAACATACACTTGCACGTCCACATACACCCAATCAAATCTTTTATTCATGGCAAAGATAAAGAAACATATATACAACAACTTTGTTCGGTTAACTTATTTCATTAACTTAGTTGTCAACAACTTTTATCTAAAAAATTTAAATATATTCTAGCAGGTGGTAAAATTATATTATAGCATGAATATAGATAAATATAATAATTATGAAATGAACACAATGAGGTACTTATAATCAATAACAGAGCAAGACACTGGTTATTAATTGATATACTACTAAAGGGAAAAACAACCACTGCCAATTAGATACTCATTATTGAAGGGGGCAAAGGCTAAGCAGAATCACAACAGGTTCCAGAAATGGATGCATGCATATCATCCCTATAATGGAAAAGTTACACTAGCTTGCAATCTTAAAGGACATTGCTATAACTAGCTACACAACACAATGCATGCCTTTATGAATAGTTTACAGAGTCAATGGGAAGATTGTATAAAAACCAATTTAGCTAATGTTCTGAAAGCTGGAAACTTAAAGTTAGAAAGAGACCCCAGATATCTCCAAATGAAAAACAAAGGGATTAGATTAACGAGGACGCCCCTTCTGGATGTAATGTTCAAGGCAAAAGAACAGTTCCAATTTCCACAAGATATTTCAAGGTGTATATAACATTAATATGGTACATGTACTTCATGTTTTATGACTCAAGAAAATTACAATAAGAATAAAAAAACGAAGAATTATGGTTCAAAAATTTAAATATTGAGAAGGGGTAACAATAAAATGAATTACCTTTCGCCGGGTTACTCTTGATGCTTTCCAGCATAGTAAGCTCCTAGATCTTGGTTCCAGTCTCCTAAGAGGAGTAAATGATTTCCGAATTAATAGGCAGCTATTATAAGTTATAACATAGACATTACTGTATCACTGAAACAAGATAACATCCAAACTCGAAAGCTTAATCTCTATCACATACTGACTCATAATTGAAAAGGAAGGGTAATCTTAACCTAGAACATAATTATAGGAAACTACTATTCAATAATTATTATATTCTGCATACATGCAATGCCGTGCACCTCTGCATGATTTTATTCCGTCATAAAAAAACCTAATATTTTTTATAAAAAAATTCAACTCAGTTACCAAATGTGAAATAAAGTTTTCCTGTTGTCCAGCATAACACTACTAATGCAGTAATGCATAGGTTAATTGAAATTTGGAGTAATATTTTTATTTCAGATTCCATCCCCCTACTACCTATACACTGCAAATTGAGTCACACCTCTTGATACAGTATATGTCAAAAGAGAAAAGGATGGAGTAGCAACGTACAGATTCTCTTGTTCAAGCTTCTCAGCAATAGAAACCGCTTTACGTTTTGACCACCCACTTCTCTGACCTTCTGCCTGCTGGATCACATGAGCAAGAGATACTTTGCCTCTAACAAGACTCCGACTTTGACCTTGCTCCATAAACTTTCTTTGGTCTAAATGCGACTTAACAATTGGCTTTTTTTGGGAAACTGATGATTGTCCTATACTTGTACCTTCTAAACTTTTATAAGATGTTCCATGAGCATCAACCTGCTGCTCGCTATTCTTGAGCTCCACTTGAGAAGCTGCTTCTTCTACAATTTCACCCCTTCTCTTTTCAACAGAATCAGTTACTGATGAATGAGCTAGATTGCCAACACCATTAAAGTCTCTAATCTGAGACGAACTATCATTAGTAGAGGGCAATGTAAGAGGTTGTTGAACAGCCGAGGCTGCATCTTTATTTAACTCACATCTAATTTCTATTGTTATAGAAGATCCAAGGACAGATTCAAATGCTTGTAAGATGTGACCTCTGAACTTCTCGGCAGTAGATTTGGTCAATTGAGAACTAAACATTAGCTGCACAGTTGGAGCTGCACAATAAAGCATCAATATCATTGGATAAATGGAGAATGTGGATGAGTAAAGCAAACGTATAAAAAACACAGGAGCAACACTATCATAACAACATTAAACAGGATACAATGTCAACCAGTAAAATGGCAAAATAATGATTAATGAGATACATATCAGACATACACGAGAACTTTGATGAATTCTAAAACATAAACAATGATGCCAGAACCAATTTTCCAAACCACTATAATAATAATAATACAGGACCATCTAGTTGATAATACTATATTAAGTGTAATCACATACACAGACCAGTTTATGCCCTAATTCTTCCGGACCTGAAATTCTTGGAAAACTTGTGCATGTTATATTAACAACGATAATGACACTACTAAAAGCTGAGTGTCACAGGATTGTTAAGCATTTTAACTTTATGATAAACTCTAATAATAACATTAACAATGCTACCATATCAGAATTTTCAGGCCTTTTGCATGATACTACAACTAGTGCAATCAAATACAAGACAAATTTATCCCCTAGTTCTTTCTTATAGATCTAAAATGCATAAAAAATTTATGAATATTATATTATAAGAGAATGACATTTCTAAGGGGAAGACTTTAATCATATCAATACAAAATGTTATTAATTGCATTGTCAAATAAGCATTGTGCAGATTTGACACTCACCTGCCCCAAAACTAACAGAGATCAGCTTGCCTTCTTTAAACAGAAACTCTTTCAGACCAGTAATTTGTACCCTCTCAAGCACCTCTAACCATATCTCTTCAATTTCTTTACGGTTTTTACCCAAAATCTTCATCTCGCTCATCCTAATCTTATCAGTGGCTTGTGAATTAGCATGTTGAGGAGTAAAACCAGACACGCTATGTCGTTTTTTCTCAGAACCAAGACCCCTTGTCATACCATCTAAAGAGCTTCCAGCATGGACATTTTCAATTCTAGCATCCATTGATAATCGTCTTCCTTTGTTAGGAATGTCAACGGGATTACCAGTCAGTCTAGCTGCTTCTCTCGCAGCTGCATCTTTTAGAGCGAAGGGACTGTGGTTGAAACTATTATCAGATGAAGTTGGCAACACATATTGCTGGTCTGGAGCAAGCTGAAGTAAGGCAGCTGTCAACCATGTTAGCTTGTCATTGGACATCCTCAACTGCTTCTCAGTCTCAGATAAAGTTTTCAGAGCTTGGCGCAGCTTTTCCATGTCTTCTTTGGACACTGAAACATAAATTAGTATCATCAATTTGTGAAAGGATAATAATGAAAAACATAATCATTAATATGAAACCAGAGTAAGACTCCAGTCTCCACAATTACAGAGATCTAAAACGTAAAACCTCAAGTAATTAGCTATATAAAATATTTATAGACAGCCAATTCTGGAATAAAAACGACATGTGTGTGTGTGTGTTTAAAGAAAGATGAGGATTGAATTGATAACTTGTTATGCTATCCACTAAAATGGCACTATTTTACTCACACAGTTGTCTCCGGAAGAACTTCCTTCTTCGCCTATCTTTTGTGAAATCATAGGTCCCAGCAAGTATATCAGTAATTACTGTAGCAAGTTGTGACATTAAAGCCAATGGCTCGACACCAGTTTCCATGATCACTCTCAAATTCTTCACGGTGTTAACTGTGTCTGCAGATAATGCCAAATCAAGCAGATCCACCAATTTCTCATCAGAGATTAGCCCTACCTGAAGAAAGGATTTAACTTCAGAGCACTTCATGCATAGTAAATTAACAATATCAACACCAGTTTACAATTGAAATAGAATCTAGTGTAAGAAGCAGTGACAACAGAAACATACTAATAAATAAACAGCTTACCAATTCCTGAACAAGAGGAACGGATATTCTCTGCCCAAGCAAACTAAGTTGTTCAAGGGTCATCTCAGCATCTCTCAAAGATCCGTCTGACCTTGATGCAATGAGTTTCAGGGCATCCTTATCAATTTCTAGACCTTCTTTGGTTGCAATCCACTGCAATGTATATATAATATCTGCATCCTTCAGCTTTGGGAAAAAGAATTTTTGACACCTGGATATTATTATATGAGGCAAGACATCAAGACTAGAACTGACAAGGATAAAAACCACACGTCTAGGTGCTCGATCAATGACCTTTGATATAGCATTCCAACAATCTGTTGACAGAGTATCACAGTCATCAAAAATAAACACTCTGTAATGCGACGGAAGCTGGGAAACGATCATATTGTCGAGTAGTTCCATGATGCTCTCAAAGTCAAAATTACTAACTGGACCTACTTCCCTTATATTTCTACTCTTGCCCATATCATGTGCTACACAATAATTGCAAAAACCACAAGGTTTTGGGTGTTCTGAAGAATTACAGTTCAGAGCTCTGGCAAATATGCGAGCAGAGGAAGTTTTTCCAGTGCCATGGGGGCCATAAAACACATACAACAACCCAACTTTCCTTTTCATAACTGCGTTGGAAAGAGCTTGTGCCACTAAATTCTGCCCAACCATATCTCTGAAGGTTCGAGGCATATACTTTTGTGTTAAACTTTGGTGTCTACTGCAACGATTCCCTCTCAACTTTTGCTGATCACCAGATCTAGCTTCAGAAGCGAGGTCAGAATCAACATCATGCTTGAATAAATTATCACCAAAAAGACCTAGTTCTCCAGAATAGTCATGATCCCAACAAGCATTTTCAGTGCTTGCATGAGATCCTGATGCCTCAACTAGTAAAGGTAGTGCCTCTGCATCAGACCCCGTACATGAGCTTGAGCGCTCAGATGCCACAGGCATCTCAGAAATATTTCTTCCATTGGCAGCAAATATCCCTTTCTTCAACCTTGAGTCAGATAAACCACAAGACAAACTTCTTCCAGCCATGTCAAGGAATGTTTTACCTCTATGATGAATTCTGGACCAATTCCAAGGAATGCCACACCCATTTTTTGGAGCCCTAGTAAGATTTTCATCTGCAAACTCATCAGCCTCCTCCAAATGATATTTATGGTGAGCTGATGCCTGAGCTAATGAGTTGGAAGCCACAGACAGTTCATTCTCAGCTCCAATATCTCTTGATGTTGTAGCAACCTGAGTTCTTCGCACACTTCGAAACTTACGCCTTTTCCCCCTATTCATTCCACTGCCATGACTTCGCATCCGGGCTTCTACCTCCTCAATAATTTTCTCCTGCCTAGGAAACCTTCCACGAAAATGAATGTTTGATGATGCTAAGTCATCACTATCCAATGGAACATCATTCAGCTGCTCAGAAAGTGTCTTAACTTGAGCATCTCGAACATTCTTCCCCCTTTGTTTGCTCTTTCTAGCTTTAGACTCTGAGTGCCTTGAAATAACATCTTCAGCCAAGCTTTTGCCAGCTTGATTGAGAGGCTCCTCTGGATTAACATCCAAAAAGTCAGGCCTATCATTCTTCCTACCAGATTCTTCTCTCCCAACTCTCCTTCCATCTCCCATTCCACTCCTGCTACTTCGTTCACTAGGTGCCGTTATCCCATCATTACCCCTAACAATCTCACCTGGAGCAACTCTTGATGAACCTATACTCACCAAGGGTGGTGAAGTTCCAGACAATCTTCTTCCTTCCTTCCTTCGCTCGACACCTACAGACCTTCTTCCCCCTTGAGACACAGCATCATTTTCAACTCTTCTGAAAAGCAAGTCAACTACAGAAGGTGAGTGCCATGACGGAGGACTTGCAGAAGGGTCTCTAAGAGACCGCGATCTCTGCAGCACAACTAGGTCCCTCATAATTGACCTATCAGTCAGTATGGGGCTGTTCTTGTGCATATGGTTCTTCAGGTGAATACAATTTGTCAAATGGATGTGGTTGCGTAGATGATCACTAATATCACCATTGGGATCTTTAAGTACCCTACTACGGACAGCCCTAGTCATGATCAGAACACCAACCCTTCTTCTAACAGCAGAATCTCTTCTAAATTAATGAAACAAATAAAAAAAATTCTCATTTTTGTCTATAGCTGTGCCAAGCTTTCACTATTATGGCATCAAAAACAAAATGTAAAAAAGAAAATGCTCAATCCTCAACACCCATTAATCACACCGGAAATGTCAAAATAAGGCTAGAATTCAAACTCACCAAAAAGGGAAAACAGCGACTCTCATGGTCAATTATCCCATGAACAAAAAAAAAAAAACACTAAGACCCACTAAGATTCGACCCGGTACCAAATCACCCTTCAGGAAGAATCTTCAACCACCAAAACCCCCACCACACACTCCATAAACACAACCCAACATTCAATCAAACCCATTGAGCCAACCACAGGTCCCAAAGGAAGGAACTTTGCTGACCACACAATAGTGCTGCTACCCCAATAGCTTGAAACACCACAAGGCACAATTTTGAGGCTAAGCATGCAAAAGGAAGAGAAAAAGCAAAGACCCCATTATCTCAAAGCTCAACTCAAGTGCACTTAGTCACTCAAAGTGCCAACAACCTTATCCCCGAGTGTGTGACAAAATGAGAGGAAGTTAATGAAGCAGAGGCATAAAGAACATGATGTAACATTTCTTCCAGAGAGAGAGAGAGAGAGAGAGAGAGAGAGAGAGAAATGAAGAAAAAAAGTAGAAGGCAAACACCTCAAACACCTGAATCAGAAAAAGGAAGGCGACCCGTTTTGATTATTAAGGCTCGGATCTCTCAGCACAGAAAGCTTCACATGCACTTCACGAGAGCGAGAAAACGATAGTCCCAACTCGAACCATGAGTGGAAGAGAGAGAAAGAAACAGTACAAAAGCTTGAAATTGCAGGAAGAGAAGAAAGAAAGAACGAAGAGAAGAGAGAGAAAGAGAATTGTGGTATTGTGGGTGAGAGTATGGGGCTGTTTGTAAGATCTGTTGTTGTAGACAGACTCAGACACAATTCTGGGAACAGAGGACACACTGCCAATAAAGCGGTGTGTCCATTAGCTAAGCATGCAAATAGGATTATATATATATTTCAAATTATTTTTAAAATAAAAATGGGGTCGTTGAATATATTTGACTGCTGCTTATTCATCTCAAAAGAAAAACAATAATTGGATTTTGAATTATGAGGGTACCAATGAAACCCGTCCCCTTGAAATTTCACCGTGTTGTTTGGACAACTTTTCTTTTTACAAAATGAAATTTGTTTTCTATTATCTTATTAATAAGAAATTATTCTGTCAAAATTATTTTAAAAATATAAATTATTATCATTTGTGTTAATCATTGTTATGTATTTTTTAAAAATAAATTTTATTTACTTTTGGAGTTTATTATGAACCTTTTATTTATGAGGAAGTAAGAATGTATTAGAATGATATATTTTTGTCCAGTCAGATCAAAAACTGAATTAACTTTGATCAAAACTCAAAAACATATGGAACGATATTAGGTTAAATGTGTTTTTTAAATAATATATCAATTTTAATATTATTATAATTAAGTGATAAAATGAAATAAGAATAAAACTTAAATAAATGTATATTTTACAATAATTATTTTAATATAATATCATTATATATAAAATATTATTTATTAAATAAAAATTTACTATCAATATATGACTATTTCAAAAATGTATACGGTACTTTCCAAAAGAAATATATAAAACTAAAAATACTCAAAACACAATTCAAAATCAACTTTAAAATACATTGAATTTAATTTGAAAATCCACACCTGTCTGAATCAACCGATCTTGTTCAGCCCTGATTTTATATTTTTATTTACTATGCTTGATGCCGCCTTAAGTCCTTAACTACTACAATCACGACAGTAACCACCAGTATATCCATAACTATTACTACAAATTAGTTAAGTTTGGGAAGAGAATTTGATTTCAAACCATAAATAGTATTTATACATCTGTTACCCCAAAAATAAAATGTCGTGTATTAAAAGGATTATTACTGACTTTCAATGCCCCTAGTTGTATGCCTTAACTCCCCCATCCGAACAATGGACATGAACCCAACATATCATAACATGAAATGTCGATAGTTGTTTTCTTCTACTTGGCCAATTTCCATGCATGAATTATTGATAGGTGACTTCTCAACTTTGCACGTTTGCATTAAATGCACTTGATCACTAGCCGTAACGAAAATATAGGTGTGAGCAATTGCGTATCGCAACGTCAATTTTTGGAATCGAATCATTATAAAACATATTTATTTTTATTTTATATTTGTATGAGATAATATAAAAAATTATATAAGGAATTTCAAGAAATTATGTAAAAAAATATAGTGGTACTCTTTTTGAATTTCGTTTGTGGAGAAACAAAAAATTTGTTTCATTTTTTTATTTATAAGAAAACTGTAGTATCTCCTTGTACCCTTATATGCATCGGATACTTTCTCTGCACATGTCATTCTGTCCCATTTCAACCCTTATAACATAAAATAAATATGCATTGAATCATGGAAAGAGAGTTTTATTTAAGTTTTCTTTTATTTTGGGTTAACGGACGGACACACAAGTTTATTAGGCTAGGAAGATGACTTTCTACGGTCTCTTCTCTACAAAAAAAAAAAAAAAAATCTACAGTCTCACGTAGTTGCTTGTGTGAACTAGATTTTAATATGAATAAACGCCAGATTAGAAGTAAATGTCTTGAATGAGCGTATATTAAATACATTACACCAATACACCTATACTAATGTTCAAATTGTGATAAATAAAGAAACAATAAATGAAAATTTTAAAGTGGAAGGAAATTTGTTAATTTTGCTTAAGTTCTTTTTATCAGTATTTTGCTCCTGACTTTAAGGTTATTTGAATATTGTTAAGAATATATATACAGCAACACACACTCGGTCATGAGCAGTGTAAACATCTCCATAATCCTTGAGTGTTGTTATACAATCGTATAGTTTATCAGAGGCCAGGTAGAATATTAAGGAAAAGGGTTGTAACCATATATATTTGAGGAAATGATACGCAATATTTTTTTCGAAAGGAGGAATATCTTTTTCTTTTCTTTTCCCTATCCTTTAAGATAGGTAATTTACACAAATTAAGTCTCAAAATGAACGTTTGTTTTACAGATTTAATTATATTTTGGAAATAATATTCTTGGAAATGCTCGAAATGTTATTACCATAAAAAATATTTGATAAATACTTTTAATTCGTAAAAAAAAATTAAATTTATTTTAATTTAAAAACAATAATATCGAATACATAAATGAAGTAGAATAAGAGAAAAGATGTAAATTATTTGTATTCACATCTTTACATTCCCGAAAATTCAATTGTATTTCGTGAAACAAACGCCATTTAAACTAGAGACGCAATTGATTTTTCTTATTAGTAACATTCATAAATTCTAGAGCATTTTGGCAAGAGATTTAATAATTATCCTTGACCAATCTCAATCCACTTTCCCTAAAGAATGTAAAGATAGACAAATCCTAGATGATATGTTTGTAATCAATGAGGTGATGGAGCATGAAAAGGGAGTTATTGTCTAATATGCAAAGTGGTTTTGGAGAAAGCATCTAACTCAATATTTCGAACTTTCTTGAATATAAATCTTGTACTTTGTGAAAGGTGGAGAAATTAATAAGATGAAAAGTTACATATTTTATGATTTTGTATCTATTTTATTTAACGACTATCATGTCTCTTTGTTAATGGTAGAAATTATTTTGATCGTGTGGAGTTTTGATAATTGGTATGATTTTAATTTTATTTTGATTAAAACATATAGTGTATTTTCTTTAGACTTGGAAGCAAAGAACACCAATTGTGTATTATTTTTTATCAACATAATAGATAGGCTATAGAATAAATAAGTCATATCTTATCAGTTTAGTAGTGCACCAAATAATTAATGACAATAGGATAATGATAGTTATCCTATTTTATCTATTATGACCACCAAATAAAACTTTAAAACTTACATTTTAGTCAGCATTAACTGTTGCCTAACCTGATCCGAAATTTACCCTTTTAACATTCTCACAGATATTTTGGTTTCGCTCGAGTCAAGATTTTATGACCAGGGTTACTTTTACCTTGAAATGAGACAATCCGTCCAAGAAGATTAACTAAATAAATGTTTCATCAAAATTAATTTCAATTCACTTGCCTGGAGAGTTTCGCTGGATTAATTCATATAAAATTGTACTTAATAAATATCCATACGTGATAATGAGAGCTAGTAAAAAAAAATTAAAATGAATTTAATCGAAATAAATTAATAGTCTAAAAAATTATATTGTCATTCAATCTATTATCATGTAACTAAAAATTATTAACTTCTATAATAATCACTTTAAAAATTATATTTAAAGTTATTTTTAATTATTGATAACATAAAATAATATTCGGACAATAACAAAATTATACTTACAACTATTGTCAGAATATTAAATAAATTTTGATAACGATTTTATGGTTACATTGCTGATCAAGAAAGATTGACCCGTAGTTAATGAAACATATAAATGACAAAATTAGTGTTTTGTTATACAAGTTCAGCATTTTTGTGGTCCAAGGGTTTGTGTTATCTAATGACCCGATCGAAACTTCTTTTTGATGAAATATTTTTAAAAACAAGAATGGCCCAATTTAAATGTTTATCCGTACCCTAAAAAAATTATCCGAGAAAAGGAGAGACATAGAATAAATATGATAAGTAAAGAAGAGTATCTCAGATTCTCAACGTCACGAAAAACATTTGCCTGTACACTTATCGACATCA
The DNA here is from genome assembly GCA_013407115.1 of Glycine latifolia. Classification (NCBI taxonomy): domain Eukaryota; kingdom Viridiplantae; phylum Streptophyta; class Magnoliopsida; order Fabales; family Fabaceae; genus Glycine; species Glycine latifolia. Next base: position 7,389,533 of record CM023955.1, on the reverse strand, counting down.
CCGTCCATGGTCCATCACTTGTCATTCAACGAACGGATTATGGTAGCTGATGTTTCTGAAGGAGCATTATAGTCAGCATACTAAAAAAATTGGTTAATTATCAGTTAAATTTGTGTAACTTAATAGTTAACACTCAAATATTATTAATTTATAGGAGAACTCCATCCGTTTTTTTTAGGCTAGAGAATTCCGTCCGGTATCCGGACTTCAATGTTATAGTGACGATAATATAAGATATTTTTAAATTGGTTTTATTATTATTATTATTCCGTAATTTTTAGACAATGACAAAATGGAAAGAAATAGAGAAAAATGACGTTTTAAGAAAAAAACAGAGAAACATCACTAATGATGATGGTGCTTTATTTCTTGGTACGAGAGTAATATTTTTTTTTTATCAAGGAGTAGTATTGTTTTATATAATGACTATTATTTTAAGAAAAAACAGAGAAACATCACTATTAAATAATTATAAATGTGTTTTAGTGTTTGTTTTCATATTAGGTTGAATGGGTATAAATTTCAATACACGTTTTTTGAAAGAGTGAGCATTTGGAGATTTATATCATGTTTGAGTGAGGGAAATGAAAATGAATAAAAGTGTCAAGAATAAAAATCAATGTTCTCATAATTGTATTGGTTATCGAATTAGAGAAGATACTGATTTAAGAATCAAATAGTTTAATTAGGATCAAATCAATTTTAATAAAATAATTTATTTTTAATATAATATCCTAATAATATTGAATAAAAAATAATATAATGTGCATAAAATGATAATAATAAAAAAAATAAACTTCATTTTAAAAGTGTTATAAATTATAATATTTCTTTTTTTTAAACCAAAACAATATCGCATTAAAAGTTTTAAAATAAAAATTAATTTTATACAAAAATGGTTAATTTATTGGATTTATCAATTTTAACCGATTCACCAATTTTGAACCGATTTAAGGACATATCAATTTTTAAAAAGTATTGGACTAAGGAAGTGAGTGGTTCGATGTCAAATCGAATGATCCGGTCCAGATTTTAAAACAGAGATAAATATGGATAAAAGAAATATAAAAAGTAAAATTTTTTATTTAGATGAAAATAGTGTGAAAAAAATGAATTAAAGTGCTTAGGTGAATAACAAAAGAAAAAACTAAAAAATGGAGATTAATCAAATACCCTTTACCCCAAGAAAAAAACATCCTTTTACATCCATATGAGAAGAAAACTTGTTTTCCTCAAATTAACATCAAATAATCAATTATGCAATTTGCATAATCAATGAGGTCAACCGAAACCAAATTCGTATTGCAAACTAAAACATAATCAATTATCAGATAAACATAATTGATTATCAGTTAAGAAGGGAGCACCATCAACAAAGATTAAGCCTCACAGGTGTCAACAAAGGGACAATTTTGGCAACCAATAAATTTATATACTACAATGTCTTTTTTATTGTGTCTTTCACTCTTTTCTCTTTTTGAGATGAAAATAAAAGCACGTAAATCCACATTTTATTTAAAACTTTCATCAATCTTTCACACTTAACAGACACCCTAACTCTCTTGCTCTTTCATTGTTTTTCAATTGTTGTATAGTTTGAGTGCTCTTTCATCCCTTTAAATCAAACATTATGTTAGGTTGAACATCTGTTTGAGATCTTCCTAATACATCACCTCTTTTGACGTCACAAAAATTAATGTCAACTATATTAACATTGAAAATCCATTACATCCTTTAATTTTCCATTAGCAACTACTTTTAGTTGTTACTTTTTTGCAATTTTGTTGTAGTCACCTACTTAATTTAACATGCCTCTTTGTTTGAGAATATAAAAAACTCTCCCATACAATGAATTCGGATCTAATTTAATTTTTTATATCTACAAAAATTAAAAATATTATTTAAATTGTAGTAGCAGATATTAGCAATATTTAAATTATTTTCTAAATGGAAAAAATAATTTCATCTACCATCTATTTAACTCAAGAGTGAAAGTATGAAAAAAAAGGTGTGAATAAAATCATGATTCAGGACCTCGGGCTGGATGGATAGTGCTCTTAATTAGTCGGTGTCCTCTCCATTTGCATTTAATTGTAGGGTAATAGTTAATTGAAGTGTTGAAAACTTTGAAACTAGAGGACTGCTATTTAGTACGACAAGCAACTGCAAGAATTGCACTAGATGAAACATTCAACGGCTGTGATTTATTTCAAAACAAATATTGTTAATTAAAAATAATAAAATAAAAAGACAGAAATTGACAAAATGCATGGTTCGTGTGTTTTGAACAAAATCGTTTCCTACTTCCCTTGAAATTAATATTTCATTTTGATGTTAGTTAGTTGTTTTGGACGTCTTAGATCCACAAGTTTCATGTGGTGTACAAGTGAGGTTGGAATCAAGTATCAACCCATCCCCACAGAAACGTTCCATGCTACTTTCATCTTGTACATAATTATATACGCATCACACTGTCTGATCCCCTACATGAGCAACGTTCATTAAAGATAAACAAAGTACTCCCGGAAGTGCCGGGGACATGATAGACGTAAGGTACAACCTTAACTTTGTTATTTTCTCTTAATTTGTAATTGGAGAACCTAAATTATTAAAATCATAATGCTAAATATCCACTTAATTACATATATGTTACCTTACATCCATGCAGTTTGCATCATTCAATTATTCCTCATGAGATTAATTTGACTTGACTTAAATTAATTGAGTGTTCATATGAAGTATCGTACCAGAGTCGGTTGGTCCCCTCACCCAAATACATGTCATGAGACGTATGAACATAAGAAAAAGAAGACTAATTTTATAATAAAATGAGAATTATAAATAAAAAATGGTAAATATTGATGAATTCTACATTAATTTTTTTTACCATTCACTTATTAAACAAAACCAAACAAAGGACAGAATGAATATCATGTCTTTTTCCATTATTCCTTCATCGGTTCAATCTCTTTTCTGTGCTATATGAGATAATTTCCTTTCCTTTATATTAAAACGAGCTCTTCAAAATGTCCGTACACTATAATTTATTTATGGCAATGACAGGTTTATGGTCTAACCAATTTTTGTTGGACGAGCGTAATTATTTTTAATTGTCTGAACAAAAAAGACATACCAAAATCACATATATGACTTTTTCATTTATGGGTTGACTTATGTCGCATGTGCGCCCAAATGGAAACTAGTACGATATGAGAAATTATAAAAACTCCAATTTTCAAAGCATATTATATGAAGGAATAGGATCTGACCGAATTTTGATCTAGCATGGTTCTCTTTGGATGCTCAAACTGTTGCCACTGAAGTATGTTCTGTTATGGACCACATTCCCTAAAGTTCACTCTGAGCAAACCCACATGACTTTTAATGTCCACTTCACCCTTACCAATTGAACAAAGAACATTAAGTGCGATATGATGTTTAGAGAGAATAATGCTTCAAGAGATTACAAGATTGTCTTCAAGTGTTCCTATTTATTTTTTTAAAAATATTTTGCTAGAAAGGGGGAATGTTGTATTAGATTGATCTTTATCAGTGGTCCACTTGAAACTGGTAGTGCAGTCAGTAAAATCGATCTCTTTACCACGAAATATATAAAATGACACGAGCTTGAGAGTGAAAGTTCTAGAATTGGAAGAAGTAACTATTCAAATGAAACAAAATTATTTTTTCATCGACTACTGAAAACACATGTGGTAGTGACATATATGGGACCATTTAATTAATTTAACCTAATAATGATAACAATATTTAAAAAAAAAAAAAAACACTCAACCTTCAAAACTCGAAGTTAGGTTCATATTTAAGTGTTGCTTTCATCCTACCAATTTTTCATTGAATCTCACGCCTGCATCCCAAACATTTTCAAGTCATCTCCAAGTACAAGCGAAATTGTTGATAATTGTTATTCTGAATCCAAACACGAGTCCAGAAAAAAAATTCATGGATATCGTTCTGAACCACCAAAGAACTCACCTCAATAAGCACGTAGAGAATTTCTCTCAACAATCTTAAATCCTACAATTTTTGGACTGCTACGCATATCTAGGTTGTCAAAATATTTTGCAAATATTTATTCTCCCACTACTGTACGTATTATTATCTTGCTCCACTCACGGACAAAAAAAGAAACCAACTCATATCTAAGTCATAATAACTGTTATTTTTAATATATTTATGTTTGATTTTTTTTATGATTATAGGTTTGATTTAAGTATTATATTATATATTATACAAAAAGTCTTTATTTAATTAGGGGTTTACAATATTTTTAGATTAGCGACTATATTAACCACAAATTAATAGTTTCCAGACCTAGCTTGTCACTGATAATATAATGGTTTAAATATAATTTTGTTTCCTTTATTTTTCAAAATTTGTTATTTCAATTCTCTTATTTTATAATAAAGACATTTAATTCTCTTATTTTTTAAATTTATAATTTTAGTCTTCTATTTTAAAATTGAGATATTTAATCCTTCAATTTTATAAAATTCATGATTTTTGTGCTTCCATCAAATTAGAAAAAAGCTTGATTGGAAAAAATTAACTGATGAAATCAAAACTTAGTAACATGGAATGAGATAATTTATTTACTCAATGTTAATCTCTTAACAATTCACATTTTTAGTTTGATGGAAAAATCAAAATCATAAATTTTATATAAAAAAAAGAATAATTAAATGTTTCTATTTTAAAATAGGAGATTAAAATTATGAATTTTGGAAATAGGAAAAATAAGTGTCATTATTTTGAAATAGGAAGACCAAAAATATGAATTTTAAAAAATAGGAAGAACAAAATTATATTTAAATATAATATAATTTTTTTTAAGGAAAAAAAGCACAAATTATGTTATCAATAATAAGGTTTGAAAACTTACACTGGTTAATGATATTTGTCATATAACGAATCAGTTAAGGTAAATATACTTTTTTATATATTTTTTTACAAGTATAAATATTATTAACAGTTTTGTCGTCAAACTATTAATAAAGACATATCTTCATCAGTAGTCTGTACGTTGTACATTGCTCAAACAATAACCACTAATTCAGTTATTTTATAAAAATTGTCAGTAATTTTAGTGTGTCAGAAAGGTCCCTTAACAAAAAAAAAAAAGAAGATCGAAGCCACAAAAATTATATTATTTTATGTTTCCCCTTCCTTAATTAATTAGGAACATCTCAACACAGCTCTGATATTCATTGATTCTTCACCGCAGTAAAGTCATGCCCATCATCTGAATTTTCGCCAAGAACCACAAACAACTCCTTGCATGGCCCCTCAAAAAGCTTTTCCCATACCACACTACAACCACCTCAGAGATTCACCATTAATGGTGAACAGCACAGCCACCATTTATGATTATTCAACCTCACGTCACGTCCTCCATGGCCTCAACAAAACCATACATCGATCACGAGCAACCTCTCTAACCCACAACTTCCCTGTATATATAGCCATCACGAGCAAACGCCATTAAGCTCGTTTCTTTCTCAAATCCAAAGTAATATATCAAATGGCTAACTCTATAAGCAACAGAATAATATTATAATCATCAAGAATAGAGATATAATTAAGGCCTCAACCAATTTATTTTTCTAATTAAATAACCAAAATTATACAAATCAAATTTATCGTTTCTTAATTTTAATTTTTGAATCTGTTTTTGTTTAGTAAGTTTTTGCAATTTTTTTATTTTTATTAAAGCTTTACAACAATTATGCTTCTCAAGATATTAAAAGCGTCACCGAAGAAAAAAGATATTAAAGGCGTCTTGCTGTAAAAAAAAAAAAAAAATATATATATATATATATATATATATATATATATATATATATATATATATATATTAAAGGTGTCAATGGTGTGATTTGGTAGAGACTAATCAAGAAACTAATAGACCATATTTTACCTACATTTTATGAATTTTAGAAACCAAATTAAAACACCGTAATTCTTGATTTGCTTTGTTTCTAATCATTATTCATATGCTACCATGTTAAGCCATAGACATCTTATTTAGTACTTAATTCAATATATTTTAAAAGATATTATTTCCTCTATTTAAAAATAATTCACATTTTAAATTTGAAGTTTATATCTTTGTAAAAAAAAATAATATTTATTTTTTCAAAATTAATGAATACGTTATGTAATCAAATAAAATTATGTGTTATTAAAATTTATCATATTTATGATTTTTTAATATTAAAACAATTGTTTCAATTTTTCTTAGTAGAACACTTGTTTCAAATTATGAAGTATTTAATAACAATTAATAACAAAGCAAAATAATATTAATACCTGAAATAATTAATGAGCACAAATTGATGGCATATATAGTTTGATGTTTTCCCATAATAATAACAAATAAATGATTCTATAAAAAATAATTTATGAAAAACACAAATGCAATATCTCAAAAAAAAAAAGTTTTTATCAATATAATTTATATCATGTAGTTTTTTTCCGCTTCAGTCAGATGCCTTCTGTGGTACAAATATGAAATATATTTGGATTAGTCACAGTTTACAAGTCATAATATAGTTTGACTTTTTTTCATTTTCTCATTTTATTCAAATAATATGAATGATGCCGACAAATTCTTATTTAAACTAAAATGAGATTCAAATCCTTTAAGTAAAATCTTGTAAATGTATAAAAAAATGTGATTTTATTAAAAGTGAAAGATGATCAATCAGATTTTTTAGTGAAGATTAATTAATATTAATAAAATTAATGATAGCTCACATTAATAATATAATTATAAAAAAATAAATATGGTGAATAAAAAATCAAATTCAAACTTTCAATCATGTTTGCATACATATTAAATTGGAAGAGTAATAATATATAAATATCTCATCATTTTAAATAATCTTCTTACAACTTTTATTTTTCTTTACCTTTTTCTTATTATCACAACATAAATCTTATCAATGACCAAAAAATCAGACTCAGGCAAGAGACATGCACTGCTCAGGACTTACTTCATGATATTTCCATTTTCCATGTTCATTCAATTAATACGGTTAATACAAAAATCATATTATTCAATCACGTTTGCACGTACCCCCACTCCAAACTGAAATTTGAATTGTGGAGACCATAATATCCATGCGTGCTATAATTACTAAGATGATGACATTTTGCTAGCAATGACCAAAATAAGACCCAATTGCAAGCATGCAGGCGCTCAGGAGGTAGCGTACTTAGGACCATCCTCGAATGTCGTCCATGTTAATGCAATATGCTACTTTAAGAGCCTATCCTCCTCAACCTTTCTCCACAAAGGAAACATTAAAGTTTTTTGGTGACCACCGGTGCGGTATAACAATTAACATGTGAGGAGCATTGTAGAACCGTGAGATATATTCATGAGTAATTAATATATAGAGTTATGAGTCATACTGTGTATAGTTGAAAATGATGGTGCCACAAATTGGTAGAGTGGAAGTCTTTGATGACTTGTAAATCGGAAAGTAGTTGAAAGAGGACTTGATGAACTACATGTTGCATGTTTTGAACTTTTTCATAGGAATTGAATGGGTCTTCGTTGCGCGGTGCATGTGTGAGATTTGTAGATTTTATTAATTATCCGAAAATCACAAAGAGGATGCAAGAAAGTCAATGAAGTCAACTAACCATTGAACCCGAGTTCCAGTGAAAAGTTTCCTTACTGTGCATGGGAGCTCTGGACCAGGGGGTTGGGAAGTATTAAGAAGAAGAATAGTGCCCACACTTGCACAAAAAAAAAAAGAAAAGAAAACCTAAAACATGGTTCAAATCGAAATTATACGCATAGTTTACAAAGAAAATAATAGTAGAGTTGTTAGGTAATTAATTGAGTGTCTATATATTCTATTGTGAGTTTAATTTTTATACAAAAAATGTATGTAAAATTTTATTACCAAATAATCAGAAATAATCTTTTGTCAAAAAAAGTTTTATACAATTAGTGTAGTTATTATAGTTAAATTTATTTATTATAAATAGATAAAACTAATTTTGATTATTTTATAGAAGATTTTAAGTTTTCATGACGTATTTTGTATAATTATGCTTTAATCTCTAATTACTTAGTAGAGCTTGATTATGCATACCCGTCTGAAAAAAGGATGACAATTAATAATGAGGTAAGTAATTGTTGTGTGAACATAGTATTTGCAGACGCAACCAAAGTTAAGATGAATTGAAATATATATATATATATATGGGACGTCTTAGGCAGTCCATTTTTTGCCTTAAAAAATAATTAAACCAATAAAAGAAAATGAAATGTTAAAAATACACTTTTTTTATACAATTTATTTTATTGATTGAAATTCATTAAAAATAGGAAAAAATTGTGGATTCTATATGATTGTTTTGGCTAAATGACCTATTGGCCATTTATCTTGTTTTTAGTTTAGTTTAATATTTTTTTATTCAATTTAATTATTTATTTTTAAAAAATGTTCATTGAATTCTTTATTTTATTTGTTTGATTCAGTTTGATCTTTTATCTTATTTTTTGTTTTAGTTTGATGATTTGATCTATTTAAGATTAATATTATTAATCATTTAAAATTAAGTTTTTTTAGTCTAACTTTTTCTCATTCTATTTCCTTTTTAACAAATAAAAGTTTATTATTAAATGATTAACAACGTAAATCCTAAATGAATAGAAGGACTGAACGAAATGAAAAATAAGATATATGATCAAAACAAACTTTTTAAAAGATAAAAGATTAAATTGAATAAAAATAAATAAATGCTAAATTAATTTTTTAAAAGATAAAAGACCAAATTAAATCAAATAAAAAAATTAAATAGGTCATTTTGCCTATTGTTTTACATAAGTATGTTTAAATGAATGTAGTAGAGACTAAAGAGTGTTTTTCTATTATTTTTCATATATTAAATGTTTTTTTAATATTTTTAATCAAAACTAAAGTCTAGCATAAATAACTCACATAATAAAAAGGTAGCATTAATTGTTAAGATAAAGCTCTATTTTTAATTAAAAAATACTACTAGTAATAGTTAAAAAAAAATAAACCTAAATTTTGTTTTTATCCCAATCCTAACAGCTAGTAAATTTTACTTTAGGAAATAAAGGTTTATTAGATTCTTATATAAGAGGTAGAAATCATTACCCCTTATCGCAACAAAATCTTAATTTGACTAATGCTTAACTTTATAATGGCCATGTCACCAATTCGTTTAATTTATTAACTTGTTGAAAGTTACTTCACGAAACTTAACAAAGAAACAACGAAACCCCCCATTTAAATAAAAATACGCTTTTACTTTGGTAGAAAACGACAAAAGATAATTAGCACGCCTTTTATAACTAATAAAGACCTGTTCTTATCAGAAGAAGTGGCTTATATAAAGACTAAAGAGGCTAAGCCGTCCTAGAGAAGAAGTTGATAAAATATAGGAACCATCCACGTGTGATTATAAGGAATTTATCTTTAAGGTTAGACCTATAGAAATAATTAAAAATAAAGGTTTAGATAGCATATTGGTGCACCATGTGTAATTAATTATAATTTTATATTTTCATATGATGATACCTATCGAGAAAAACACAGATTTAGCTAGCCTCACAATTTGGTTAATTGAATAATATTATCGTTAGTTGATGATTCATTATAAGCCTTTTTCTTTTATAGGAATACGAGGATTCCAAATCCAATAGTTTAAAAATTACTAATGAATGGTGGAGAGAATCATTTGGAGTCATTGGGAAAGACCCTTCACGTCTAGTTCCGGAGAAACATTAATATAAATTATCGTTCCGATATCTGCAATCTCATCACTTTAAAAAGCCATTTGAGTGATGCAATCTCTCTAAATTCTAATATTGAGAAAAACAGCTTCGTGAACTTGGTTTGCATAGGATTTTGATGAGAAGTAGGTAGGTGCTCCTTTGCGGCGGGGAGTTGGGGAATTAAGGTTGCTGGGTTAATTGAACTGGAATCTAAAAAAACCTAGATGCCACTAGAATATACTACGACAAAATACAGGTAACAAAAACTACTGCAGTTAGAAAAAAAGATCAGTGAATGTGGATTCAAATCCTCCAAAATCAATAAACATATAAAGTGCCAATGATATAAGAGGTTGTGACAACAATAGTTAATTAGGTAATGATGTGTGAGAAGAAAAAAGAAAAAATAACTATCACATCCTATTATTTTCTAATGTGCATCTCTTTTTTCAAGAAAAGAAATATATTACAAAAACAGAATAATATAAATTGTAAAATAAGAAAATTTTATTTAATTGGTACACCAAATAATTTATTACAACAGAGTATTATAATAATATTTTATCTTATTTTATTTTAATTATTATATTTTGACTAACAATTAGTCCTAAAAGAACGAAATTACAAAGTGGAGGTAATTATATCAAAGTTTGACATAAAATTGATGCATGAAGGAGACTCTATAAACCTAACAATTTTAACTTGAATACAAGAATTATAATTAGAGCATCAAGTCTCGGAATGATGGGCGCAGTATGCACAATTGGCATAAATAATTCATCAAAATATAAGTTTTTTTTGAAAAAAAAATTGCTAGCTGTAAGGATGTTAACACCACAATGTTACTTTCCAAGCACATAAAACGTGATAAGGCTTTTTTTAATGGAAATATAAAAGTGACAAGTTGATAAAATAATCATATACAAAGGATTTAATATCTTAAAGCTAGCAAAAAGGTTTTGAATATTCTTTTACTAAATCAAGTGCAAACGCTTTTTCTATGTCTTAGCTTTACTGATGGTGGACTGGAGGAAAAAAAAATCTTTTTAACGTAGAGAATAAACATGACAATAGGTAAGATGAATTTGGAAATATATTATAATGTTTGTTTCCATATTTACCTTTTATTTTACTTCATGATTACATTGCTCTTTTCTTTTGCTCATTAATTTTTTATGTTGCAAGTTGAGTGTGATTTCTAAATTTAAAAAATATTATTTTTTGTCAATTTTCTAAAATGTTTTTTAAAATAATTATTTCATGGGAAATAAATTTTACCAAACAAAACAAGTGTAAATTATTTTACTTAATTGAATGAAATTTGGCGGTAATCTAAACAATTGTTTTTGGGTGTGTTTGGTTTTAGTTTAGAAGTATCTAACTTTAGTTATAGAAAATTTTCAAGAGACAAACTTCTACCGACCAACGATTTAAAACATTTTTAAAGTCAAAGTTAAACATATACTACAACTTGAGCCTTGTCCACAAAGTCAACAAAGCAACATAATAACCAAATAAGTAACTACCCTTCCTTATTTTTGGTACAGACCTAAGTCCTAACAAAATAACCAATGTTGCTATTATTAACACGAACTAGTAAGTAGCCATCAAGAGTACGTCTTTACAGGCCCAAATGATATAGGCTAATGGCTATGCAATTGAGAAGCCCATATATTAGTTGAGTTGATGAAAGAGTGTAATTGAAGAAAAAACATTTACATAAATGCATGCTGTGCATTTAAACTGGATGTGGTCATAAACTCTTAAAGAGATACATGCTTGTAGTCAAAACCAACTACAGTGTTCAATGTTCTCAAGAGATACGAAATTATCAAGAAACAAGTTCACTGCATATTGCATGGACATGTGGTCGAACCATCAATTATATGTGTCTCCTAAAGTATAAACTCATTTGATTTCCGTCATTGATTCTGGCCATTTCCAAAGCTCGTGTGAATTTTATGATCTCACGGCAAGAAATTTCGCCAACAATTTGTTGACTGTTGTTCTCACCGACTTGCTTAGATAGAAAGATTCTTTTAGTACGAAACAAGCTAATGTAAACATGCACATCCAAGGCCGGTCTCAAGATTTCAAGCGCCATGTCTAGAAATTAATTTGGGTACTTTTATATTTAAATATTTTAAAAATAAATATAAAATAAATAAATAAATAAATATATAATTTCATTAAAATTACATGTTTTTTTTACCTTAAACGAATGATATAGCTTAATAAATTTTAAAATGATATATCAAATATTTTATTAATTTAATCTTATATTGTTATTTATCATTCAATTTATTCCTAAAAAAATACATAATATAAATATTTATACATAAAATAGACATGTCAATGAGATGAGTTAGTTTTAACTCTCTTTATTGTCGTTTTTGGTGAAGACAATATATGTACACCTTTAAAAAGGTAAACATATATTTTTTTAATTCATCTCCATCTCATTAAGTTTTAGTGTTTTTAGGTTTTGGTAAAGTTGTGAGAAAATTCATGACATTCTTTATAATTTTAATTTAATTATATATTTATAAATTAATTAAATTTTATATTTTGTATATTGGAGAAAACATTTCAGTTTGCTTGTTATTATGTATCATCAACAAAATATTATTTCATATTTTTATTTTTTATTAATATATTAATGTTTAATTTTTTCATTTATAATTTAGTTTTTGTTTGTTTCTTTTTTTTTATAAATATTTTAAGTTTATTATCATAAATTAATTGGATTTTGATATATTATAATAAATTAAAAATTTATTCAATATGGACTCATGAAAATACAAACTAACAACAAACATAAAAATATTTTTTAATCACATGTCTCATTTTAATTTGAGAAAAAAAGACATAAAATAAAATAATAATTTTAATTTAATTATAAAAATAATCTACATAATATAAAAAAACATTATATTACTATAATTTATAAAAAAAAAAACTATCGTGAGCCTGTGCTGCTGTCGCACCTCCGGATAGGGCCGCTTCGGCCTTGCGCACACCATCCTAACTACCCTAAGTATGCCCACGTGATTGTGGAACAGTGGCCAAAATGCCACGAAATTTAAAAAATTTTGGTAAAATGCCACGCGGTCCATAAAATTTGCCGAATTGCCACGGGGGCAAATTCGCTGGCCATCTGGGCGAATTAGGTGGCCTGATGTGGCATGCCTTTCTGCCACGTGGCAGGCATGCAATGGAGGTGTAATTCGCTAGACATGTCAGCGAATTAGGTGTTGACCGGATTTGCTTTTTGGGGCAGGACAAGTGGCAATCAATGATTGGAGACATAATTTGCTTTGATGGCCAGCGAATTATGTGTGGTTTTGACACGTGGCAACTTCTTGTGAATGTAAGCTTTGGAAGGCCATAACTTTTGACTGGGATGTCCGATTGAGGCGAAATCGGTGGCCATGCGTTCTTCTCCTCTCAATTACAAACGTGTGGCCACCGATTTCGCCTCAATCGAATATCCCAGTCAAAAGTTATGACCTTCCGAAGTTTACATTCACACCGCACCTCCTATGCATGTCTGCCACGTGTCGCATGTGGATTCGCTAGTGGGCCAGCGTGGCATAGTTCGCTGGGCCCACTAGCGAATTAGGTATGGTTCGTGCCATGTCATCATGGCAGAATTCGCTGCCTCCCCTAGCGAACTACGTCTGGCGTCTGCTAGCCCAGTCCGTCCAACCTCTAGTCGCCATGTGTCATTGCCAAATTTGCCTGGCTGGCTAGCGAATTAACTGTTGTGACAATTTGACAAAATGTTTGGACCGCGTGGCATTTTGCCAAATTTTTTTAAAATTTGTGGCATTTTGGCCAGTGTTTCCATGATTGTGGGAGGTAGGTTATTCACTTTTGTCAAACTTGAGATATACTATTAAAATCCTTCTTAAAGTATGTGAAAATTTGCGAAAAATATGTAAGTCATTGGTTTAAGTTTTCAATTGCTTTATTTAATCCTCATTTCATGTTCTGTTCAGTTTCAAGGATACTTATTTTAATTTCCTCCAAATTTGTTTGTTCGTCTACTTAGCTAATTATATATTAGATGAAGTTGAATCTTTATGAGTTGGTTAGGCAAGCATATATATATATAACGAGAGATTTATTTCTTTTAAGAGTAATTCTTTCAAAGTTATTTATTATTATTATTATTATTATTTTTTAGATTTAATAATTAAAATTAATTTTTTTATTATAATAATTAGATTTTAAGAAAATGAATAGTGAGAATAAGAAGTAATTTTAGAAGAGTTACTCTTAGAGTAAATAAATTCTTCCTTTTTATATATACATGTTTGATTGTTTCAAATTTATTTCCTTTAATTATTTATTTCTTCATCCTCTCTTCTTTTCCTTTTTTAAGATCTATTATGGTTTTTTTCTTAAGAAAATTATAATGAATTGTATCGTTTTGGATAAACTGATCTGGAGTTACACAGTCACAAACACAAGCTAGACAAATTGATTTTTGTGTTCTTGTTTTCCAAGTGCGTGGTGGTTCGTGGAGCCCTTGTATTGTTTTAGAAGGGGGCAAATTCACAGTAGCAATTCGTGGGTGTTTCGTTGATATCATTACTTTGGATAACCAAGTCAAATATATAGACAAACGGCTTGGACGTGACGGTATGTGACCAAGGATGCCCATGTCCCAAACTTTGAAAACTTTAACTCACGTACTTGTGATTTTTTTTAATGAGAATCACTTTTCTTTTTAAATGAACTTAATTGCATAAATAATAATAATAATAATTCATTTATTTGATAATACAATATTATAATTCTTGGTATTAGTATGGGTTTCTCTATGCTACATTTAATTTTCATAGAAAAATAAAATTTCTCTATTCTACATTGAATTGTACCCTCCTTTTGCTTCCATTTCAAGCTAACTTTCAAAACATAATTGTAATAGAACTCATTTTAAAATCAGGCTCAACTGAAAACCAAACATGTGTTTTTTTAGTTTTACTTTTTGAACATATTTTTGGACCTTCAAACTGAAAACCAAATATGCACATTATTTTCCGTAACCCATGCTGCAGGGTTGAAATTAAGATTAAATTTGCATATTTACTATCATATATTAAATAATAGCATGTACCCATTAAAATTTAACCTATGTTTCAATTTCATATCGGCCTTTCCCAAATTTGGTACTTGCTCTCTGTTCTATGGTAGGCAAGTTCTTGGCCTCTGTTTCGGTGTTCCCAAATAAGATTGAAAATTGGTTCATAGTGTACGTCCAAGGGGAGAGTCTATGAAGTGTGAAGCATTGTAATTTTTGTGAGTAGACAAGAAAATAAGAAATGCAAAAGAAACCAAAATGAATCCTATATTCGTTGCTCAACCGGTAAAACTATGGACTATTTATATAATGGAATACAAGATTATACAAAGACGTAACTCAACCAAAAGCATTGCGAATCTAATTAGATCTTTGAAATACGAATGAAAGGAATTGGAGAATGGGAAAAAAGCATGAACCTTCTTGATTCCAAAAAAAATGCACATGGTGTGTTGGGAGAAATATACGTAGTTGACGACTTTGTAGTGAGCTTAAATTTTTAATTTTTAATTCAAGCACGTAACCTCAATTGGAAAAGGACATATTTTCTTTGGGAGAAAAGAAAAAAAGAATGAAAAGTAGAAAACTCCATAAGTCAATGAATGGATGTTGCCCACGTTTATGATTTTATCAATTAAATAAACATGAAGTTCACAACCCATTTTTTATTCGTGTTTTATTATACTAACGATGTTAAACCATTAAGCATTAAGCACGTGTATCAATTATCTTGAAATTGTTTCTACTTAATAAGAAATCTGGAATTTAAGTGAAAGTAAGGTTGCAACGTCATAAGCATCAATAGCCAATGAGACAAGACGGTGATCCCCATCTAACTTAACCAAAAGTAACAAACAAACAACCCATTGAACGCGTTTTTCCATCTCTCTGGCGTTTTTGACTTTTGCCAAAACGCAACAAAGTGGAAGACCGCTGCTCTAATACAGTATAGTAGAACCAAATATCCAACGCTATTTTTTCTTTTCTTCGTACAGGTTCAAAGCACTAAAATTGGGTAATGGAGATGCATTAAAATGAAGGACTTTTTTTGTCCAAAATATGTACCGTAGAAAGAATTTCAAAAAAGTATCGACACAATTTTTTTTGGACATCCCATAATATCAAACCGACTAGGTTACCAATTTTATATAAAAAAAAATACATTTTATCAAAATACATAAATTAATTACACCTTACGGAAAATTAGGGTAAATTTGATTTTCTCTTGACGTAACTAGATCATGTAAATTTTACTATGTTTAAAAAATAGTTAATTGTTTGTATGAAATAACTCCAAATCCAATTGTAATTGACAATCTTATGATTTTTGTGCTCTAATAATATATTGTCATAAAATCACAAGCAAGTAAAAGATATTTTTAAAAATAAATTTTTGAACAATGCTAAGAAAATACAAAAAAAAAAAACTTTTGTACAAAAGTTAAAAATTCAAACTTGACAAATCGAGTTTAGCATTACAATTCATGGAGGAAAGATCATGAAAAGGATCATCCAACAGAACTGCAACAAGTTAGCTTCCGTCATATTGTGAAGGGTAAATTTCATAGTACATATTATTTTGTGAAATCATACAAGATTTCCAAAGGGACAAACCATACAAGTTCCAAAGGCACAAAAGGGGATATTTCAATAAGATTATGTTTATGTAAAACTTGTTTGTACAGACCAAACTAGAAGTTGAACATGTAGAAGACAAAACTGTCACTATGTCTATACATACATATTTCCCCACAATAATGATGAATCTATAACAGAGGAAAACAGAACCATATACACTACTATGAGTCTATGACTATACATTCAACTATATATCCCCTAATCCCTATATTAATGTATGCTAATAATCTCTTCTCCCATACAAAGAATATTATAAGAATATGACAAAACTGAAGAAATAAAAAAATGTTTTTAGCATTTGATAATAAAGGAATTAACAAGTTATATATGATACTGAAGGTAGTCAATGGCCGGCACCGGGGCTGGGAACAGATCGTAGAAGAACTCGTTCAGTGCTGATGAGGTGACGCGCAATGAGTTTCTCATCGACCACGGTGGAGTGTTCTTTTCTGCTGGGTGTGGAAGTTGGGACGGTACCCTTGGGAAGGGAACTGAAAAACAAAGATGGGTCAACCTTGTTGTTGTTGTGCTGTTTGTGTGCACCTACATGAAGCTTTCTGGCTTCGAGACACGAACAAAGGAAAGCAGAGAGAATGAAGAATAGAACGAGCTGAGAGCCAAAGCGTGCCATGGAAAGAGGAAACTGAAGCAAGGGAGGAAGAATGAAAATAATAGAGAAAATGGAGTCTGTAGTAGTGTTTGTTGGGTGTCTGGGAGGGAATATTGAATAATAGGATATCATGGGATGAGCTAGAGCTAGTGTTCGTGTTATATTTATAGGACCTATTAGTATTAAATGGATGGGAAGAGAGAGAGAGAGAACAAAGACTTGGACTCCAAGTTTTATTGAAGCATGGTCACTAGCAAAGTCAAGAGAAAACAGACATGAGTAGAAAAACAAGTAGAACAAAAAGGACAAAATTTATAGACCAAAATACACGTATAAAATTTATGAGTATTTTTACTAATAAACTCATTAATTTGTAGTGTTTTATGAAACAATGCTAAAATTACTTATAAAACACTAACACTAAGCTTTATATATAATAAAATCGGTAACTCTTTTAAAATAGAAAAATGTGTATACAAATAGTTGGATTAATCAAAGTCATATTAGTCAAAAGAGAAGTATTGAGAACATATTTTTTAACATACTCATTTAAATATATATTTTTAATTGGTTAAAATTCATTAAAAATTACAAAAAGTGAATAAATAAATATGACATGAGTTTTACAAAATTTTATGAAAAATGTATATGTTATGGAGATTGTCTCAACATTTCTCTGACATTTATCTTGTTAGAACGCAAGTAATGCATATTTCCAAAAATAGTCACCTCTTGGCGCTTGCCGCATGGGCTGTGTATGTGTAAGTTAGTAGTTAGGGTTTATGGAGCTAGCTAAGACACCGTCCTCCTCTTTTTAATTTGGTAATTTCCTTTAACTTTTGATTTTGATTTTCTACAATGCCGTCAATGATCCACTCTAATTAATGCGTCATTGCCCAGCTTGCTTCCCCACTCATCTAATCTAACTCGTGGTTTTCCATTTTAGAGAATATTCAAAATAGTCGGCGTATATTGTGTAGACCTGCTTCTTACTCTTAATTCACAAGAAGGCTCAAATATGAGACCTCATGAATGATGATATAAAAGGTAACAGCAATTATCATTTAAACATCACTCTTTAATATTAAATTATGATCCATAGATCGATATTCTCTGAGCATATCATTTATCATTTTTATTTATTTTTTTTCAATCATTTTAAATTTTTAAATCGTTTTATTGAAAATATATACTTATTCCAGGAGTATATCTTTTTGGAACTATGAAACATAATTTTAGAGATACATTTACAGAATAAATATATGTAATTCTAGAAAGCACTTTTGAAAAGCAAAAATAATGTACTTCTAAAAAAAATGATATAATGAGTAATTGAATGGTAAAAAGGAAGAATATGAAAATGTACTTAGAAAAAACAAAGATGTAAATAGTAAGAGCCAATTAGAACTGTGGATTTGAATTGACATTGACCCAATTAATTTGGCTCGAGGGTTACTATATATAAGTATGAGTTAGGTTGAATTAAACTCATAAATTATGTACTTGCTAGTAAGTATGAACTGTTGCAAGCTACTCGTGAGCTCCTCTTTGGAGTTTATCATTGACTCTTCATTCCCATTATTCTTCATATTTGTCCTATGAGATAATGATTTATTTTGTTGAAGAAAAATAAATGGTAAAACAGGAAGAAACCCTCAATTATATCAGTAAAACATTTTCACCTAATTATAACTACTCAATTAGCATCTAGGAGACATGAGATCTCCTTAAGAAAGATTACACACCAAACATAAAAAGTGACGTCAAAAAATTCTAATCTATATTCTAAAATAGATAAAAAAATTGATTATAAATCTTTACTCACTTGTGTTAATATGTATTGACAAGATAATAATATTTAAATAATTGATATTATCATTCACTCTTTATTTGTATTATTGTCCTTTCATTTTCACCATTGGACTCAATCCTTTTGCTCATTAAAATATGTCATTAATCATAACAATGATGTTAATTAAGGCATATATATATATATATATATATATATATATATATATATATATATATATCTTCACAATTTTCAAGACAGATCAATCCAGCAATCCACATTAGGCTAAAAAACGTTTTCCGACCACGTTGAATTAGATAAAAAATAATTTAGAACTTAAATTTTATTAACATAATTTATAATTTTTATTGAATAAATCAGATCTGTCCACTAACCAAGCTCAACCTTTTTTAATACAATGCTTAAAACAGGCTTTTCCGCACATATCACACCATGATTAATACATTATTACAATTTTTTGGGGGTATACATTTTTAATATCATTTCAATTTTTATTTAAAAAATATTAACAAGTATCAACACTTAAAATATAAGAAAAAAATTATTTAAGTGAACGTTCTAACTGGTATAATCATTGCAATTCAGTCTAATTAGCTACTTAAGTTGGGCACTAACTAAAATTGAGTTCCCTATATAATAAACTTATATTCTAATTTACACCACTATGAGACCATTATTACAATTTCAGCTTTTACTTTGGATGGCGTCTAATTTCAGCAGAAGCCAAATAACCAATGTTAACCAATGTTGCATGGAAGGCTTGTGACAGAAAATATGTTTTATATATAAAAATATAAAGCAAATGTCGCATGTGTAGCGTTTGTAGTCCAACGGTTAGGATAATTGCCTTCCAAGCAATAGACCCGGGTTCGACTCCCGGCAAACGCAACTTTTTTATTTGACATTGTTGGTCCAAAATTCACTTCCTTTTTTTGCATAGGTTTTCTTCTGGATTTCCATGTTTAATAGTCCGATGCACAAAGCAAAACTTAGCAATTTTAATTTACCTTAATTTGATAATCGTCTGAGAACATCATTGCACAAGCAATATTAATTGGGTTGAAAGTTAAATGAGCCAATCCCATTTCACAACTATATGTACGAGAACATTAGTTTGATACCCGTGTTTTCACATCCAATGTGTGAATGGATCTTCCCTTTGGTCTTATATATATATATGTTGGATGAATGGCACTATTTCTTTTTCGTTTTTCCACATGTCCCAAATATTATGTGAGTTGGACGACCACATGAAATTATAAAAATAATAGTAGATAACTTTTCTTTTGATTCAAAATGTCAAGTCATGCTTAGCTAGGGGACTTTGACCGTACTGCCCCAAATTTTTTAAAAATATACCTAAATATCACGCCAACAGTAAATTTTATCGGACTACCACGTGGCGTATTTCGCTATCTCCTCCAGTGAAATAGGAAGTTGACGTGACGCAATTCTGGTGGCCACTTATTTTGCTACAGACACCGGCGAAATACATCGTCAACATGTCAAAAATGAACAGGACACGTGGCGGGTTAAGGTGATTTCGTTGTGGTGCCTAGCAAAATACGTGTCCTATTTCGCTAGATGTTGTAGGGAAATACGTGTGGCAGTGACACGTGGCATCTCCCCAGTAATTCGCTACCAAGCCTAGCGAAATACTTGTCCTATTTTACAAATTTCGCTACAGGAATTGGTGATGATATTTATTATATAAACTTCAAATGGTCATAACTTTTGATAGAAATGTTCGATTGAGATGTATGATATGTCAAAACACTCGAAATTAAGAGAAGTAAATAAAAAAAAATTACCAATAAAATAACTAATTGAATAATTAAAACATTAGAAAAACAAGAAATTTTTTGGATGCCGAAGATTAAATCGTAATTTTGAGGTACTTAGAGGCTTTTTTTGGAAATTTTTTTTGACCAAATTGGGGATTTTCCTAGGAATTTTCCTCTCAATTTCGAGTGTTTTGACACCAGTTTCACCTCAATCGGACATTCTAGTAAAAAATTATGACATTCCGAAGTTTATATAATCAATATCACCACCAACGTAATTCGCTGGGGTCCAAGCGAAATATGTGGCGCGCCACGTGGACTACCCGTTGTTGACCATGTATTTCGCTGGCCCCTGTAGCAAAATACGTGGCCAACAAATTTGGGCTACGTCAACTACCTATTTCGCTGGAGGGGGTAGCGAAATACGCCACGTAACAATCTGGTAAAATTTACTGTTGATGTGACATTCAGATAAATAATTTTTTTAAACGTGACAGTACGGTCAAAGTCTCCCTAGCTAGCCAGTAGAAAAGAGTAGAAAGATAATAATATTCTGTAAGATTTGTTCTGCACCACTTGCTAAAGCCACATTGTTCTCGTATCCTCAGCTATAAATGCATGCCATGGTTTCTTATCTCTTTTACTAAAGCAGTAATGGTTGCCTGGTGAATTACTGAGCAATCTCTAGCTTATTGGCAAACCGTCAAACTCCAACCTATTCAGAATGCAGGTCAAAAAGTCTCAATCGACCGTCTGCCAAAGGAGATATGCTTAGCAATTCTTCTAGCATATTTTAGGCTCGTTTAATGATTATCATTAACACCGAAAATTTGTATTCCAAATATTTTGTTAGTAGCTTTAATTTGTGTTTGCCGATTCTGATCTATGCTTTCATGAAATTTATTGGAAACTTCAAAATCATAAGAGTGAGTTATTGAATAAGTTGTGGGATTCATTTTTTTTTTATTTCTAATAAATTTCAATTAATTAGAAAATGAGTGTTCAAAGAGTGTGTTAGAGAGTGTATTACTAGTATTTTTTCTCATAAAATTGTGTGTTTATGTTGCAATATTTGTTTTTTACAGGGAGTTTAGGGTTGCAATACTGGTGGTCATTGAAAAGCCGCAAATAAAGGTAACGTGATTAGCAACTAGATGTTTTTTTATTCAGGTTTTTGTTTACGGACGGTTTGAATGTCAAGTTAGATAATGTAGTTCTTGAATGAGTGTTTAATATTAGAACTAAATTATAGATTAGATAAAAATGTAACTCTATGTGCGATTAATTTCTAAACAGGCCAATATATTGCCCTAATCAGAAAAAATGTAACAGTTTTATAGCCCAAATGAATATGTGTTTATTTTTCCATGTCAGCTATATAAAATTCATCCATGCAGTGGTTCAGATGGTTCATGAGAAGCTGTCTTCAGTTTCCTCAAGAAATCTCATAATCCTGAAATGATAATGGTAAATGGATAGAAATTATAGACGCATGGATCATGGGTCCCAAACAATGGCTTTGTGCACCATTCAGCGCTAACAAGGAACCTTCTGATGATAATTTTTTTTAATACTTTTCCTTTATTATAATTAATAAATTGAATTCAAACGGGCATTTTTTCAATAAGCTCATCATCTTGACCTTGAATAGTTCCTGATCGAAAGTGGGCCCTGCATCCTTTCCAAGAAATATATGCTTCTATTCTGTTCTGAAGAGTAACTAGATCAATTCAGTCAGGTTTTCACGTTCCAATTGAAATCCTAACTTCTGTATTTCAGATCATCATCTTAACCTTTGAATAATTCCTCGTCCCTTAACATGTATAAATATATATGCCATTGCCGGAACTTGGTCATCAACAATCCACTCCGAAAATCATTTTGAACACGCTTTATTCGATCTAAATGGGTTTGGCATCATTTCTAAGAAAACTCCAAGATATCTATTTTAAACACAAACTCATATCCACTATTTTCTTCTGTCTCTTGGCCATACCTCCCACCGGCTTCTATGCCTTATATGCCACGAGTCATTTATCCAATGTTTTTCTCACAAACAGTGAAGACGCCAACAACTTTGTAGGCGCAACCTTTCGCTATCTCACAGTTATTGTACAAGTTGAAGGTTTTGCCGTTCTTGGCGTATGTATATTTTCCTTGCTAACAACACCGCTCTATATCTTAACCACAGAGCAGAAAATAGACCCAGAAGCGGAGTTGAACATCAAAAGCCTCGTATTAATAATTACTAAATCCGCGAGAAGCTTACTTGTTACCTGGTTCTTCGTAAGGTTATTTAAATTGGGTTATATATTATTAGGAATATTGTTGGCATCAGCACGTGATGTTTGTTGTTAATTCTAGTTGTCAGCAGCAACCTGAACTAAGTTACATAGCAAGCATTGGCACGATAATATTCGTTGCAGCAGGTGTCTTAATCTTCGCGTATTTAGCCACTTATGGGAATTTGGCAATTTAGGTTTCGGTTCGTGAAGGGATTAGTGGAACCAACGCAAAGGAGAAGGCTTCACATATTTTGGAGAGAAAGAGGAAGCTAGTTGGATTTCTAGTGAATGTGGTACTCGGGGTTATATCTGTAGGGTCATATGTGAGTTGTGTGTACTTAAACACATGTTCCAAACTCTCGGTGGACTCTAAGAAAAGCATCATGAGCCAGATAGGGAATTATGGTATATATCAGGTTGAGTTTTAGACATGGACATCATTCTTAATCTTGTATTCAATATGCAAGAAGACTCGCGGGGAAACAACAACGTCTCATTTCCAACCCGAGGGGAGCTTGCAACGCATGCTGCAAAAGGAGGAGGAGCCCTTGCTCACCGTACGAATTAAGAGTATAGATCATAAACTTTCATTTTGTAATTTAGGATTAAAGAGTGAAAGTATTTCGTTTGTCAAGATGCTATATGTTTTTATTTTATGAGACTTATAATTATTCATAAACTGAGTCTCATCAAATATGAATCAGCCTGGCTTTGCTTAGGGTACATTCTTTCTCCAGCTCGGTCTATTAAAAGGCTTAGATTTTTAAACTATTAATAAAATAAGGTTAAAAATTTATTTGAAAGATAAAATAAATTCTCATATATGCTTTATTCATATATTTATATTTTTTTTCCAGTTACATATGTGTACATACTACTACCCAGTGACAAGTGACAACTACTGTGGGTTGATTAGCGAGGACTTAGGAATATCATGACGAGAGTGTTGGACATAAATCCTCATCAGACATAAATTGCTACTCGCAATTTAGTTATCTCATGTTATTCAAGAAGCATGTTTGAATTGTGCAACTGTTATGAATCAAGAAGATGATGTTGAAAATGAAAGTATACATCTTTTATTTAGAGAAACTCAAGTTACAAATACTTTCACACACTTGAACTTTACAAGGACTACTTTGAGTTTTACTCACTCACTTTTGCTACTTATTTTCTCAAGCTCACTTTCACTCTACACTTACTTGCTTCTTCCACACCCACACTCACATCTACACACTTGCTTTCAACCAAGACACTTACATCTAGCCAAGAGCCTCTACCCCTATTTATACTTGCTTTGTGAGATTTCTAGATTCTTCTCCTATCTTCTTCATTACTCTTTGCTTCACTATGTCTCTAGATTCTTCTATAGGTTTCTTCAATCTTCCTTATGTTTCCAGAAGCTTCCACAAGATTCTACAGTCTTCCATAAGCTTTCAGAAGTTTCCATAAGCTTCTACAAGCTTCCATATATTTCTAGAAGTTTCTACTTGCTTCTATAAGCTTCTAGAAGTTTCTTCAAGTTTCCATATATTTCTAGAAGCTTCCAGACCCTTGTAGATTGTGGACTAATCTAGAGATGCAAATTGAGTTTGATTTCTAACACTCCCCCTCAAACTCAACTTTGCATACCAATTATATTCTCTCTTAAAGTCGATCTAGCAACCATACCAAGTTGCCTTCTAAACTCTTGCAGTTTCACGCCGTTGAGTCCTTTAGTGAATAAGTCTGCAACTTGGCCTTCGGTTTTCATGTATTTCATCTTAATATGTACTTGTAACACCTTTTCTCGAATAAAGTGATAATGCACCTCCACATGCTTGGTCCTTGCGTGGAAGACTGGGTTCTCCGCCAATCGTATAGCTGATTGATTATCACAATAGAGGTCTACTGCGTAGTCAACAGGTTGATGTAAGTCCTTCATAAGCTGCATCAACCATGTACATTCCTGTGCTGCCATTGCTGCTGCTTTGTATTCCGCTTCTGTAGTTGATAGTGACACGGTTGATTGTCTTTTACTACACCAAGACACAACTCCAGATCCAACACAAAACACATACCCACTAGTAGAGCGTCGAGTGTCATGATCACCAGCATAATCAGCATCGCAGTAACCTTCTACTTTGCCATCTTCTTCCTTTTTGTAGAAAATTCCGAGATCAAAGGTTCCTTTTACGTACCTTAGTATACGTCGTACAACCTCTAAGTGTGGTTTCCTCGGCTTTTCCATAAATCGGCTTACAACTCCCACTGCGAATGCAATGTCAGGTCGTGTTAGTGTTAGGTAGATTAAACTACCCACCAATTTTCTATACATTCTTGAATCTTCCAGTTCTTGGCCTTCTTCTGTGCACAATTTTGTATTTGGTGCGATTGGTGTAGATATTGGCTTGCAATCGATCATCCCAAATCTTTGCAGGAGTTCCTTAACATATTTTTGTTGCCCCAAAAATACTCCATTATTGGTTCTTTCAACTTCAAGACCAAGGAAATGCTTCAGTTCTCCAAGTTCCTTCATTTGGAATCGTACTGAGAGATTAGCTCTTATTTGTTGAATCTCTTCTTCATCATCTCCTGTGATGATTAAGTCATCCACATATATCAAAATAATTGCCAACTTTCCGCCCTTAGCTTTGACAAATAAGCTTGAATCAGCTGGTGCCAGAGAGTACCCGCTTTGGATAAGGAACTCTCCTATTTTACCATACCAAGCCCTTGGTGCCTGTTTCAATCCATAAAGTGCTTTCTTCAACTTGCAGACATAGGTTGGATGCTTCTTGCTTTGGAATCCTTGGGGCTGTTCCATGTATATGTCATGATCTAGCTCTCCATGTAAGAAAGCATTTTTAACATCCATCTGCCAAAGCTTCCAAGTTTTACTTGTTGCTAGTGCAATTAAAACACGTACTGTGGTGATCTTTGCTACAGGACTAAAAGTCCCATCGTAGTCTATGCCATATTTCTGCAAAAACCCTCGAGCCACCAATCGTGCCTTGTCCCTTTCTATCGATCCATCCGGTCGAGTCTTCACTTTGTACACCCACTTACAGGATATTGATTGTACATTTGCAGGCCTTGGTACTATCTCCCACGTCTGATTTTGTTGTAGTGCTTGAATCTCCTTATCCATGGCCTTTCTCCATTCTTTCACCTGTTTTGCTTCTTCATACGAAGTTGGCTCTTGAATTATCTCCTCTTCAATTAGTGCTGCATTAGCATACTTAGGATTTGACCTCCTTTGTCTTGAAGACCTTCTTAGTGCTGGATAAGAATCTCCCATTTCTTCAAATTCTTCAACTTGGCTTGGCCTTTCTTCTTCAAAACCTTGTTGTAGCGCTCCAGTTTGTCATGGGCTCTTTGCTTTTTCTGCAGACACAAATTGATCTTCTTTGTGTACTTCTTGGGATTCAGCTCCATCTTGCTGCAATTTTTCTTCAACTTCATTAGTATTCGGTAACACCACCTCCTTTGTTGGCCACCAAGATGACACTTCATCGAACACTACATTCCTTGATGTGTAGCACCTTCCTGTTGAGGGATCACAACACTTCCATCCCTTTCTTTCGTTGTCATAGCCGACGAATATGCATCGTATTGCCTTTTTATCGAACTTTGTTCTAGCATGATCAGGCACGAAAACGTAGCAGACACAACCGAAAACTCGAAAATGACTCACCGTAGGCTTCACATTCCATAACTTCTCATGAGGTGAAATGAACTCAAGCCTTGCTTGGGGTAGTCTATTAATAATATGTGTTGTTGTCTTCATACACTCAGCCCAAAATCGAGGTGGCACGTTCTTGGCGTGTAACATGCTTCTACATATCTCTGCCAAATGGCGGTTCTTCCTTTCCGCAACTCCATTTTGTTGAGGTGTATTCGGACAAGTGAATTGTCTTCGTATCTTACTATTTCATAAATATTCCGTGAATTCTTTTGATGTGTATTCTCCCCCATTATCCGTACGAAAACAACTTATATTCCGTCCTACTTCCTTTTCTACCTTCTCTTTGAAATTCTTAAACTTGGAAAAAGCTTCTGATTTTTCCTTCATAAAGTCCAGCCACACGTACCTTGAAAAATCATCAATGAAGGTAATCATGTACTTGAAGCCACTTATGGATGGTTGCTTTATGGGCCCAAATACGTCTGAGTGGACCAGGTCAAGCGGCTCCTTAGCTCTATAGTGTGACTCCTCGTATGGTAGTTGATGTGCTTTTCCGTACTGGCATCCAGCACACACCGTACTTTCCTGGACTTCTAATGAGGGAAGACCTTTCAACATCGCCTTCTTCATAATCACGTTAAGTTTATGATAACTCACATGTCCGAGTCGTGCATGCCACATGTCAGTTGTTTCGTTCTTCCTAGTCTTGTCCACGTATGCCGTTTGGGCGGACATCACATAGACAGACTCCAAGCGCCTTCCTTCCATGAGTGGTGTGCCTATCTGCTTCAGATTTTTGTACACCTTTACACTGTCTGGTCCGAACACCACATAATTCCCCGAAGCTGTGAGCTGTGAGACTGAGAGTAAATTTTTCTTTATCCCTGGCACATGGAACACATTTTCCAATGGTGTTTGGCTGCAACTAAATCGAGGCACTATTGTTGCCTTTCCCACGTGAGTGATGGACAATTTTGCATTATTTGCTGTAACAACTACTCGCCCTTTTTTATACTCAGTCACATCTTCTAACTTCGTCACATCTCCAGTCATATGATTGGAGCACCCGGAGTCCACAATCCAATCATCATTATAATTAATTAATTTATCACTTACCGTGGCAAGTGCAATCTCCTCCTCTAGTTCTGCAACACAAGAAGCAGCGAGCTCCATGGATTCTTCTACTGCAATTGATGCTTGGAAATCCCATTCTTCTTCACTGTTGTTTTCATTTTGGGCGGAGGTTACAATATTACTTTCTTCTTTTTTGAACCAACAGTCTCGTGCAAAGTGTCCTTTTTTGCCGCAGTTGTAACACAAATTATTTCGACGATAATCTTTCTTTTGCCCGACATCTCGTCTTTGTCGAACTCCCCCGTGCTGTGAGCTTCTTCTATCTTGCCTTTGTTTATCTCTTCCTTCTTGATTTTTGTAGTCCAATCTTGGTTTTGGTCGGGTAACATCTGTCTTGAATCCTTTCCTCTTGCTAAATAGGGTCTTCTCATCTTCATTTATGGAGACATTAGACATTTGTTTGTCTAACGCTTCCTGATTGGCTAATAAGTTTTCCAACTCTGTAAGAGTTGGCTCTTTGGCCCACCCACGGGTTGCCGTAATAATTCCATTATATTCCGGCCTTAACCCATGAATAATTATTCTCCTCATGCGTGTTTCTGATATTGCATTTTGAGGATCTAACTTTGAAATTTCTTCACAAATAGATTTAATTTTGGAGAAATACTGACTTACTGTTTTATCCTGTTGAGATGTTGATAGAAGTTCATTCTCCAAGCGTTGGAGCTTCGCATCATTTTTGCGTGCAAACAATGCCGACAAGGTGTCCCATGCTTGCTTCGGAGTCTCTGCACTTTTGATATGTTGCAATAGTTCATCTTCAACTGTTACTGCGAAAACATACATAGCTTTTCCAGCTTTCAACTTCCACTTTCTCAATTTATTCGCCTGCGTGGGTGCTGTGGTCGTGTCTCCATTTACTATGTCCCATAGATCCTAACCCTGCAGGTAGAACTTCACGCGGACGCTCCAATTGTTATAGTTGTTGTTATTGAGTTTCTCAATCCCGCTGGCTGAGTTGGAAATATCTGCCATTGTGACTTGGTGATGCCTCGCACTCTACCAAGCAAGCCTGATCCCAGATCAAATAGCTACACAATCCCAGATTGTGCAGTGCAGAATTTCGTTATGGTGATCCTTGATCACTAGCCTCCTTGAGAATTACTCAGTCCTGGACAACCAG
>CM023955.1:7336748-7360512 GCA_013407115.1 Glycine latifolia | reverse complement strand
TGAGTTTCTCAATCCCGCTGGCTGAGTTGGAAATATCTGCCATTGTGACTTGGTGATGCCTCGCACTCTACCAAGCAAGCCTGATCCCAGATCAAATAGCTACACAATCCCAGATTGTGCGGTGCAAAATTTCGTTATGGTGATCCTTGATCACTAGCCTCATTGAGAATTACTCAGTCCTGGACAACCTCGCTCTGATACCATTTGTTGAAAATGAAAGTATATGTTGCGTCACGGCAAGTATACCGATCGTACAAGTAATAAAGTGAATAAGTAAGGGATTTGTCGTTCCCAACGAGGATTGTTGACCAAATAGATTATGATTTCGATCGATAAGTTGGATATCAAAATAAAGAAGAATAATGTTGTGGTTGTTGTTGTGTGAATCGAGTAAATGAAATTAGAACTAAATGTGAGTATAAATTAATATCAAAACAGATTAGATAGTAACAATATGTACGGAAATGTAGCTAGGGCAACCCACACTCAATGTGCCTCCCTATGGAGTGATATTGACTACTATATTCTATTATCCCAGCTATTCAACTAATGTGTTCTTTTCAAGTTGACTAAGCTTTGATGTCTCTTCCACTTAGTTCTTTAACTCACCATCCAACCCTAATCTCTTAGTGATCTTAAGCAAATTAAGCATTAAGCAACACATAAATAAGTTAAGTTGCAGCACCCACCCCTATTCCTAGGTAGTGTTAGCAAGTTACCGCACTTAGGTCTGAGACTAAAGTCCCAATATGTCTATTGTGAACTTAAGTTCTAAACTTTTACCTAGGTTAGCTAAGTCTAGGCAAGAGAAGGAAAGAGAAATACAAAGTGCAGTAAAATAGCTTGTAATAAATGAACAATAGTATTCAATACATCCCAAAGAGATTTACATTAAATGCTTTGGCCCTAACTACAATAAATGCTCAGCCAAACCTCATAATGGGTGGTGGCTGAGTTACAACCAAATCAGACATGCCCAGCTAAAGAGTTAAGGAGAAGAAGGTGGAGCAAGACCTCCACTTTGAATCTTCAACTCCCAATGCCCTAGCTCTAAAACCCTAAGATTTTTGAGTCTTCAAGTCCAGGAACGTGCCTTCAATGCTGAAGTTAAGCTATTTATAGGAAACATGTGAAAACCCAGCTTTGCCCTCAGCAGCATTTAAATTTACACAGTCAGCAGAGTCCCACGCTGATGGCGTGGGATCCCACGCTGATAGCGTGGGTTCATTTCATGTCCCACGCTGGAGGCGTGGATGTCCACGCTGAGAGCGTGGCATTCCAATGGAGAATTGAGTTCTAGGGCCCTTGTCGCGCTGATGGCGTGGACCTCGCGCTGGTGGCGTGGCAGCTTTGACATGCCCACGCTGATGGCGTGGGTCTCCG
Organism: Glycine latifolia; assembly: GCA_013407115.1. NCBI lineage: Eukaryota > Viridiplantae > Streptophyta > Magnoliopsida > Fabales > Fabaceae > Glycine > Glycine latifolia. Next base: position 7,359,129 of record CM023955.1, on the reverse strand, counting down.
CGCTGATAGCATGGAAACTTCTAACATCCACGCTGGAGGCGTGGAATCCCACGCTGGCAACGTGGGAGTTTCCTTTGCTTGACTTGCTCTGTGCTATTGGCTTTTCTTGTTATAAATTCATTCAATTTAGTTATAACTCATGCAAGGAACATAATCATCAACATCTATCAAGATAATGAGCAAATTCAATCAAATATGGATGATTTTATGCTTCTAATAGCTTGGAAAAGAGCATATGCTAGGCGCATATCAGTATACATCTTTTATTTAGAGAAACTCAAGTTACAAATACTTTCACACACTTGAACTTTACAAGGACTACTTTGAGTTTCACCCACTCACTTTTGCTACTTATTTTCTCAAGCTCACTTTCACTCTACACTTACTTGCTTCTTCCACACCCACACTCACATCTACACACTTGCTTTCAACCAAGACACTTACATCTAGCCAAGAGCCTCTACCCCTATTTATACTTGCTTTGTGAGATTTTTAGATTCTTCTCCTATCTTCTTCATCACTCTTTGCTTCACTATGTCTCTAGATTCTTCTATAGGTTTCTTCAATCTTCCTTATGTTTCCAGAAGCTTCCACAAGATTCTACAGTCTTCCATAAGCTTCCAGAAGTTTCCATAAGCTTCTACAAGCTTCCATATATTTCTAGAAGTTTCTACTTGCTTCTATAAGCTTCTAGAAGTTTCTTCAAGCTTCCATATATTTCTAGAAGCTTCCAGACCCTTGTAGATTGTGGACTAATCTAGAGATGCAAATTGAGTTTGATTTCTAACAGATGAATTGGTTGTGAAAAGAGAAATTGGGAACAAAATGGAACTCTTAGAAACAGAAACCATTAGAGTTATTTTATCAACAAAAAAAAATAGAACTGATATACATGTGATAACATGTCATCTGTTATTAACAGAATAACAGAAAATAACTACCTAAGGTTGCCAACTAACCCCCCCAACTAACCAACTAATATTAAACCACATACAACAATCTTCACCTTGGTCTAATGCTTAGTTAGAACCAATAATATTCAACAACTATAAACAATAGTTGAACTTCTCAGAGGGTAAAGCCTTTGTGAGCATGTCTGCAACATTCTCATTTGTAGATATCTTCTCAATAGCAACAACTTCACTCTTGATCATATCTCAAATGAAGTGATTATTGACATCCACATGCTTTGTTCTGTCATGATACACTTGGTTCTTGCTCAAACTCACTGCACTTTCATTCATGCTTTGGTTGGCCAGTAGCATATCATCAACATAGAGTAACAAGCTAGTATATTGGTTTCTCATTCTTGTGACATTTCCAGTACACACGACAGTCATAAGCCCTCCTAGAGAATCCCATTTTAATCATATAATCATCAAAAGGCCTATACCACACCCTAGGAGACTGTTTAAGACCATATAAGGACCGATTGAGCAAACATACCTTCTGTTCATCACCCTTTTTGACAAAAAATAATCATGATATCCCTTCACTCCTTGTGGATAGCCTATGAAGATACACTTCAAGGCCCTTGGTTCCAACTTATCCTGCTTTAGATGAGCATAAGCAATACAGCCAAATGTCTTCAGTTCACTGTAATCAGCTTTCATGACACTCCAAGCTTCCTGTGGGGTTTTAAAGCCTATGGCAGTTGATGGGCTTCTGTTTATGCAGTAGACAGCAGTGCTTATAGCCTCTGCCCAGAAGGACTTTGGCAGACCAGCATGATTCTACATGCACCTAACTATTTCAAGTATGGTTCTGTTGAACCTCTCCACCAAGCCATTTTGTTGTGGTGTCCCTCTCACAGTTAAGTGCCTAGCAATACCATTCTGTTTGCATAAGGTTTTGAACCTTTCATCACAGAATTCAAATCCATTACTTGTCCTTAATTTCTTCACCTTTCTTCCTGTTTGAGTTTCAACTAAAATTTTCCATTCTTCAAACACCTTGACAGCTTCATTCTTGTGTTTTAGAAAGTAAACCCAAACCTTTCTGGAGAAGTCATCTACTAAGGATAGAAAATACCTTGCCCCTCCATATGACTCAGTTCTTGATGGTCGTCCCCATAGATTTGCATGCACATAATCAAGAGCTACATCGCTGGAATGAGTGCTGGTGGGAATTTTCTGCCTTTTTTCCTTGCCAAGCACACAATGCTCACAAAACTTCAATGGCTCAATCCTGCCTTGCCTAAAAACACCTTGTTTTGCTAACTCTTTCAGCCCTTTCTGACTAATATGTGCCATTCTGTGGTGTCATAACTTTGTGTTATCATCAGTTACAACATTTGCATAATCAGCAACACTTGTCTGTCCAACCAAGGAATGCAATCCATTCTTCCTTACTCCTCTCATGATTAGATTCTTCCTCTTATAGATTTCAAGCTACCACGGTCACACTTGTAGCCACAACCCTCCTTGTCCAATGTGCCTAAGGAGATTAGATTTCTCTTCAATTCTAGAACATGTCTCACATCTTACAGTACCCTCTCTATTCCATTGTGCATTCTGATTCTTAATGAACCAATCCAATAACCTTACAAGACTTATTATTTCCTAGCAGTACAGTACCACCATTTATTTGCTTGTAATTTTCAAACCAACCTTTATTGGGGTACATGTGGAATGAGCACCCTAAATCCAAGATCCATTCCTTTTGAGAATCCTCCACTAATACAGCAAGAGCCTCTACATTGTCATATCCTTCTTAAGCCACAACCACATCTGCATTGTGATTGTTCAACTCATTGAACCTTGACTTGCTTAGGCAGTCTTTCTTGAAGTGCCCCTCTTTGTCACAGAGGAAACATTTCTGCTGCTTATTTTTATAGTTAGATTTCTTATTCTTGAAATCCTTCTTCTGATTCTTGTTACTTGCAATGAGCCCTTCAACAATTTCTTCCTTCTTGGAGTCGTTCTCCCTTTGATTTTCTTTTAAGTTCAACGCAGCCTTGACCTCATCCATTGATAGAGTAGCCTTCCCATGCAACATTGTATCAACAAAATGCTCAAATGGCTTGGGAAGAGAACTCAACAAAATGATGGCTTGATCTTCATCATCTATCTTTACATCAATGCTCTTAAGGTCCAAGATGATCCTATTGAAATCATCCTGATGTTTCTTCAAGGGCTTGTCATCCTCCATTAGCAAAGCATATAAGATTTTCTTGAGATATAATCTGTTTGCTAGGGACTTTCCCAAGTACAAATCCTCCAGCTTATCCCAAACCGCCTAGGCAGACTTTTCTTCAGCCACTTCTCAAAGCACTTCATCTCCAAGACTGAGCAAGATTGCACTGTGAGCCTTCTTTGTCACATATGTGCGTCTCTTCTCTTCTATCTTTGCGATTGCTTCCTCTGAAAGTGCTGCATCCAAGCTTTGATGAACGAGCAATGCATTCATCTTCACCAGCCATAGACTGAAATCATTTATTCCACCAACGAATTTTTCGGTCTCCATTCTTGTGAGAGCCATGGTTTCTCCTTTCTTTCCCTTAGGATCTCAACTCAGCTACTGATACCACTTGTTATGAATCAAGAAGATGAATTGGTTGTGGAAACAGAAATTGGGAACAAAATGGAGCTCTTAGAAGTAGAAAGCATTAGTGTTATTTTATTAACATAAAAAATAGAACTTATATACATATGATAGCATGCCATCTGTTATTAACAGAATAACAGTAAATAACAACCTAAGGCTGCCAGCTAACCCCCCCAACTAACCAATATTAGATCACATACAACAACAATTTTAAAGATTCTTTGATTTAGGGACAGTGAAAATTAATTTATATAAGAGGATTTAAAAGAAATAGAACCCAAAAAATAATAGAAGAGAAGGGAGGATTTAACGAGGAAAATGCAAAGAGAGAAACAAATAGGAGAGAGCACAGGAAGGAATATAAGTGAGATATGTTGATAGGGACCAAAACGTAAACAATTGCTTGTACAAGGATTAAAAAAGTAGTTTTACAATGCAATACAAGTCAATGTCATGTCATTACCACGTCATCCATTGTTAATAGTGTTAACGTTTTTTTTTTTTTTCACAGCATGGATCAAAATGAAACCGAAAGTCTTTGTATAAAGACTAAAATGAATGTTTTTGTGTTGTGCTACACACTTAGTTGTTTAAGTAAATTTATAATCTAAATTGCACTGCATTTTAGGCCTCTCTTTTGCCACATTCATGTGATAAACATTTCCTCTCTTTTGTATAGGCCTGAAGTTTGCACAGAATTGGTATCCTGAAACCATGAAAAAAGAAGCAGTGAACGAGGGGAATAAGGTGCTGCTAAATGCTAATTGAAGGTGGACACTACCTCGCAGGCTTATTAGGTGGACTGTTACATAGAAATGGCCGTATACAAAGATAAGGAAACGTGAAGACATTCACACTTTACAAGAAAAATAGCTTATAAATAGGCATTATCATGCCTAAAGATATCTAAGAAATGTAATTGTCAGGGTAAATGAATAAGATGGTAGAATTGTAGAATGGCAGGGCAATTCTCCTTTGGCAGAAAGGCCATTCTCATGTGAGAATACATGCAACACCTGCCAAAGGAGAATTGCACTGTTATTCTTCTCTACCTCTAAAATCGAAACATACCTGATAGCCCCTTCTGCTTGCTGTGCTGCAAAGCAGCACAAGTTGCAATATATATACTCTGGATTATTCGCACATTAGAAATGGATATTCCATCAAAATTTGTTTGTTGGCATATGCTTTTGGATCATTCGTCGGGTAATTTTTCCTCTGTTGTTGCCATTGTGGTCCCCCACTGTGATAGAGCTCCCATTTCAAAGACACCCTTTAAGGTTTACTACATAAAAATTGGACTAAGACACGTTAGGATGTGTGATTAGTTTGATTTCCATTCTCTTACATTGAATTGTCAAACCTAGTCCGTAGTTACTGATTCAATTAGCAAATTCAGCAGGTTGCGAATTCCACCATTTTCAGTAATATCTGCACGTAGCATGAAACATAGAAACAAAAATTAATAATTGTATATGCATTGTGCTTCTGGTATGCAAACATTTTGTCAAAAATTATCTCTTGTTTTCTTTAGGCCTGTTCATGATAAGGTTCAATACAGAAAACTGAACCGAACATTTAGGCCTCTTCATGGTTCGGTTCGATTTATGGTTCAATTGGGTTTACTAAAACTTTTTGGACAGCCCTAGTTTTCTTTATATGTTAAGGGATTCATCTTTTGCCACTGCATCATGACTAGTCGACCACAGAAAACAGAACTGGAGGGCAGTGATAAAAAAGATAATAAAAGGACACTTAAGATTTTTTAATATTCATGTCTAATTTTTCACTGTCATTAATATACCGTACACAGATAATGGCTGTTCGTGTTAGATATTTTAGTTTTATGATGCGTCGTTTCCTTGATACTGAAGGAGTGAAAAGGACCACTATGTATATGGGGCCACTGCAATTTGTTTGTTGAATACAGACGTTTTAAGTCAGTCAAATGTCAAGAGTCCATATCTATCTTTAATTATTTTCCCACATGTTATATCAATCCTCATTTATGTATTTAGATGAATGAAAATCTATGTATATATGTATATAATATTCTGTAAAAAAAAAAGTGTATATATATATTCTTCAAAAAAAAATGTATATGTATTTGAATCCACAATAATTCGATGTCCTTTCAAAAAACAAAATCCACAAACATTTAACTCGGGATCTCATAGGTTAAATAGAATCGGTTCATTTTCTGAGCATACCTCCCACTTGGATTGTTGAAAGTTTTGTTCAAATTTAACGATAAAGATATAGTTTTACTTTACTCAGTCGGTAGAAGAATAATCAAAATAATTAATTGATTCTTATTTATGACTTTGTTTCATAATGTCAGTGGTGCTGGGTATTTTGTCCTGAATTATGCCATAACAAGTGAAAATAAAGCTCATGTATGTGTGAATCATAAACGAGTTTGTTAAGGCTAACAAAATATATCACAAGTTTATTCTGTTTTCAGGTTCAATGCATTCATTAAAACTGTTAATAATAGAATGGTAGGATGCTAGGCATGAGCTTCTCTCATGGTCAGGATCTTTAATTTGGTTACTTGTCTGACTTTTGATATGCAATGTGGGTCCAAATCCAACCATTAGTGCAAGTTAAATTTTGACAAAGATATATCATTAATCCCATTATTGGATAAGTATTAAGATCTGAGTTAAGTACGAGCCCTAACACAACGGTAAAGTTATGTTTTGATAACTTGTTGATCATAGGTTTGAATTCGAAAATAATCTTTTTACATATGTAAGGGTAAGACTGAGTATAATATTCTTCTCCCTTAAGTTCACTTAACAAGAAGCCTCTCCACAATAAGATACATAATTATTAAGATCTGAGTTTAGAAGTACTTGAGCTTCCCTTTGACCCTAGTCCCTAAGGTAAGAATGAAAGATTTTATTTTCTCTTTATGTCAACAAATGAGCGTGTGCGTGGCATTTATTTGGTGAGTAGACAATGCCATGTGATAGTGTCAGCCCAATACATACGACCTTAAACTGTTAAGTCTACATGCAAATAACTGCATGTGGACATAGCTATTGCTTTAAATAATTTTACAAGAACAAAGAAAAATGTTTTGGAGAAGCTGAGGGAAGGAACAACATGTGCCAAGTTAAATTTCGTGGAAGCACCATTATTTCAGGCAGGAAAAAAAATCAGTAGAGACGTAATGGAGGAGGGAGAAAAGATAGAGAAAGTGAGAGAACACATACACCTTTGGATCTCCTCTGTTGTTAAACATTGAGAGAATATTAATATCTGCCAAATAAAGAATTCGATGTATAATCGTTCTGCCTTCTGTAGGTAGTTTACTTACTATTCTAACTTATAAACAGTCAAATAGCAATGTAGCAAAAAAAAAATATTACTAGCCTAAATTTCACTTTTGATTGATTTAATCACATGAAGTTGAATAAGAGTCTTCTTGTGGCTGCTTTCCACAGACAAGCCATTTCCTGTGGCTGTTTTTCATGTGAAGGGCATAATCTTGGAAAATCTCTGCTATTTTCCACTTTCATGTCACGTTATTAAAATTGAATTTCTTCACTGTTCATTTTCCTCACATCTGAAAAAAAAGGCGTTAGTTTGAGAAGAATTATCCGCATATAATCGGTAGTTAAGGAGGAAATTAAATGGATTTATTACTGTCACAAAAATCTAAAACATGTCTCTAGCAGAAAATGAAAAAGAAAAAAAAAAACATCTAATTTAATTAATGCATTGATCATAAACTGTTAGAAATTGGCAGGACAATTCTCCTTTGGCAAACCAGAAGAATGCTTGTGCATGTTCTCTCTGCCAAAGGAGAATTGCTCTGTCATTCCTCAACAGCAAGTCTTTCACACTTACGGCACCAATTCTGTGTCTAAGGTTATCATGTTATAACGTAGAAGTCCTATATATAGCAAGTAATAATCGCACCAAAATTTGGATATTCCATTGAAAAGAGTAGGAAGAGTATATGCCAGCACAATTCCACTGGAAGTTTCTTTCATGTTCCCAGTTCATAATCCCGATTCCCGATTCTCTCCTCATCAATTATTTTAAAAGTTCAAGGATATGTCTATATCATAATTTTCTCTTTGCATATATCAGATTCCCTTTTTTCACTGAAATTTATCACAAACTACGAAGTTATACTGCGTGCATCCACACACTGGATGCGTGTATATCAGTATATGTATCTGTGATTTTTGTGTGCATGAAGTAGGCCTCTTGTTTATCTGATGTTTTGTGTCCGTAAAATACTCCAATGTCATGATCGTATTATTGTGATTCATGCATACTACTCCTAACAAAGAGGAAAAAGGAATCAAGAAAACCATCTTATACATATACTAGAATTTAAGGTGAAAGGGATCTAGCTGTCACCAACTTTTGGGTTACAAAATTCTGGATGCATGGGATACACATGTGGCTTAGGAGAAATTCTTGGGAAAGCTTCATCGTCCCTACGCATCGTTAGGCATATCAAATTTTAATTTCACTGTTGCAAGTTTCACATTTTCTTAGCACAGATACATGTCCAAAGGACACAAATGATTTTTCTAAGTGTTCAACATATGGTATACATTTTTAATTTCCAACACTAAAATATATTCATAAAATATCAAAAGAATTGCATTTTATGAAAATATCTCGAGATCTCATAAAAAATTAAATGTCCCAATTAGGATAGTTATAAAAAAAAATCATGATTTGAGATAGGAGTACAGTAGTATTTTAATTTCGAATTTTGCTAGCAATTAATATATTCTCTAATATATTTTTTACAATTGATTAAAATTTACATAAAACTACAAAATTATAAACACCAAAAATAAATAAGTCTCGTTAAATAAGAAGCCAGATCATAAAATTTTATAATTTTTAATAAATTTGAGTCAATAGTAAGAAAAATGTTAAAAAAAAGTGTGTTAAAACTTTAAAATGTGTTACTACATGTTAGCCTTACTCTTTAATTTTTGCACTTTTTAATAATCATGTCTGCTAAGTTAGGAGGAGTTGTCAAGGAGGAAAAAAAATGAGAAATATTATTACACTACATGTTCTCTTTAGGGTATCACTAACATTATTACACTGCATATTCTCTTTGCTTAGAGGACTGCTGCTTAAGCTGAAATTCAAGCACATGTATATATATATAGCATTTCCAGTAGAAATGTCTGTGAACAAACATATAGCAGAAGTGCAAGGCCTGAGGCTAATTAAAGTCATACTCATAGAATGGACCACTTTCATTGTAATAACTAATTGCTAAACAGAGGATGGGATGTGCCGAGAATATCCTTTGGCATCTGGCTAGTGTATAATATATATATGCATGTCTGAGTATTACCATCACCTACATATATACATACATACATGTTGAGCCTCCTGAAATTGTTCAGCGTGACAAAACTTGTAACAAGTAATATGCGGGTGCATTGTCGGACAATTAATCCTTTGGCAATTAATTTGACCACCCAACCATGTCCATGCAAATCATGAAGGTGGCCAGGGAAGTTGCCAAAGGAGATTTGCCCAGCAATTCATATTCCTGCACACAGCTAAACTATTTTAAGCATATATAGGAAGAAGATAGGTACAATGCCATGCTCCAAACTACAAAGGTCGTGCTCATAAAAGGCAGAAATTATAATAATAATAATGTGAAGCACGTGCTATTCACCAGATGTTCTTTAACGTGTAGGTGGCTACGTCCTACCAATTAAAGCTAGTAGCATTTAGGTGCAACCGCTATTGCATGTACTTCCTTTAATCTCCCTCTAGTGTGTAGCATATTTTGATCTATTTATATATGAAGTTGCACTTCCATTCATCGAATTTAAATAATTATTTTCAATTTTTTCCTGTTAAACTCGTCAAAATTTTAAATACTATGTATGTATTCTTTTGGTTCTGATTTTGTTTTGAAATTTCCTCTAACGAATTTTTCTTGTGGCTCAGAAAAATAATAAGTTTCATGACCTAACATTGTGCTCACTGTACGCTTGAATTTGCTATTTTTGTGTAGCCGTGTAGGATTGGTTAGTCGTATGCATTTTCCGCGGGTTTAAATTTGGTCTTTGAAATAAACATTTTAATAATGAATTGTTTAACAGTAAAACAACGTGTTCTTGATGAATCCGCGCGTACCAGTCAGCAGTTGACAAATTCCAATAAGATAAATTGTTAACAAGGTACTGTAATTAATCAATAGAATTATTGTTAAAAAAGTTAAGTGTTAGGATTGCAATTGTGTCTAGCGAAAAGTAAACTGTTAATATACATTGTAAGTTTTTACTAACAATATGACACATAATATTAACATTTTCTAGCTAATTATAATATTAACATGTATTTAATGCACTGATAATATACGTTAAACCTTTTACATTAACAAAATTAATTATTAGTGTGATATATCAAACATTAGTATAAATTCATATGGTCATATATACTAATTAACGATATAATTTTTTATTGGATAAAATTTGTATAGACACAAGTATAATTTTTTAATTAATTAATTTAATTTGTCTAAAATTAATGATTCAATTATTATATGTTGTATAACAATTATATTTTGTTGGGTAAGTTATTACTTTCACCATTCATCTATAAATGTGAGAAAACATGAGAGAAAAAATGAAACAAAATGCAAAACCCCCTTCCCCCGCACCCGCGTGAGAGATTAGTTTGATACTCCATTAAATCGTATGACAATCTAGAAATTGCAATGTTCTAAATATTGCCGGTCAAATTTTAAAAAATGGTTCGAGTGTGAATAAGTCATAGTCATGTAAGTAACCATAATATATGTTATACGCATATCCCAAGCTGGATGATGTGAATCGAGTAATTCAAATCGATACTTGTTAGTTTCGTGGTTGTTTCAGTCTAATATTAATTAAGCAAGTCTGAAAATATGTAAGTGTGTACACATATCAAATACAACTCCATTATTTCACATTCCACGTGCAAACCCCTTAGAGGCGTATCAGCATCAATATTGGTCGGGATATATACACAGCCTTTTTCAATCCTGCAAACATTAGCTATATCCACGCTATATATTATTGATGTGGACCACACCAGTGTTTGAAATAGTGTTAAAATTATCTATAACCAATGTTGATAGTTATGTCTTTTTTTAATGATACAAACGGTTAGATATATAGATATAAAATACGCAAAAACATCCATTCAAACGATTGTCATCAGAGCAGTTTCTCAAAGTTATTTACCTCAATACCTGTAAATCTTTTTGGGAATAATTACAAGGCAGTAGTAATTAATTAGAGATAAAAGTGGGTTAAGATTTTTGTTGTATATGGGTTTGATTTAATTATTTAATATGTTTTCTTCTAAGGTTTTATGTCATCTTTTCTAAAGTTTGACTTAGTGTAAAAAATTGTTTAAAAGGTCTACTTTGTTGAAAGATTTTTCAATAAGTTTATAAATCTATCTAAATAAACTAGCTAGTAAATAGTAATAGACTTTATTCGTGAAGTTTAAATATTTCCAACCGAAAAGTTTTGGCAACGGTCTTAGTAATCTCGCAAAAAGTAATACATCAAATCAAATCAATCTCCTACATTATAATCACTTGTCAATTTTTTTTAATGTATAGTTACTTGTAAATTTCGTCCATGGAAAAACGATAACAAAATGTCCTTAAAATTTAAACTAAGTAATTTTACACCAATCTATTTTTTAGTGTACAAATAATGCCACTACCAAAAGTCTATAAATAATATTGCCCCATTTATTTAATTTAGTCTTTACATTTATCAATTTATATCGGTGAATAGAAAATCAAATCGATTGACACACATTAAAGTCAGAAATTAAATGATAATAATTAAAGTTAGAAATCGCATTAATAAGTTTAATGCCAAAACCTGAAATGGTAAAAAAAAATTATCGATTTTAAAATCTAAATTTTCTTTTTCATATTTTCCAGAAATAAATTAACAGCTTCTAAAAAAAATAACAGGTTATGATTGAGGCATTAATTTATAATAATTCAATGCCCTAAATTAAGTCATAAGATAATGTAACACAAAAAATTGTAGCCGAGCTTTCCAGAACCTGCTCTTGCAACATGGTTTTCTGTTTGTCAATTACAACTTACAAGCGTACAAGAAATAATTTATAATGAATAAGTTTCATTAATTAAAAATTGGAAGTGTTTGGTAACGATAATGTGTTACTGTCCTTGTCTTATACCATTTTTTAATTAGCTTACCACGTTTTTCCAGACACTTCAAGTAGTGTTTGACTTCATAATATATTTGCTTATTATTTTTTCCTCTCACTTTTACTATTGTTATTTTAGGTTATATTTGATAAAAAAAAAGTAGTTGAAAAGTTAATTAAAAGTCCTAAAAGAACTATATAATAAAAAATTAGCTAATCATTTGAAAGTTGGTAGCTAAAAAGATAAAATTTGTTGAAAAATGTTGAAAAGAAAGTGTTAGAAAAAGAGTCACTAGTATTCTCTACAAATATTAAAAATTATTTCTTATCCCCACCAAAAAATTGTCTCTTGTGATAACTACTAATAACAATCATTATATCAAAATTAAAAATAACAAATAATTAAGATTAAAATATTTATAAATTCAAATTAAAGTCTAATATAACCATCAAATTTCTAAAATATTCACTAAACAAAAATCAAATATATAAATATCTTAATTATCACTTCCTAAATAATTTAATTAACATTTCATCATCACATGTTTAGATCTAACTTAAAAAATATTGATATAATAATGAATTGGTTCACCAAATACTATCTATTTATTTTGTACCATACTTTGATTCTGTCCTTAGAAAATAGTCATTTTCTTTTTATTTATTTATAGTTTCTTATTTTTTAAATATGTAGAATTGAAAACAAAAGCACAAAAAAATGAAAGAAACATTATGAGGAAGTAGAGAGATAAAGGGGCTCGAGAGAGTTAGAGGAGAATTTGGGCCAAAGAGGATAGATGTCTCTAGGGTGTTCATCAACCGATCCAAATCGATATAAATCACGGTGACCAAACCAAAAAATCGATAACCAAAATAATCGAAAATCGAAAAATCGAAAATCGAAAAAAAAATCAAAAATTTTCACTGGATTAGATCGGTTTTCGGTTTGGCTAGTGAAAACCGATCCAATCCAAACCAAACCAATTATAAACATTACCTTACCATTTACTTACTTTGGACTATTCTTCATCACAACCCAAAAACCAATGAACATGTTTGCAGTAAAGTTTCATTGGTCTTTATTTTGTCCAATAAATGTGTTTGTCCAATGAAAATTAAAAAATAGTATTTGTTTTTGTCCAATAAATGTGTTTGTTTATGTTAGATACTCCTTATTTTGATAAAAATAAGTCTCATAAATTTTATTTTTAGACTTTTTAAAAAATTTCAAACCGATCCAATTCAAATCGAAAAAAATTGGATTGGATTGAATCGGATTTGAAAAAAATTTCAAACCGAATGGATGATCAAATGATCAAACCGAATAGATTGGATCGGATGATTTTTTGCTTCAAAACCGATCCAATCTAGACCGCGAACACCCCTAGATGTCCCTACTTGCACCTCCTGTATTATTTTGGACTTCAATTTCCCGTTGTCACACAATTTAAGTGGTAGGAAATATGGATCGTCTGATGAACAAATGGTTGGTATTTTAAAAGTATTTTTAAGTTAAATTTATTGAAATGATTTATGAGCATTAAATCTTCATCAAACGATTTTTATTGTCCGACTGTGTGTGTTTTTTCCGACCGCAGGGAATCCGAGTCACACTATTTCTCACTTGTGTTTGTACATAAGATTTTTGAGGTAAAACCCTCCACTTTTTTATTTTATTTTTATTTCTTTCTTCATTATCACAATTCTATCGAACAACCTGACTTTTCCTCAACTCTATTTGCATGCTCTCTTCTCCGTTTTTATCTTAATTATTTCTTCTGCACCAAACAGATCACTAATGTAATTTAAGTAAATAAATAAATAAATCAACAGTACTGTCTTTTGAGGACACAGCACGAGATGCACGTGTGTAATTAGGCTCATCAGTAATTCCCCTCCTCGCTGAATGATTGAATCCGCCACACCAACAATGTACGTTTATTATCAGAATATTCCCAAAATGCTTTTTCTGCTGCTTGACTTCACCCAACCACGAGATTGTGGAATGTATATATATATGTGGCAGAAACAACAGAGACCACTCCGTTACTTTATACCAGGACATATTATATTTACAAAAATCATTTCTTCCCCAATTATCTTTAAATATTTGGGAAATAAATGTGTTAGTCTTTTAAAAATTTGTCTTCATGTTTGGAAGAAGAAAAATTTAATTTTAGTACTTGTGTAGTTGTGACAAATCATAAACTCGAGAAGTATGAGTAACATAGAGAGCAGGTGGAACGATGAAAGAGATAAATAATTAGAAAAGAAGAGAACAGGAAAGTAGGAAAGTAGGAAAGAATGAAAAGAAAAGTGCTACTGTTATTGTTTTGTTCACAGATGATGTATCTAAAAGCTAATATACATAATTAGGTAGCAGCAGCACACAATGATGAAACTAAAAGTGATAATATAATTTGGTAGCAGCATGGTGAATTATTATAACGCTGTGATTGGTTAATCACGTGAAGTTTAATTTAACATCAATTCATAACTACCATGAAGTGAATTCCAATCTGATTCTTAATTTAATTAAATTAAGACCTATGTAATTTAACAACATTTTAATTACATAAAAAAAAAGGAACATGAGACGCCCATGAAATATCAGAAACAGTTTTAAATATCAAACAAAAATGATGTTTAGGGAGTAAATAAATTGCCAAAACCATATATACAAAAAAAATTAAAGGTACATGATACCTTTCTTTAAAAAGTTTTGTATCTGTAAGTCTAAGATCTCTAGCACTGTTAGAAAATTAGCATGAATATTGCATCTAATGCCGACCACAGTGATAGGCTTTCAATTTTGTGTAGTTTGGAAGCAACTACCAATTATTGCTATTGCTACTGCTAGCGCAAATAGTTTACACATGAAAACTTTGATGCAATCACCAAACCAACAAGAAAGAGATGTGACAAAAGAGTGTCAACATCTAAGAGAACAGAAAAAGATTGGCAACAGTGATAGACATCAACCATTGGCCAACCTCATATCTGGCTTTATCTAGTAGCATTCATAATTCTGTATTATTTTGCCATAACCAACCTTTGCTTTTGCCTCTTGTTAAAGCCAACCCATTCCAAAACACTTTCATTTTTGTCCAAAACCAACGCTTTCCACTTAGTAAATACATATAATAAACAACAAAATGATACATTAATAAGGAAATGTCTCAAATCCAAAACGTGTAAATGATTGGTTGAATTCTTCTAGTAATTTCAGGGTTCATGAAGGGCATTGTGGTCATCAAGGGTATAATATAATATATGTACCATGTCTTGAGTCTTGACAATTTACGTCTGCTAATACAGTTCAAAAGGCTCATCTGAGTTTCCAAAGCCACCATTATTCATGATGGATGCAGAAGAAGTCTTGAAGCTCTTTGATTCATGCTGGTTTGGGCATCAAAATTTGAAGGAACACACAACAAGTTCACCAACACCAACAAGTCCTCATGAGAATTCTTCAGATCATCAAATAAAAGAAGAACCAATGCTTTTACGCATCCAAAGCAGTCACAGTAGGTCCATGAGCGACCAGTTGAGTTCCATGACATGTTTCAAGGATGATTCTCTCTCCCCAGACTCAGTTTTCTCACCAAAGCTTCAAACCATTCTCTCAGGAAAAGATGTCACAGACTCAGAAGCAGTACAGGTGCAGCATGAACTAGTATTGTTGCCTAAGAAGAGGGAAAGGAGGAAGAAAAGGTCAACCAAGAGTTTATCAGACCTTGAATTTGAGGAGCTAAAAGGGTTCATGGATTTGGGGTTTGTTTTCTCAGAGGAAGATAAGGACTCAAGTTTGGCTTCAATCCTACCTGGCTTGCAAAGGTTAGGGAAGAGTGATGAGGAAGAAGAGGATTCTGAAGGGTCCTCAGTCCAAAGACCTTACCTTTCTGAAGCATGGAAGGTTCAAGAAAGGAGAAAGAAAGAGAACCCTCTCATGAATTGGAAGATTCCAGCTCTGAACAATGAAATTGACATAAAAGATAGTCTCAGGTGGTGGGCTCAAACTGTTGCTTCCACTGTTAGATGATGAATTTTTGTTATTCAAGTTTTTTTTGTATTGCATATATTTTGCTTATTATATCTTTGAATTTTTTTTTAACTTTTTGCTATAGCAGCAGCTTTTTAACCTTTTTCCGTCTCTGGATTTTCTGGAATTCCACATTGTAATTTCAGACTAAAGGAGGGGAATGCATCTCAGCTTTTAAGATCATTGTAGGTCATAGACAATTTCTGTTGCGGTAGGTCCATGTCAAGTTTGAATTTTTCTATATCAAATTTAAGGCCACAGCTTACACCGAAACACAATTAAGTATCAGACTTCCCAACCAGAAAAAGCTTACACATAATTAAATAACAACTCATTCGGCCTTTTCTTATCTCTTTCCCCCCTTCGCTGTAATGTATGAAAAAATGAGAATATAAGTAATATATATATCATTTCTTATACATAGATCAAAAAGAAAATTTTATAGTTATGGATTGATAAAAATTAAACATTTTTTTCATGTAATTTTATACTTATATTCACTTTATTCAGTGACTGTTGTGACGTAAGACTTAAATTTAAAGAGGCAGTAAGCTATTTAATGTATAATATTGGTAAGATCATGAATAGTATTTGTATTTTTTTTTATCGGCAGAATGGTATATGTATATGCATCATTACAAGCTGATTGGCAAAACAAATCTGGAACTGGGAAAGGAGCATTGCCGATAACTAAATGTTTCCTGATCAGTAATTTCTGAGTAACCAAGCACAAGGATAACTGTTGTGCAATCATTTGATTGATGGTTTTTCAGCCAGTCAATGACTGCACAAGCGATTGATTTTTCGTCTCCTCTATATCCTTTTTACTACCTTTCAATTTTTTCTTCTTCGTCAATTTCTTTTTATTACCATTTTCCAATAGAAATATGGAAACATATATCTATGGACAAATTAAAATCTCATGCAATTGGACCTGAATCAAATTTACAATATTTACTGTTCATGACTTCCTTTCAAATATTTTCGCACGATGAGGGGTGAAATTTGGCACATCACCAATTATGCGAGTGTACTTTTTTTTTTGTTGCATTATCCACAGAACGTCAAAACCAACCTTCCAAGTTCCAATAGGACGGATCTCAACCTCAAGTCCCTCCCGGCCAGATATTTGGGGCAGAAATTGGTAGTAATTGAAGTTGAAGATCCAAAATTTTGGACCTTAATAACTGAATGGATATCAATGAAGGTGGGCCTGGTATAGTTGCATAAATGCTGGCAGATTTACTGTCGATTTCTTAGTTCCAACACTTAACCACCCATAGCACGTTTGGCTAAATATTGGTGAAGTCAATAAGTAATTTTATCAACAGATCATAACTCTCTTTTTTTTGTGCTCATTTTGCATTGGACCATTAGATTTGTCTTGAAATTCATGCAAAATGAAGAACCAAACATACACTCATCCATTATTAATTTTATGACAAATGTTAACCAATACCTCAAGAGCGTATGTTAATAAATTTAAAATAAAAATAATTTTATTAAAAAATAAAAAATTGTGATGTCTATAATATTTTTTTTATATGATTTTTATACTAAATATTTTTTTAATTTATTAATTAGTACCCTTAGAACATTGGTTAGCAAAATCCTGATTTTATAAAAGAAAGTTGTCTTTTACCAAATAAAATGTTGGTTGCAGTTTGTTGCCAAGTATTTCAGTGCTATATTCTTATAAGTTATTACATGTTTTTATTAATTTTTACAACACTTTATAAATATACATTAAATAAAAATATAAAACATTTAATACTTTTCTTTCAGTAAGAGATATTAAATAATATTGTAAAAAAATATAGAATTAGTCTTTTACCTTTGTCCTGTATACATTTTTTTAGCATGCTCATGCAGCTTTAAATCTACTAAAATTTCTAAACTCGTCCATGTTTCTAATTGCTAAAAATAGTGGTTATAAATCATCACCAGTACTTTTAAAATAAGCATCCATAGTATGGGGCATCGACGTTAGTATCCCAGTTGTCAATTTTATATAGATTACATTACATGTAACCGAGAAAGTAAAGAGATCCTTATCAAGCATTTTGATACACGTATGCTATTGTTCCAGTATTAGTGTAAAGGAATAGCAAATGCATTTTATATATTCAGAAATATAAATTTTGTTGATTGCTGCAAATTGCAATGTAAAACAGCAGATAGACAAAGACTTCAAGAAGGATCGGCCGGATGTTTCATTCAAACTAGTACATGCCATTATACACACAACCAACAGCAATATACAAAATAAATAGTTTTTTTTTTTATAAAATTATTTTTATTTTAAAGGGGTCCTTGGTCAATTATAACTCAATCAGGTAATCATGTAAATTGCCTAGCAGATATTGTAGGCTCTCTTCTCTTGGCACTTTTCTTCATGTCAGCCCAACTAGCTAAGACATTAGACTTCAAATTACCAACAAAATTCATCTGTCGAGCTAACTCCTCAAGAATGACAGCATTCCCAGTTGTAGAAAATATCAGAAGCACACTTGTTATAATCAAGCTGAGGAGCTTTCATCCCCTTCTCTAACATTTCCTCTAAATACTTACATGCCTCACCGGACCTGTCCTGTCTTATAAGCCTCACCGAACCCACATTCATCAAGAACCGCCTCCACGTTCTTATCCAACGCAAACAATTCATCAATCACCTTGCATACCCTCTAAACCTCAGCAGGATCTGCACATGATTCACCACTAACAAACACCTCTACCATCATAATTCTTATCACTATCACCACTACCATCATCATTCTCAACCCCAGAATACGCATTACTAGCAAATGTCCTAGGACTATTCAAAAACGGAAACTTTCCATGAAAATGGGAAAAAGTGCCCAGATGGGGAATCAGCAGTTTTTTTTTTGTAGAGCAAGGAGAGGAGAGGGGTGTGGCAAATGAAATGGAATTTGACAACGAGAATGACGGAAAGTGCAATTAAGAGGAGAATGAAGCAAACGAGACAAGGGCAGAGAGCTACCATGAAGTAAGCGCACTTGCTCTCCTCGTCTTTGCGCTGGTCGTCTCTGATGGAGAGAGCGAAGCTCGGTGGTGGAGATTGGAGAAGACGCAGCAGGGGCCCTGAGGTAATTGTGAATCTGTGTGGTGGCGCAGGAACAATGTAAACGGTCGAATTTTGGAGGAGGTTCTGGTTCTGTGCACAAGAGATAGAGTCATTGAAGTGCCTTTTACGGTGAATTCAAATATGAAGTCTAAAACTTTCTCCCTCACCCGTCTACCCCCAACACAGGTTTGTAACTGGAAGAAAAATATATAAAAATAAAATAATTTTTTGTTTGCTTTTTGTTTTTTCTTCCCATATTCGCTTCCGCACCCAACGCCCTTGCACCGCTGTTAATCTAAATCCTCTTTCTTTTTCTCTGGATTCGTTTTCTAGATCCCATCCTCCGTCAAACCGCCACCAACCATCGTTTTCTCCGCATTTTCTCTCACCCGCACCAGCAACAACTCCTATAACCACCATGACCTCCCATCCACTGCGGCCTAGTAGCAAATCTATTTACGACATTCAGACAGTTGCATATGTGATCACGACATTCACTGGTTTGGTCTCGTCATCGTTCTCAAATCGACCCAGGTGAGGCATCAATGGGAGCGTTTGCAACACAAAGAATTTTCTAGGCATATCAGGAAAACTTTTTGCTGTTATGAACTAAAATGATTGATTCTCTTTTGTGTTTAAGAAAATTTGGTTATGATATTCAATTTGTTGGAATATGACTTGAGACTAACTTCATGCTTCTCAGAGTAGTCTTGGAATTGTGACGTTCTGAAATTGATAGTATGTAATTTGTTGAAAATCTTAAATTTGTTCAAAATTTGAGATTTGGAATGGATTAAGTTTTAGAATTTGGTATGAAATTTTGGATGATGATGATGAAATTTGAAAATTCAGATTTGAGTATGATGCGAATTGGCAACAAAAGAACAGCAATGGTGAGGAGGAGGCCAATATAAGAAGAAAAAAATTAACAGAAAAATGAAAAACATATGCATTAAAAAAAACCTGCTCGTCCATTTACCTTTCTTAAATTTCAACCAGGGAATATTTTATTAATATATCCTAAGATTAATTGTATTGCTTCATGGATGTATCACTAAATTAGATACTTCATATCAGAATTTACCTCCATTTAGATTATAGGATTGTTTTTAAAAATAATATAAATTAAATAATTAATTTGATATTTGGGGTAGTTTGGAAACAAATTAGAGATTTGGTGCACTTAAACGTGCCCAAATTGGGCGTGTCTCTGTCCATCTCTAATTTCGTCGCTACCACTTTTTTATAGAATATTGGAGTTTTTTTAAAAATCCGTCTCTAATTCGGTGTCTAATTCAGTCGCTAACACTTTTTTACAGAATATTGTGTTTTTTTTTAAAATGTGTTGCGACCACAATATTGTGATTTTTTAATTTTTTTGAATTGAAAATGTTTAAAAATTTATAGTATAATTTTGGTAAATAAATATACCAAAAAAAATTACTTAATTTGGGCTAAATTTTTATTAACTTTGTTGTTCAAATTAATTCCTGTATATAATTAAATATGCATATAATTTTTAATTCATCCATGATTGTTTAAGTTGATGTTTTTATTTTTACATCTTAATGTTTGCAAAAAAATTAGCCCAAATTAGGTGTACGATATGTCTTTCAAATAGTCATAGCCCAAATTAGATGTACGATATGTCCTTCAAACAGTCATAACTTTTGATAGAAATGTCAGATGGAGGCGTACGATATGTCAAAACGCTCGAAATTCAGAGGATTAATTAAAAAAATAAAAAATAACATTAAATTAACTAATCAAATAATTAAAAAAGTAGACAAAAAGAAAATTTTTGGATGATTGAATCTTAAATCCTAATTTTGAAGCACTTAGAAGCATTTTTTTTGGAAAAAATAGTTGACCAAATCCCCTTTGACAATTTGCCCAGGCCTTCTTCTCTCAATTTCGAGCGTCTGGTCACCGGGTTCGCCTCAATTGGACACTCCAGTTAAAATTTATGACCGTTCAAAGTTCGCTCAACACTGCACATCCCTGACATGTGTCACAATCAGGTGAAACACACTCCATCTAGGCGTGTTTAAACACACCCAAACCAGGTGTGTTTGAGTGTACCAAATCTCCAATTTGTTTGAAAATCATCTTAAATGTCAAATTAATTATTTAATTTATATTATTTTAAAAAATTAGCCATATTATAGAGACTAGAGAGTAGAATAAAAAGAAGACAAGTGTAGTGACTCTAGTGAGTGGAGTTAGGTGTTTGTGTGATAATGAAGGAATTGGGAAGGTCCGGAAGGATGGTCTTGGCCGTACGGTGAGGGTGATGGGTTAACCCTTGATGGACCCTTGGCCCATTGAAAATGGAAGTGTATAGCTGGGTATGCAGTTTATTTCGTGCTGCCCAACCCTCAACCACAAAATACCCAAAACCTTTATGCGGTAAAAAAAATATAATTTTTTTTAATAAAACATTTAATTTAGTCATTTATATTAATTTAAATTTCTATATCTTAATTTCTTATAATTTTATAGTATTATATTAATTTCTCATTTTATTTTTTATTCTATATGTTGGTTGTATAATGATACTGTTTTATCTTATTAAATCATATACCCAAATATTATGATATATTTGAATTTTTGTTGACTTTTTTATGGTTTGTGTTATCCTTTAGGAGCGTGTCAATATGAAAGTGAATAATAATAAATGGTAGTATAAAAATATTTTTTTTCAACTAAAATATTTAAAATATAAATTTTTTTATTTATACCATTATAGTATAATAATTATGTTAACTTAGTTATTAAAATTTACATTGTATTAATATAATAAAAAATATAAAATCTCTTAATAGAACAAACCAAATTATAAAAAATTGATTTGGTTTAGTTCAAATTAAATGTTACTTATAAATTGAACCAATCTGAATTGCGTGTTGATTTTATGTTTGTTTTGGAATGACTTTTCTTTTAAAAATCAAACTAAATCAAATACTCCTATAGGAAATGAGGCTTTCTATTAAAAATAAATAAAATTTGCAAGTACGAGAATGAGTAGTATAATATTTATCCGTGGTTTAGAAGAAAAAAAAGGTATAATACTTTACCTTATCACCCTTATTAGTGTCAATTTTTTTTTTTAAAAAAAAAACTATTAGTGTCAATAGAAAAAATGAGATGGACAATAATTAAAAGTCGAAAAGTAAATTAGAATTTCAAAAATTAAACTCAAGAAATAAAGTGACATGCTTAATTACCATCTCAAAGAAGAATTTTGGGGTACATTTTTCTACCAATATAATATCAATCTTGAGTTAATCTATTTTTTTTAAGTATCTTTTTTAGCTCCTCAAAGGGATTTACTACCCGTGACGTGAGTTTGTTATTGTGAGGAGGAAGTGGTATTTTATAACTTTTTGGAGTCCCTCCTTGCTCCAGTTATCACAGGCAAGATATATATATATATATATATATATATATATATATATATATATATATATATATATATATATATATATATATATTATGTTGAGGGATGGAAAAGT
>CM023955.1:7300962-7336738 GCA_013407115.1 Glycine latifolia | reverse complement strand
TTATATAATGTATATACACATCGAAACACTCTTAATTATGTCTTGTCTTATCCCAAAAAAGAAGAGCGACACGCCAATGCAGGAAAGGCTAAAGAAAGAAAAGGACATGGATCAAATAAAGACACTAGCTACAACTGTACGTAAGTAACGCCTAATTGTTTGTGTTTTGGTGAACCGGAACATTTAACCTAGTCTACATATGCATCCTCGTTCTTAAAGATGATAACGTTGGAGCCAAGGATTATTTGGAGCTATTCAAATGTCCATATTTGATTTTATTTTATTTTTAATTGCCATATAGCTGTGCAGTTAATGTCCTGAATCGGAGATCATTTTTTAATGTAGCCATACAACCAAAACGGGACAACTTTGCATATGATTATCAGATTGTCACCATTCATGACTGCGAAAGGATGATTATATTTAACATACGGATTTAATTTATCTATGCCATTCTCAACTTCTTAAAATTTAAAAATAATGATTTTCTTAACAACTTTTTTCTCCTAATTAAATTGTTAAGTTTTTCCACTGGAGTATAAGAAAATAGAACAAAAGTACTCTAATTCATCATTTGGCTCCTATATTTGTCTGTACTTTGTACCATCTTTTTGTTTAAGTTTCTGTACTTAAATTTGTACAGTTTGGTCTTTATATACCAGCTAATTTTTTTTCATTTTTGTTTTAGTTTTTTAGCAGGGTAGAATCCCATCAAAATAGAAATATAAGGACTAAAACTTTAAATAAAAAGACAAATGAAAATGAAAAGTTGGCGCATAGAAACCAAACGAGATTAACTCAACCTATAAAAGATTATCTGGTTTTTTGGCATCATTAATTGTTATAAAATCGATAAAAGATTGTGTCCTTTTGTAAAACTTTGTGTCGATATCAACAACACGGCCTGCAATGGTGACATTCTAATATATACTCAAATTCTGTCCAGGACGTGTCCATGCAGTTTTGACATGTTCTTATCTGTCCCTTTCCGAGAGATGAAGATGCTAGCCTTATAATTAAAGCTTATAAACCATCTTCTCCTTGAAACTCAGAAGGTTAGGTAAGTCATGTAGTGGCAGCAGGGTTTGAGATGTCAAAGAAGCAAAATATGGGAGCAGTGAGTGATGGAAGCCGCAGCAGAAAGAAGTCATCATCAAGAGGGCACCAAAGGTTTGTAGGTGTTCGACAAAGGCCATCAGGGAGATGGGTGGCAGAGATCAAAGACTCTCTACAAAAGGTTAGGCTTTGGCTTGGAACATTTGACACTGCTGAGGATGCAGCTCGAGCATATGACAATGCTGCTCGAGCCTTGAGAGGTGCCAATGCTAGAACCAACTTTGAGTTGCCCGAGTCTTCTTCTGGTGGTGCTACCAAGCGTGGTGGTTCCAAGTTTGTTCCTGATTTCACTGAACCCTTTTCTTTTGAGGATGTGAATGAGCCAGGTTCAGAAGCTGAAGGCCTTCTTGGTGCACTTAAGGCCAAGCTGCTTGATGGAAAGAAAGGGAAGTTTCAGTTTCAATTTCTTGGTAATTGTTCTGCCCCGGTTGTTCAATCTGGCATGGTTTCAAGATCAACTCAGAACTGTTCAGGGAAGAAAGAGTTGTTATTACCATCATCAGCTAATAATACTGTTCTTTCAAGGATGAATGGAACTGGAACCTGCAGCCCTGTGCATGATGTAATGAGTACTTTAGCTTCATCAAACACTTGTGCTAAGAGTGTGGTTATCCCAAATCATGATCATGAATTAGGTGCTGTAGCAAGCTCAAGCAGTGGTAGAGTCTACTCTCATCAACTTTGTCAAACCCCACCTGTGACAACATGGCCCAATGAAGTGGCATATGATTTTCCTTGGCCTACACAATATATGAGTCAAGTTCCTGATAATAGCCTTCTTGCATCTTCCGGTGCTGCGGCCACCTTGTCTACATGGCCACTTTCTGGGGTAATTGAGTCTACTGTTGATATGACATGCATGGATCAGGGACCATCAAATAGCAACAAAAGTGGCCAAATGATGAATATGGTGAGCATGCAATTGCCTCTAGTTGGTGGTGCAAATGAAGGCCTTTGGACATTGGAGCAGCAACAATTTGTGCAATGTGATCAGAACAACAGCTGGTTTAGTTTTAATGGCTCTTGGGATCCTCTCCTCTATGTGCCCTCTGAGCTAGCTTGATTAATTAGTGTTAATATTAATTGTCTGTGAAAGAAATCTTAATTTGTCAATTCTTAATATATCTTGATCTATACTGATCATTCTTTAATTTTAACTTAATTGATATAGTTGATACTATAGAAGACCATCTTTGTATGCTCAAAGGTTTGCCTATTTTCTTTTCTGAGGGAAGTAGAATGTTTTGTTTGTTCCTGACCTTAACCATAATTTTCGTCATTTTAACTTGTAAGGCATTATTTTATTTTTCTGTGATAAATCCCCCCAAGTATGCCAAAGAATACTGCTCATTAAACCAAACGCTAACTAGACACTCTTTTGAATACTATCTATTAATTATTAATTGAAATTTATTTCAAATCATGAAAATTTGTAAGTCTTAGTTTTTATAATTTTAACAAGTTTTTTTTTCTTCCCAATTTTGCAATTTTCAATAAATTTTAATGAATAATAAAAAAATGTGTTGAAGAAAATAGTAGTGACACTCCTTTACTCATTTGTAAATCTCCAATGGAAGTTTTATTCTGTTTTCTTTTTTTATTGAATGATTAATTTGACACCAAGCACCAGCTAATAAATTATGTTTTCTTTTTTATTGAATGATTATATTCATCGATACCAGCTAATAAATTAATCAAACGTTTAACCTTTCTTTTGGGCTAAACTTAAACATGTTAATATTCTTTTCGTGACTATCAGGATTATTTTTCATGGAAGATGATTGTAATTTGATACCAAAATTAATAATAATAACATAATTAACTACTCAATTGGTTATCATTCTATAATACATTTTCACTCATGGCCTCAATATTAATTTTCTAATTTTGGCTCCAAATGGGAATATATATATATATATATATATATATATATATATATATATATATATGTGTGTGTGTGTATGTGTGTACCTAGAAGTATCGTAGAGTTCTCATTACTTTGCTATTTTGGTGATGATAGGTTACAATGTTTTATATAACTTAAATTTAAAGAAACAGGAACCATCTTTAAAACGAGAAAAATAAATGATTTTAAAAAAACTAAATATGCACTTAATATAATCTAATCTAAATTGAAGGAATGTCAGATTTTCACTCAAGCATATATATATATATATATATATATATATATATATATATATATATATCCCAATTATATCCTAGTGTTAGGAAAATTTCTTGTCTAATAATCCATTGATTCCATTAACTCGATCCTCCTTTGTAAATTCTCCTATTTGAAAATTAAAAAAAACACTTGAAATGATTTAAGAGGTCAAGCTTTATTCTTTTGATTTCCAAATGTGTCATCATTTGGGTCACTGAGATATATATCATGAGGTTCAATATATATAGGGAATATTGTAGTGGTGGTATTTGTATGACACAGACAGGTGCCTTGACAAATTCTACAAGAGGCACAATCTATGGCGAATGAGCGAGGCTTTATATGCATGTTAACATTCCTTCTTCACTTTTTCCATTTTTTAATCTTTTTTAAGGATGAAAATCCAAGTTGCACCCTGCCCTGGAAGGAAAGCAAGTTTTAATGCTTAGCTTAGATCTTGTGTAAATTGAACGGTCCTCCTTATTCTACCTAGCTCTTAATATATATTAATTCAAAAGGAAATCAAGGAATCATGCATGGAAATTTATTAATTATTGAAAGTATTACATATAGTTGCAGAAAAGCTTGTGGGAGGAACCTCACCCTGGAAAGCCAAGGAACAGTTGACATCTTAATTAATCCATGTTATCATATGCTTAATTAATCTCTAAAATACAAATTTTTATAGAATTTGTGCCATTCCAGTCAATCCATGTCATTGTCCACCAAGTCATGTAGGCCATGGCTCATGGCCATATTGGCAGGTTCTGGCATCAAGATAACATTGTTTAATTAATTTGCACATTTGTACAGAGTCATAGAATATATCATCTATTATCACGAAGATATGAGGAAAATAAATAAGTTGCCTCTCCATCTTAATTTTCTCCTGCAAATTTCCTTTGAAAACTTGAAGTGCCATGGCCTTTTTTGTCTCTTTGATAAATTATTTATTGTGTATCAAGTATTACGTAATACAATAATAATCATTATCTTATAATAATGTTATCCAACTCTTACATCTTGTCATTGGAGTGAAGTCTCACTAGAAATGGATAAATTAAATAATATATAAGTGAAAAAAACTCACAAACCTAATACATTAAAATTTTAGGTTGAAGTCTGCTGCATATTTTATCTTATCATTCTCATTAAAGCAGACCTTTATTTCAACAAAATTAATGCAAAATCTACTTCCAAAATTTCTTAACCGTTCATAATGAGCTTTTATCCACATTAAAGAATCTAATTCGTAAGCCATGCCACCTGAAGACTTTGAACTTTAATTCATTGGACCGTTAATTCTTCATGCTTTAAATGTTTTCCCTGCTGTGCTCACCACTATATTCTCTTGCCTTTTGAAGTGATTAATTTGAACCAAGATTTGACAATTTGTTCTGGCTTTCCATATTTTTGAGCTGGGGCTGCTGCTTACCCTATTTTAAAAGATGAAAAGTATTAGATGCCATGTAAATGAAGGGGGAAGAAGCACCATTTATTCTACAGTTCCATCCAAAAGATGCCTCTCGGCTCTCACCAATTACAAAAGCTTCAATTGCCCACTGAGGGAAAAGAAGAGGGACAGCATGAAACATAGCCAACTTCCTTACTAGATGAATTAGGAAAATGCACAAACACGTGGCCTATAATTGGCTAATAATGTCAGGGTCATAGATTATGAATCAACCTATAAATATTTGTACAAACCCTTCACATGATTCTGGAATAACTCCTTATATTGAACAGAATCAGTCAAAAGAAAACAAAAGGAAGTGCATAATTTTAAACTATTGTCAAAGCTGGTTGCTTAAAGTGTTGGATGTGACTGCAGAATATAATCTTGCTTTCTTACCACTTATTCTGGAATTTTTTTTAAAAATAAATCCACAGGTAGCTCTCTGTGGCATTGCAACTATCACTTTTTCTTGCAAATACAAATATAAGGGAGGAAAGCTTCACCCTGCCCCATCAAGAGCTGTGGAATAGAATTGCATTGCCGAAAATGAGGAGTACTTGTGATGAATGGAAACCTTTTATAGTAATGATAGCAATTGATTTTTCTTTTGCGGCAGTGAATATCCTTCTCAAGAAAGTCCTTGAAGAGGGAATGAACCATTTGGTTTTTATCACATACCGGCTGTCAATTGCTACCATTTTCATAGCCCCAATCGGCTACTTTAGGGAAAGGTTGGTACCCTCAACTTCTTAATTTAGTAGTTATCTTTTTTGGGGTGGTGGTGAAGTATTTGATATTGTTAACATGCAGATAGACCAGATTGCTATAATGAATGATTTTGAACTCACCCACCTAAGCCTCCATTGTTTGTATTGGCATCAAGAATGTTAGGCTAGTAATTTGTCCATGTATACTTGAGGGGATATTAGATATCTTGCAATTATGACCATATAATTACTTTTATTGCAGAAACGACAGACCAAGGCTCACATTTCGAATTTTATGTTACCTCTTCTGCAGTGCCATTGTTGGGTTAGTTAGTCATAAAACTACAAGTCTTAGTTTGTCTTTCCTTTTCTCAGTAGCTGTTTTTTCTCTTGTCATGTACTTACAAATTATCTGTTATGTGGTTAACATGATTGTAGGGCATCAGTGACTCAATACTTTTTCCTTCTGGGGATCCAATATACTTCTGCTACTTTTTCTTGTGCTTTCATCAACATGGTGCCTGTGGTCACATTCATGATGGCATTACCATTTGGGTATGAATTAAAATTCAAACCTATATGTTATTCCTATATTCTTTGTAGTAAGCCACCATCACATGATGCAGGGTAACCGTGTCATTAATTTGTTCCGTTTCTCTTACAGATTAGAGTCCGTGAAAATCAAAAGCAAAAGTGGGAGAGCTAAGATTCTTGGTTCATTGGTGTGCATAGGCGGCGCATTGATGTTGACACTTTACAAAGGCAAACCACTGTTTAATTTTTCTCACTATAAATCTGTATCTCCTGTGGTCAAGGGTTCTGAAGTGAATCTAGCTTCTACAAGGACAACGGGAAAATGGACTATTGGTGTAATAGCGTTGCTTTTGGGAACCATTTTTTTGGTCTTCTTGGTTTATTTTACAGTCAAAAATAAGCAAGGGATATCCATGCCAGTATTCTAGCACAGCCATCATGTCCTTCTTTGGAGCCATTCAATCAGCTGTTATTTGCTTCTTCACTGACCACAACTTGTCCATTTGGGTTCTCAAGGGAAAGATACAAATAATTGCTATTCTATATGCTGTAAGTTCACTTTTTCAAGTCATGATGAGTTAGAGAGCCCGTGTGGCTTTACCATTCGAGATAGAATTGAGTTAAAATAAGATAAGAGAGAAATTACTTTTAAAAAGGCAAGAATTTTTCAGGAAGTAGGTCCTCTGCTCAATTTAGAATGTAAAGGAAATAATCTAAAGTTATAGATGAAAATTTAACGGTAAATATTACATGCAAATGCATAACAAATCGTGAATATCTTAAAATAACAATTGTTGATTTTGTCATCAACACCTAAGTTATTTATTTTACCTTTACTCAATTTAGAAGAATCAAATCCTTTTTGTGGTTTGGAATAAGGGTGGCAAATTCTTGCGCTATAGATAGCTTTGCGTGATGCTGTTTCGTGATTTGAGTTGTTGTGTAAAAAAATGAGAGAAAAGATGAAAGCTTCTAATACTAACAATGACAAGTGACAATGAAGGAAGAAAGAGTAATTTAGAATTGTAAACAGTTTCATGACTTAGTTAAAAAAATGTAAACAATTTGTTTACAGGGGATGATAGGTTCGGGTTTGTGTTTTGTGGGCATGTCATGGTGTGTGAAGAAGAGAGGTCCTGTCTTTACTGCAGCATTCAGCCCTCTTGTTCAGATAATGGCAGCAATGATTGATATCCCTGTCTTGCATGAGCAGCTCCATCTTGGAAGGTAAATTCTTCTATCTTTATGCACAGTTGCACCCTCTTACATATATATTCCCTCACAATAGTGCATCAATGCCCCACATAAATTATAGTGGCTACTTAGTCCTCAATTCTTCTATAGTAACTAAAGTTATATATATTAGCTACTTAAATATAACAATCAGCCACCTCTCTCTAAAGCCTGATTTTCGATATATTAAGTTTAATTTTAATATATTGTCAATATATTATACTTTCAATGATTTTGGATATATATTTTTTAAAGTAATTATTATAAAAGTTAACGATCATTTTATTTGTTGTAAAAATTCATGATTGAATAAAAGTATAAAAAATATTTACATTATTTTAACTAAATTTATAACTAAATAATTATGAAGAAAAATAGGAGTTAAGAAGGAAATAAAAACTACTCTTTACCTGATTTATTTTCGTTGACTTGGTTGTTTAGTGTGATGGGTTCCATCTTGGTGATTATTGGATTGTACATTCTTCTATGGGGTAAGAGCATGGAAATGCAGAATCGTCTGGTCAAGTTAGTCCAAGAAGCTGAAGAAACCAAGGAACAAGAGCCGCAACCGCAAATTCAACAGTTGACAGTTTATGTTCACGCAGAATCGTGCGATTCGCAGTGCCACTGACACTAGTTGCATTTATATATGTATGTTCATGCGTTACCAAGCAATTTTCTACAAAGTTTTAAGCAGGTATTTACTTGGACAATACATAAGAAAATGTATAAGGGGTTATGTTTCGATCCTTATGGGAATAAGTTCCTTACCTCTACATGTTATAAATATCTAAATTTCATAATTTTAGATATTTTTTTAGATTTATTGTTGATATTAGTTAGAGCATATGCAGCCCAAAAATTATATCTATTTTCTGATATTATACATAAATCAAATATACTATATCGAATTTATCAGATTTCATTGTCGAATACACAATAGAATATGATAAATGAAATTTTAGGTAATTATTATACTTGAAATGAAAAAGAAAATAGAAAAGTGAATACCTAAATTATAATAAAATCAGAAAGTTAAGATAATACAATCGAAGATCCAACAAATAACACTTTATTATTTGTAATCAAGATTTATCTTAAATAGACTAATTTACTCTAAGTGGACTTGCATTATGATTTACTCTTATTTACAAAACAATTGCTTTTTTAAATAAATATTTTCTCAAAAATAAATTTTCCCATACATGATCTTACTTTAACGACTTGGTGTGTGCTAGCTTTATTTTTTAGAATTTGCATGAAAATGAGGAATTACAATGGGTTGAGACAAGTTTGGCCCTCCCCAGCTCTGATTCAATAAAAAATAATGTGGGTTCAAATCTAATTATAAATTTGTTAAAGTTTACCTACTTGCTCATACATTCATTTGTTTTTTAATTGGAATATATTAACGGGTTATAATTAGGAACTATAAATGATTTTAAAATAAATCCATGGTGTAACTTGGTGTTAACATACTGCAACTAAAAATAACTTGAGTGTTTGTTAACATATATATTTTATTATTTCTTAAAAATATACATTAGTATAACTTCAATTTTCTTAAGGTTTAATCACGTATTTGCTTTTATAGTTGCACAAATTTTATCTTTAAGTTTCTATACTAGCTTTTAGTTCTAGAAAAAATACAACAATTTCAAGATTAAAGAAGGACATGTTGGTTCTGGAACAATTAGTGTGTAACTTACAATACTTCGTCGACCCTCTTTCTCTTTCAGTGGCTCAAATGATAGTCAACTGCCACATTATGATATATAACCTTCTTTGTAATATGTAGAGCATCACTAGCCCCTCCTCATCTTCTGATTCAGATAGTCCTTGTAAAGAAGTTTCAAGTAGCAGAAAATCTAATGCGGCTTCTTCTTTTGTCCAAAAGCAATTGTCAACTCGTGGAGACGTAAAAGAGTAGAAGATGATCTCTTTATGGAGATAAAAGTACGGTTGCACATAAAAGATGGGTATAGTAATGAGCTGCAGTGGAATTGGTATGTTGAGGCTACTGTTTGCTCACTGTTTGCAAATATCCAACTAAATTGAACGGTAAAAAAGATGGGAAAATACTTCATAGGCATATATACTTAGTGATAATCCATTATATTTTGATGTCAGTTTTTATATCATATTTATATATTTCAAAATATTTTCTTTGACAAAACTCGTGGTGTTAATTTGTGCAAAACATTTGTCCAAGAACTTTCATGTGAAAAAAAGTTAAAAATTATACATTTTTTAGCTATTTAGATATTATTGAGAAAAGTATGACCATGGCCTTGGTGAGATGATCACGGCCTTCAAATCAGTAGATTTTATACGAGATAGGTGGATTTTGTGGTTGTAGTGACTTTGTACGACTACAATAGTTTTGTATAACCACAATTGTGGTCAAATTAGCATGACCGGGATACGCCTATGCCACCAAAATTACTTTTAGGTCATTCTAAACAGCAAAATTAGACATGTCTTTCATATCTCGTTCTATTTGAAATTTTTTAGAGCTCTAAGTGAGAAAGATGTTGTGTGAAGGAATTTTGGCTGCAGAGGGACATAGGGAGTATCATTGAGGATAATTACTATATCGCTTCTCCCCCTTTTTGTACTTATATGGCTCTATTTGAATTATTTAGCTTAATTGGGATAATGAGTGAGTAATTTCTCTTAGCCGAGGATTGTGAACCTATACGTGTGACGCAGAGCAGCTTATCGTGATAGATTATTATCATGTGCTTCTTTGATTGGTGTTTACTATTTACTGTGTTTTCTGTGTTTTTTGAAAAAAAGTACATTAAATGGTTAGTTCATTATTGGAATTTTTTTTATATATTTATCTTTTATAAGGTTATATTTAAATGAAAGTTTAAAATACATATGAAGTAAAAAAATGTGATGGATTATTATCATTTGCTTATTTGATTGGTGTTTACTCTGTATTGTGAAAAAGTAGATTATTAAGCATAATAATTCAAATGTGAGGGAGGTTAATTAAAAGGTGGGGAGAAAACGGTGGGACTTGATCCAACGAAGGAAAATGGACATAGGATTTGATTGGATGAGGAGTTGTAAAATTGTCAAAAAAACGTGGACGGTGTAGGAAAAAAATACCTTGAAGGATGACACGTGACCTTGCAGGATTAAAAGAAGCTGCAAAAGTAAGTAAAAAGACAAATATCAAGAAAAAAAATCAACATTTAATTATGATTTTAAGAATTTTTTTAATCTTTTCAATAATCATAAAGTTATCATTTGAAATAATTTTGAAACTTAACAGATTTTCCCAGTATAGTAAATAAGACTATAGAAACATATTTCGTAAACAGACCGTGTTTTTTAAACATAAAGAGAGCAAGAAAAACTATAAGACACAAATTTATACTATTTTGTCTTAATTATTAAGATTATGTTTAATTTTTGTTAAATCACCAAATTCTAATAACTTTACAAATTTATAGTTATTGTCTCTGTCATTTTTTATTTTTACACAACAAAATTTACAATAAGTTTACAAATAATTCTATTTTTTTCCTATCAAATCATTACTGGTTTTAATACAAATAAAAAAATTTATTGTTGGTTGATTCACTAATTAGTGTTTAATTGTTTTACAATCGGATTTATAATTTAATTACTTAGTTTTTTCTCTCAAAATAATAAAAGTGTTGTAAGAGATTTCAGTTTTTCTCCTTTAATTCTAGCTATACACTTTTTTTTTCTACTCATGGATAAGGTTTTTTTCCTTCTTCTTTTTTTCTTTTTGGTAATTAATGGGGCTAACGTCAGAAATATTTTTTTTTCAGTTAACAGAAAAACTTTTATGATTACTTGATTTTATTTTATTTGAGATTTTTATAAAGATATAAAATAAAATCATTATTTAATTTTAAGATAACATTAACAATAAATTTTAAAATGACACGTTTTATTGATCTTCATTTTTATTTTAATTAAATACTTAAAAATTATTTTAATCAACGTTTTCATTGTGAAGTGTCTTTATTTAAGAAATGTATGCATTTTATATAAAAAAAAATAGGGCTATAAACAGTAGAATGTTAAGTTTCAAGGATAAAAATTTAATATATACTTATGTGTAATATTTAAAATTAAACTTACAAGTATCTTTGCCATTGTATAAATAATTTATGAAATATAATTCTTTTTGAAAGGCTATGAAATATAAATATTTTAACAATTAACTTAAATATTAAAAAAAAATATTTTGACGGTATACAAAAGAAAATTATAATATTAGACTATGCATTAGAGCATTTTTGGTTTTTAAAATTCAATTCATTTATATTCATTATTTTTCATTGTGGAATCTAAAATTAAGATGACAAACATCCTATGTCCTATATGATATTTTAATGAAATACAAAATATTTTTATGATTAAAGAAATTACAAAAAGTGTTACACACACATATTATATATATATATATATATATATATATATATATATATATATATATTAATGATTTATCTAACATCTTATTCAAAAGGAATCAAGCTAACATAGTTAATATTTAATTAAATATTAATTTTGACGATCATATATATACAATTATTTTAAATATTAATTATTTTATAAAATAAAAAATAACTACTTTATATTAATAAAAACTATATTAAATGATATCACATAAATATTCTTATTTAATAATTTAATTATTGAATAATAAGTCACAAATATTTTAATTGATCTCACATAAATATTTTATTAAATATATTAAATTAAAATAAAAAGATAAAAATAGAGAAAAATATTTTAACAAATAATATTTATCTAATATTTAAGTTTGTAAACAGTAAAAAGTTTGTTAGGTGTTGTATTTTAAAGTGTCGATTTGAATATAGTTTGTAATTTAAATTTATAAGATTTATATTTTAAAATTTAATATATAAATTTTGTAGCTACAATACACAACAAAGGTACTTTCTTTTGTATGCTTACATAATTGTGACTGAGTTTTAGATTAACAATTAGTTATAACTAACTCAAAGAACCAATTTTTTTTTAAAATACTTTAGAATCTCATAGAAAAAACAAATGTCCCAATTATGGTAGTTATAAAAACAAAGTAAATAAAAATAATTAAAACTAAAAAATCAAAATATGTGTTTTTTATGAGTGTGCTGTGCATTACTTTGATGAATTTAGTATAATATATCTTATTAATATATTAATATTACAAGGTCGTTTTGAAACAACAAAAACTAATATGATCCGTGCAATCCCACGGGTATCATATTAGTATATTAAATTTAAATACATCCATGATTATTCCTATTTTGTATGATTTTGCGTTATTAATATAAAAAATTGTATAGTATTTTTTTATATCTAAAGATTTTCATCTTATTATCATGTTCTTATTGAACACAAAAAATAATAGTTTAGACTTTTATAAAAAAAAATATTTACCACATAAACATTGATTTCTTTAACAACAATGATGTTAACAAATTAAATATATATTATATTATAAGGAGAAATCAAATTACTCTAAAAGTAATTCTACTCTTACACACTATTTATTTTTTTAAAATCTAATTATTAATATTAGTTATTCATTATAATTACTTTTTTTAAAAAGAATGAGGATGAATAATAACACTCTTAGAATAATTTGTTCCCTCCTTTTATATTATTTACTTATCTACCTATAAAAGGCGCGAAAGCATCCGGGTTACCCGTGGGGAGACAGGGGTACCATGCTAGTGTTTAATAATTGGGAGGAGTGTAACTATGAATTGCCCAAGTGAAACTCACCTTTAAAAAATCGTAAATAACTTATTGGGCTATGCTATGGTTTGGATATGGGAAAGTATCCGAAGGCCCAACCAAACAGAAAGGGGTAAAATCGTAAAAAAAAACTCATTGATTGCTTCCGGTCGAAACGGCGCGTTTTTGTTGTAGGGAAGACCAAAGATGAACTGGGGAATTGACTAGTGCGGTGGGCTGCTTTTATCACCGTAGACGGCGGAGGTGGCGATGGTCGTGTAGACACAGCGTGACAGTGATCTCATGAGGTTGGTGTCTTTTCTCACACTCTTACTTCTTCAGTTAGGTTATTCTTTTTATAGTCACTTTGGGGTCATTTGCATCCATTTCGATGTTTCTGGCAACATCTCATCGTATCGAAATTAGTTTTCGATGTTTACATTCAGATTCGATAGATTTTATTCAATCCAATAATATTTTGTTTTGATTTTTGTTGATAGATAAATGTTGGTTGAAAGAGGAAGAAGAAGAGTTGTATTGTAGAATGAGCCAACCAACGGTGATACTTGCCACTGCGAGCTATGATCACACCATTCGTTTTTGGGAGGCCAAGAGTGGCCGTTGCTACCGCACCATCCAATATCCTGATTCGGTTTACCTTCCCTCTCCTCATTTTTTTTATTTTTTTTCAATTTTGTTGGTGGTATTTCAAAATTTATATCAGTTTTAGGTTTCTCAAATCAAACCTATATCAAATACTTTTCTAAACACTAGATGATGAGACACGTTATTTCTAAACATTTATATGAAACTGGAAAACAAAGTTGAACTTGCATATACTTTCTATTGTTCCATTTGCAAGTGAATAGCTCTGCTGTTGAACGTACTATGCCTCTATGTTTTAGTGTTAAAATTATGGTATGCTTAAAATTTTTTCTATTTCAGTGTTTTTATGTATGCCTATTGTTAGATGGTGGTTGTTGCTACTAACATATATCAAGAAGAATGCTTCTTTTTCTTCTTTTTTTTTTAACTCTTGGTGTGTTTAAGGTCCATAGCTCAGGAACTTCTTTTCTCATATCTATTATCTTCTTTGTACAGCAAGTAAACCGGCTGGAGATAACCCCGGATAAACGCTTCCTGGCTGCAGCTGGCAATCCGCACATACGACTGTTTGATGTTAACTCAAATAGTCCTCAACCGGTTTGTCTTTCTCACCTGATACACTTGCTTCAAAATAAATCATTTCTTTTCTGGTTCCAAACAACTTTTGTTCCTGATTTTGTGGCAGGTAATGAGCTATGATTCACATACCAATAATGTAATGGCTGTTGGGTTTCAATGTGATGGTAATTGGATGTATTCTGGCTCAGAGGATGGCACAGTAAAAATCTGGGATTTGAGGTGAAGTAGATATACAGCATGTAGTGTAATAAGTTTGTAGTATGACTTATGCCCTTAAATTCTTTCTTGATAATCATTGCTTATATGATTATAAAAATGCAGGGCACCGGGTTGTCAAAGGGAATATGAAAGTCGTGCAGCTGTAAACACTGTTGTGCTACACCCAAATCAGGTTATGTTTCACCAAATTTGGTGGATATACATTTTATTCCTGGCTTATGAGTACATTAGTCATTAACAAAGTATAACAAGTTAGAAGATGTAACAATTAATAACAATAGTTAATGCATGAATCAGATTAGTAGCTTGGAATGAATTGGTCTTACAGCATACTGGTTTTAGGTTTTTATATTTTATTTTACTTCGTTTAACTAGTTGCCCCTTTTATGGGTTGATATAACTATTGGTTTATCGATTGATGTTTAGATCTGGATTATGACATACTTTCAATAATAAGAGCTTATTTTTGTTTCATTGCATTTCAGTTGAAGAATGGGTCATTGATGCTCTTTCTTCATTGATTATGGTTCCTTAATTTTTGCAATATCCAGAATAATCAGATTGCAGTTCTTATAGTTTCTTGCTTTGTAGTTCTCATTGACTTTTTTTTTTTTTCTGGTGATCCTACAGACTGAACTAATATCTGGTGACCAAAATGGCAACATTCGTGTGTGGGATTTGACAGCAAATTCATGCAGTTGCGAATTGGTATTAGTTATGACCTTTTTTTTTTTATTGAATATGGGTATCACTGTAGGATCAAGATTCAAAATATTTTCTATCCAAGAAAAAAATCCAAAATAATATTTACTAAGAATGAACTATCTAAATTATAAGTCTTGTAGTTCTAACTCTATAGGCATACACCTTGCAAAAGCACATGATACTTTCTCTTTGACCTCCCACATGTACTCTAATATAGTAATATGCATTCAATTGTCATGCTTCAGCAAAGGGTACTTTCTGCAGCAATTATATGGCTTATTGGTTTTTTTTATACTTTTGCCTTTTGGAGAAATGTAATTCCCCAATTTCCTTGTTTTTAGGTTGATAGTCTTAATTCCTAAGAATCAGTGCATCTCATTCTGTCCTCTCTTTTTTCTCTCATCTTTTGATAAAAAATTATCGATGAAACATTATTTTCAATCTGTGGAAGAAATTTAGGTTCCAGAGGTGGACACAGCTGTACGCTCTTTAACAGTAATGTGGGATGGGAGCTTGGTAGTTGCAGCAAATAATCACGGGACATGTTATGTGTGGCGCTTGTTGCGAGGGACTCAGGTTGTAGCTTCACAAAAATATTAGAATGAGATTACCCTCATATCAAACTTTACTTATTTGTCCCGGTGGATTATGTCTCTATGCAGACAATGACAAACTTTGAGCCTCTTCACAAGCTGCAAGCACACAAGGGATACATCCTCAAATGTCTTTTATCACCCGAGTTCTGTGAACCCCACAGGTTATAAAGATTATGCTCATATTTTGCATTTTTTTATTCTTCATCATCTTATTAAACCCAGACATGGCAAAGGTCGTGTTCAAGTGAACAAACCAGTGGTTCCACTATTGGAATTGTAAAACAATTGCAAATAAGGGTCATAGGTTAAGGGTCTGATTAGGAAAAACTAAAATATTGGCACTGAAATTTTTTTGTGATGAAAATGATGCGCTGAATTGAACATGAGCTCCTTCAACATAAATGTGCGCACATGCTCAAGCCTCACACATGCTATGTTGACGAGTATAACTGTATAAACTCTGGGAGACTATGACCCCTTTAATTAAAAATCTTCTCCTGTGTGCTTTTTTTCTACAATCAAGCAAATGCAGTGAAGCTCACCTTTTGTTCTAAGTCGTATTCATGTTCCATTGGCATGAAGCTGGGCTTCACTGCACTTGCTTATTCAATATGGTTTTATAGTATTTGAATCCCTATACTTGTTTGAGCTGGCCACATGCAAGTTGTAACCACAGTTTAAATTGGAAGCATCAAACATGTAATAGCACCCCTGGCTGGTTCTCTAAAATTTGTCTAATACTGTTTTACTGGACGGCTGTGTCTAGGTCTAAGCATTTTAATATATCTGTCGCCTTTACTGGATATGGGACCAATGCAGTGTTCCAGCCCCAGTCCTGATAATTTCACTGTCAATAAGTATCGATATGCCTCATTTTTTCAGTAAGATGTCAATATTTCTTTGTTGGTGTTATTCTTTTAGGTACTTGGCAACTGCATCTTCTGATCATACTGTCAAAATATGGAATGTTGATGGTTTTACACTAGAAAAAACTCTTATAGGTAATTCATGAAGTCTTGTAATTATCAAATGCTTTCTCACTTCCCAACTCATTTCCCAAAATTTCATTTTCCCTGAGCGAGGTTGGCTGTGCTTCCCAGGTCACCAACGCTGGGTGTGGGACTGTGTCTTCTCTGTGGATGGCGCCTACCTTATTACAGGTACTAAATTGGCAATTTTCGATATTTATCCACTTAGTTATTGCCATTCAGCTACCAGATATAGAAACAGGAGAGTAACTTTGAAGCGGTGTTATGTAAAAATTTACACTATCACTCCATGATATTTTTGACAGCAAACTAGTCCTTGCATTATCAATTGTGTATTTGGATGGGCTACAATTATTGAGCTTGATAGTCAAGTAAACAGATCTGATCTTTAGAATTTGTTAAATCATCGTTGCAGCTTCCTCTGATACAACTGCGAGGCTCTGGTCTATGTCAACTGGTGAAGATATTAAAGTTTACCAAGGGCATCATAAAGCTACAATTTGCTGTGCACTACACGATGGGGCTGAACCCGCAACTTCCTGAGATAATGGTCATTAAGTTATTTTTCTCCATCAGCTACATCTTGTTTTGTAAATAATAATCTGCCTCTTGATCTTTGAAGTTTACTTTAGTTTTTTGACTGTACGCACGTTTAGTCAATAAGAATCCCCGTCGGGGATGATATACGTTGTCGGGAGTTATCTAAATTTGTAACATGATAATATTTCTAATATTATTTGTCAGTAATTTCTCAACTAGAGTGCTCTTATCAAATAGCGTGGATCAAAACACAAATAAATATTTCATGATATCACTATGCATCATTTTTCTTTTAGTAAAAGTTGTTATTTTGAATTTTGATCTCCAAATTCTAAGGTTTGGTTTGATCTTTGCATTGTGTGGGACTGTGTCTTCTCTGTGGATGGCGCCTACCTTATTACAGGTACTAAATTGGCAATTTTCGATATTTATCCACTTAGTTATTGCCATTCAGCTACCAAGTTAGTGGCCGATCATCTTTCTAAGCTGAAAGTGCCTGCTATACCAGTTGTTTTGTAATGTGCAACTTTAACCAATTGAGTAGTGTTATTTTTTCTCGATTTTTTTTTATTACAATAGTGACGATGAAGTTTAAACTTAATACTTCATGAAAACTATCTAAGTTTGAGATTCAGTTTTAATGGCTTTTATTTTCCTCTGAAAATTGATTTTACAAAATGTACACAGATGATGTGGCCAGGGTAACTATTTTAATGAAATATTACAGATCAATAAGATAAAACGGTAAGATGTTTTTCGAACATAAAAGGGTAAGGTAAGTCTGATGTATTATTTTGAAGGATATTATGGTAAAATTCAAAATTATTCTATTGTAAAAGAAATTTTAAAAAAAAATTAACTTAACAATTGTTTAAAAATAAATGAAATGGATTTTATTTTGATTTAACATGAATATTATTAAATATTGTTGCCATGTCTATATATGAAAAGTTGGAAACAAACAATGAGAACTTTTTTATTATAAAGAACAACGAGAACTTCTAAAGCAAATGAAGTTACTCTACCAAAATATTTTA
This sequence comes from Glycine latifolia, assembly GCA_013407115.1. Taxonomy (NCBI): domain Eukaryota; kingdom Viridiplantae; phylum Streptophyta; class Magnoliopsida; order Fabales; family Fabaceae; genus Glycine; species Glycine latifolia. The sequence continues at coordinate 7,318,518 of CM023955.1, read as the reverse complement.
AGAGTGATGTGGCTTGAACTAATCATCAGGCAGTGCTTCATTTGTGTACATGATATATGATTTCGTGGGTGTTATTTTCATGAGATTTATCATTACCGTGCCTTAAAATAGTTAAATACCTTTACGAGTCTCCTATTGCTAAAAAAGATAACTTGTGTAAAGGAAAGTCACAATTGAAATTTATATAATCTTTGTGGTGGGCATTAAGGCATTATATTTACATAGAGCTTTGCAATGCATAACTTGAAATCACAAATTAGTAATTAATAATTCAACAATGCAGTGTGTGGAAATTTATATAGGACTAACATCCTCTCATTCTTTCTTTGTTTCATCTTTTATTTATTTTAACAAAAACACCTTTTTTAACATAAATTGCTTAACTTACCATAAACACTTTTTTCGTGATTATAAATCACTTAATTAACCATAATCTTATTTAAAATGGTTTTGTGGGGGATATTATACATATATATTGGCAGTAGTATTGCTAGCTGCTGGCCCTGTGTGTATTTCTCGCTAGGCTAATCTACTGACCAGAATAATTTCTTCTCCCCAGATCTCAATTTAACTTATGTAATATTACTTTCTATTTATTCAACAATCTAGTTCATGATAATTGCACTGATTATAAAGAAAAATTATGAAAAATTTCATTATTTCTTTGCATTACATTATTGAGCATGCAAAAACATTTTCATCACTGAAGGATTGATTGGGATAAAGATATTGGGTAGAGTATTGAGGAGGATAGCTATACATAATAACATTAACATCTTCATTGCCTTTTTCATTATTACTCCCTTCTCTTTTGGGTTCTCTTTTATTGTCTTCCTTAACGATCTCCGCATGCTTTCCCAGTTTCTTCTTCACTTTTTCAATAAGTTTTGTTGAATCCATCGTTCCTCTGACAATGACCCGTGATTTTTCTTTGTCCACTTCCACAGAATGAACACCTACCCATATTAGCAAATTAGATGCTAAATACGCTGTTTTGACAATATAATCAATCAATTATATGCTATCTTGGATATTAAAGAACTCTGTTGATTATCTTGATTTATTTCAGTTTCTTTTTCTTTTATTATTCACGTACAAAAAATCTTAGTACAAATGTCAAATTTCAATGAACAAGAATATCTACCTTCCATTTCCTCAATTTTTCTCTTGACATCACTTACACAGCCTTCGCAATGCATATACATCTTCAGCACCACAATTTTGATCTTAGGCTGCTTGCAATAATAAAATATAAGAATATAAGATAAAAACGTGATATAAAAGAACAGTAAGAAAATTAACAAGATAAGAGAGCAATAATAATAATAATAATTAGAAAATTTTAAATTTACACCTGTTCCGCTTTTTCTTCTGCTTTTTTCTGTTTGTCAGGCTTTGGTTTTGGTGAAATTAACTCAACGTTTTTGCTGTATTTCTTTCGAAGTCTTTCCAAAACCTTCGCTGGATCATTCACAACTTCTCCTTTCACAGTGACCCTTTGATGTTCTCTATCAACCTGAACATGCCTCACTCCTAGTCATTGCATAAACATCTCATTTGTTAATTATATAATATAATATGATAACAAGAACACAAAACACACATCTATAATCGATATCGAAAGTGAACGATATTTTACCAGCTAAACCTTTCAAGCACTTAGAAATTTGGTTCGAGCAACCTTCACAATGTACGAGTGCTTTCAAAACAACAGCCTTGTGTGATTCCTTCTTTTCCTCCTCCTTTTTTTGGGTGGAATTTTCCTCCTTGTTCTTCCACAAAGAAAGAAAACGAAATTGACAATGTCAAATATGTAAATTTCTAAATAAACTAGTAGTTTATTCATCGATGACTTGAAAATAAGTATAACGCATACAGATAAAGAGAAATGTGACTTAATTCATACTCGAAGAATAAATTGCAAATAATAAGATCGACTAAAAAAAAATGTACACAAATGAATTTGGATGTCAATTTTGCTTACATTCTTCCCCATGGTTCAAACTCAACTACGATGGAATGATAGTTCATGCCTTATGTATATATACTAATCATATTACACCACTTAAGGATATATATATTTATTGTCATGACATACATGGAAAGATGGAAGAATATGGACTTTGCAAAACTCGCAATTATATCAATGCATTAATGCTTTAATACTCAATTAAAACAAATATCTAGAAGTTCTAATATTGTCGTGGTACTATAATACATATATAGGTTAGATTTGGAAAAATTTTAAAGAAGAATAATACAATAAAAGCAAGCAATAAATTAAGGAGATTTCATGATATAAGTATCATATAATAGTATTTTGCAAAACTGAACTTCTTATAGGTTGTATATCTACTTCACCTTAAATCCCATTTCTTAACTGTGCCATCCTTTGAACCAGGTTGAACCAGAAGGCATCCAATTATCATTACATTGAAACCCATGCCAACAGTCATTAATATTTGTATATATGAAAATCATAGTTAGCTCATCACCTTCCACAAAATCAAAAACAGAAATTGTTTGAAACCAGAAAAGATTTTTTTTTTCCGGTTTTACCAACCAATGTGAGAGATTTTTTTTCCCTTACGATTTTAACCCCTTTTTTATTGCCCTTATCCGAACCATAGTCCAAAAAGTTATTTACGATTTTAAAGGTGTAGTTTTACTTATTGACAGAAAAAAAAGGCTAGTCTTATTTAATGTTTTAAAAAAAGACTATTCAGTAAATTAGTAAATGTAATTTACGATTTATCGACCTAACCTGTGATTTAATCAATTATAGTTAAATATATATTTTTAATTTTGATAAAATAATATGTTAATAAATTAAAAACATTATTAATTGCACTTTAAAAATGTAGAAACCAAAATACAACCATTTTGCTACAGAAAATTGAAAAGAAAATGAGAAACACCGCATCACAGCAAAGAATAACAAAAAAAATGTGAAAGGATAAAAAAAAAACGTAAATCCCTCTGACTCTGCTTTAAAGCAATATAAAGTGGTAATAAAGTACTGATTTTATTTTACGGATTTTTTCAAATCTTGGAGCCTATTGTTTTGAGATAGACCATTTCAACTAGTCACACAATTAATTTATGGGATAGATTAGTCAATTGGGTTTGATTTATAGTTCTACTTGATTTTTAAATTTGCCTAACTTTAAAAATTATGAACTGAAGTTTAAAATAAAGTGAGTTTATAAAGTAAATTGTATATTAAATTTAATTACAAGTGCATAATTCTATAATCAACAACATGAATTTAGCAATTTAAAATATTACACAGCCAAATGAAAATTCATATGATATACCCATAAAAAAAATTCTCAAGTTAATGAAACAACTATATGCACCCTTCAGATATATATATCAACCAAAAGGAATTACGTCAAATAAATTTTCGCCAGGAGGTATGGATTAATTAAACAGTAAGGAGTCTAGTATGAACCACATGTAACGTACAGTATAATATATACATTACATAAAGACAAACTGTTACATATATATAATTTCCATTTGTGATATTCCGTTACCCAAAAGGGAAAAGAAACTTAACGGCAAAATCAAAACCATAAAGGACAAAGGTAATTAAGTTGTCAAGTGGATTAATTATCATTCATAAATAATGATATACATCGAAAGCTAGCATACATTTAATTTTCTGGGTTCGTTTCCTGTTACAGTGACTGATGCTACAAATTGCAAGCAATATCAGAATTCCCATTCTGCTAATTAATCCACTATAACCTTGACCATTCTTTACTGATCATTAACTTGTGAATTGTGATCCGAATGTTTCAGCTTGCTCGAGTTTTACTTTTACTTTTTTTTGTTCAAAAAGTGTAGTGTGCTACCCATGTACACTAGCATATGTATTACCATATATAACTTCTCAGATTTTATCTTCTAGAACACTTGTGGTTTTTAACTGATAAAAAAAAATCTCTTTTGAAATACACTAATTTTCAAGTCTTACTGATAATTTTTATTTTTCACATGATTTGGCAAATCGATATTTTGGTAACTTTAGACTTAAAATACTATAATTGACTGTTGTACTTTTTTTATTTTCCATCACATGTCTAAAAAAAAGTTATGCAAAAGTAATATTTTTCTTTTTAAAAATAACTAATCCAAACTAAATCACAATTAAAAATGTGAACTGAAATAGAGTAAAGATGTGAAAGGTCCCAGATCATGTGTCTCTCTTAAGATGCAGTATTGTGGACAATTTCACATACCCTCAATGCCACTGATTTTAAGATACAGTCTAACAAGATATACATTAAAATTTGTGTAGAAATCTTTAATATTATTTACACAATTTTTTTCCACAGAAATCAGACGTACAAAAATGTGTATATAACTATAAAAAATTTTATAATTATTTTATTCACATCATAAACAAGTTTAACCATACTTTATTATTCTTTTAATCAAGTGATTAAATATAAATGATTAATATGTTAAATCTAAGATTGACTCATTCAGATAATATCTAAATTCAATCACTATTAAATATAATTTTTAATCAAATTTTATTTATATTTCGGTACAATTCTAAATTAATCATGATCATATTCCTATGATCAACCATAGTATTAACACCAAAAATACTTTGTTATCCTTTTGAGGAATCAAGTTATTCCCCCACATGAAAGTTTTATAAGTTGTGCGAGTAAATATATAATTTTACTGAAGCAATTTTTTGTTATGTTTTTAAGGAATTCCTTTCCGTAAAAGAAGAAAAAAATAGAATTAGTTGTGCGAGTAAATATATAATTTCGTTATAAAAGTGATAACTTACGTGATTTGATATTTAAAAAGATAAGCTAGCTTGCCCCTAAAACCCTTAAAACCAAGCATTCTATTAGCTTCTTAATCTGTCAAAATTCATGTCAATCTAATATCTAAACTTGGTCAATTACACATTAAAAAGGTTAATTATTTATCATTAAATTGACTGATACAAAGATTAAATTATGTATGCATTCATAAACTTTCAGGCATCATGAAATTGTATATTTACCCTTAGTTGTGCAATTGCAAGTAAATTGATATGTAATTCCCTAGGATGTTTGACTCAAAACTCGATCAACTAAGTGGTGTTTTCATATATATTTTTAGCATGGATATTACAATCTTGCGTTTTTGCTTATATATTGCGATAAATATCTCCAATATGATTGATTAACAACCCACAAACAAAAAAACACAAATTATATAGAATAAAAAACATATAAGGAAAACATGGTTATTCAAGCATACATGCATGGACTAGTTGTTTAATATTGACACAAGATTTTTATTCCTTGGCACTCTATCAGGTACCATTTTCAATTAAAAGGCAAATTGATGATCACTTTTGGAACCTTCTTTCTCTTTCTTCTTTCCCTTCTTCCCTGGCTTCTCAACCTTGTGGTGGTGGCTCTGAGGAGGTTGATCAGTGAAATCAGAGATATCCAAATGCACACCAGGGTCATTGGCTTGGTAGCTACCACCAAGCATGATGGAGTTGTTGATGGCTTGGAAGTTGCTGTTAACAAAGGTGCTCAATGCTTCAGGCTCACCATGAGAAGTTTTGCCTGATTTTTCATCCAATTCGCTTCTCAGTGTTGCACCATCGTTGGTTCCTGTGAGGGTAATGATCCTCATGTCATGTTCATCCTCTTTCTCCAAATGGTGGGTGGAGCCTGGTTTGTGAAAATCAGTGACAAGGTGAGTGATGGCAGACACCATCTCCCTAATTTCCCTGTCCAAATGCTTGTGCTTGTCGCCTTCAGCAGGGGGTGATTGACTTGACTTCGTTGATGATTCTGAAGGCATATTTGTGAGGTGATTGAATGAAATTTTCCACTTAATAACAATTGTGTGTATGGTGGTACTTGGTTGTGACTTGAGTTCAAAATATGAATGTGGGGTGTATTTATTTATACTACACAAGAGGTGATGGAGTTATAGTTAAGTTCCTGTGCGAATAAATTAAAGTGGATGGAATGACTTGAATGGCAATAAGAGGATAAGCAGAAAAGGCTAAAGAAGGATTCGGGATTGCTTAAGAAGGGGTTAACTTCTTATGCTTGTCTGATGCTTCTCATGTTTCTTTCTGTCCCTCCCATTTCCAAGGGAAAGAATTGGAGACTTATTAGACTTAACCGACTTTTTGTTACCCATCTAAAGCATCAACACAGGAACAGAAAGGCCCAAATAAATAGTCTTATCATGAAAAGATAATGACTTTATCTCAATCTATCTCGTTAAAAAATGCCTAACCTACAAAATCTATCAAGGTTCAACATTTTAGGTACAATTAAAAATCCAAGTCAACCTACAAAATCTATCATGTTAGTCCTTGAAATAAAGAAAATTCAAAATAAATTCCTATGATGTCAAATTCCTTAATTTAATTATACTTATTATCACTTAAATCATATGACTCTAAAAAGATTAAAATATTGGCAAATTACACTTTTAAATATTTTTGTTTTTTTAGAGACTAATGTATTAATGCTATACTAAATGTTTTTTTGTTTTTTGATAGACTCTAATACCATCTTAGAATGTGGATTTGCACCTAATTCAAGCCCAAAAGTTAGCTCAATGAGTGAGGGTTACTCCTCACTTATATATTCAATCTTGGCTTTATCTTTAGCTGATGTGGAACTTGAATTTTTCCCAATACACCCCCTTATGCTCAGCACTTTTGAGCTTGGTGCGTAAATAACAATGGTGGGTGACCCTTTGAATGAATTTTGGATATGCTCTCATACTATCTTAGAATGTGGGTTTGGACCTAACTCAACCCAAAAACTAGCTCATAGGATGAAAGTTGTTGCCCATTTATATATTTTATCTTAGCACTATCTCTAGCCAATGTGAGACTTAGATTTTTCCCAATATGGTTATTGGGAAAAACTCAAGTCCCACATCGGCTAGATAAAATATATAAGTGGGGAATAATCCTCATCCTATGAGCTAATTTTTAGGATCGAGTTAGGTTCAAACCCACATTCTAAGATGGTATCAGGGCCTATTCTAGATCCATTAACAAGCCACTCACCATATTATTCACGCACTAAGCCCAAAAGTTAGGTGTATTGGGAAAAATCAAAATCTCACATCGACTAAAAATAATACCAAGATAATATATATAAGTGAGAGATAACTTTTACCATATAAGTTAACTTTTAAGATTAAATTAGGTCAAAACTCATATTCTAAGACATAATGATCAATTACAGATTGCTCCATCCAATTTAAAAGATTTCATGTTTGCATGAGTTTGACACATATCATGGTGCATGAAGGTGAGCTCCCAAGGAAGGAATTGAGATCGAGTATAATAATTGATCCGCTTGCATGTTTCTTTTGCCGATCATATTCAAGAAGAAAATGACATCTTGGAGAGGAGAAAAGTCACCATGCAAGAAATACTAAAATTATATTTTTGCAACTGTATTTTCAGTACACAATTAGCAATCAAATCTTTATTAACACACATGAAGAATTTTGTATTTTATTGACTTAAAATTACATTATTATTAATATTTCATTGAATCATTTTAATTACTTAAAGGGGAAAATAATACTTTATTTTATTAAAACCTTTATATAAAAATAAATTTAAGTTTATAAAATTTTGTCAAGCAATATTTTTAATTTTCAACTCTAATATTTAATTAATCCAAAAATGCATTTATATTAAACTTATTTTATATTTAAAATAGTTTACAATTAGAAGGTTATAAATAAAATTTGAAGAAAAAACTATACATTTGTGCTTAAAAATATGAAACAAATCCCAAAATCAAGCAAATATACTTTTAATTTGATAATTAAGATATCAATATTAAAATGCTGCCAGGAGAGATCATCGTCTCTAGTTCTAAGTGTTAGAAGGTGCTTATCATAATCTATGTTTTAACTCTGAACTATTAAACGGGTATATGTGATGATGTAACCATATCATGTATTTCTGTTTTTCTGGTTTGTCAATGGATCACATCTAGTGACATAGCAAGTCCAGTTATTAAGTGCCTTTCGGTATAAATGAGAAAGAGGGTCTTCCAGCTCCCACCTTTGCCTTTATTCCATGATAACTGATAAACCTTATTCAACTGACATGGTTACTCGTTTAATCCACCAAATTGAAAGAAACTAACACAAGAAAATTGCTCTCTAATACTAATAGAGCCCAAAGGTGATATCTTAAAATCTAACAACATTTATACCTGCTATTGAATCCAATCAGATATTGATATATGCTGCTGAGAAGCATTTATATTTCATATAAGCCATGCAATCATATTATCATTGTCAGCTCCATTTCCCTCTATAGTGAAAATCCAAATCTATTTGTATGCTAAGTAAATATTCTAAATTATAACATGATTTTGGATTGGTTTTCAAGCAGAGACCAAACTCTTACACGACCAAAAATGAAAAATTTGTGTTACAGCTCTTGTGCCTCAAATCTAGCTCTAACATACACGGGCACTCGTACGTGTAAGACCAACTCTATCTTTGTAGTTGAAGTACGGACAATGCATGAGCCCAGTCAGCCCACTATGCCACTTGATCATAGAAAATCTGATATCATTTCCAAGACAAGAGTTCAGTTTATCTCTAGCAAGATTATAAGGAAATCGTCAGTTTATGACAGGAATAACTACATGATTGCAACTGGTTAGCTAAAGGGACTGCTCAAAAGTCACAATATTAGGCATATTACTGGAGTAACTATAAGAAAAAATCCAAATGGTGAATTTTAACTTGAGAAAGAAACAGTACGTGGTACCAAAAGCAATATCCATTATATTTTGTCGTCTGTGAAAATAAATAAGTGGAAGACCTGCTGACAATTCTATTTACTGTTTATACATTTTATATCCATCTAAAAATAAAAATTTCAAAAAAATTATTTTAATGTATTTAAAAGTTAAAAAATAGTTTCTAGATCAATGTCATTTTTTTAAAATTGAAAAAAATACTTCCTAAATTTAAAGCATGTTATAATTTTAATTAATTAAATTTAATAATAAATAAGTACTTATTTTAAAAATATATTAAATGGTTTTTTTAAGTATCTTGCTAATTCGTGTGAAAATCATTTGGTATAAAAATCATAGAAAAAATAATTATAAACAACATAATTTTTTTATCTATAATAAAAGTATTTTTACTTTAACCTTCTTCATTAGTGCTGAAATACTACGCTATCATTTGTTTTTTTAAAATCTATAATGATAATCATAATCAAATAACGATTGACTGATTTCTAGCGGGTAACGTGGCAGAACAGAGGGGGACATCTTCGTATCACTGTCAGTTTTTATTCATTTTTCAATGAGCAATATAAAAAAGTTAAAAGGGGAGAGGATAAGATTGGGAAGTGCAACCAAAAAGCACACTGAAATCCAAATCTGGAAACCGGTAACCATTACCACTTGTCCACTTTGGCGGAGTGGCTGCGCCGCTGTTATTACCTTACCAAATTCAAACCCAATACTACCGGCTACCCAGGTCAGCTCCCTTTCTTTTCTCTGCCCATATTTAATAAGCTTAAACCCCGTTGATGTTGCTGTGACGACTGTGGTCTACTACTAATACAAACTCAACCCGACCCGAATTCATTGTTTTGGAAATTAGAAAGAGAAATGATACTGGTGGCGATCGTGGCGGAGGTGCTGGAGGAGTACACGGTGTTGCTGGCGAGAGTGGTGGAGCAGGTTTTCCGCTCCGCCCCTGTCCCTCGACGGGTTCGTTTTCTCATCCTCCGAGCGCTTCCCTTTGTTTCTTCTCGTCCTAGGACCATTCTGCCCCCTCCTACCCCTTCCTATTAGGAATTAGGATTCTCCATCTTTGTATATGTTTGTTTTCATTAACGCTGGAATTGATACATGTTACTCTGTTTGGTTTAACCACTCACATATGTATGTTTTTTTGTGTACCCCTTCGGTTCTTGTGGGAATATCCGATTGGTTAGTTGTTGATAGATTCCTACAATAACAGAAATGCTTAACCTAGAAAGAGGAACACTCTTAACACTTTAATGTTCTTGAACTAGGTCTTCTTAAGTGTTTGTCTATTAATTATTAGTAATATTTTGATTTTAATTTTGAGTTTGAGCTGCATGCAATGCATTCTTTGGATCAACGCTGTAGTCTAAGAGTCGCGAGTCCTTCCAGAATTCTCAATTCCCAGTCACTGGCCTGCCCTGCCCTGCATCACTCTAGAAACTTCTTTCACCTCTTTAACTAATTATTATTATTATTAGTTTAAGCTCTAAACTAAATAAATGTCATAAAAATTGTGTATAAATATAATTATTACTCTGATGAAATTATAATTATTCCTTTCAATTATAAATAATGCATAATTAAATAATAATGAACACGCTGGGTCGTTGAGGAGTGAGGATTGATATGGCAGGTGTCCAAAATCGTCTATTACTATCAATTATTGTTTGTTGGCCTACATTCGGTGGGCTAATCCTCGAAAGTACTACATTCATGTTGGTCCCAGATGAACTCAAAAGAGGAATGAATTGAGTTTATAAAATAATTCACAATTTAATTGTTGGCCTACATTCGGTGGGCTAATCCTCGAAAGTACTACATTCATAATGATAATTTGTAGGCATGTTAGCTAGGGAAACTATCTTTAGTTACTAGGATTGATAAAATAATTTAATTATCCTTGTCGCGTTATTATTGGAAAATAATTATAAACAATATATACCAATGGATTAATTCTCATCTGTATTTTTTCTTTTTAAAGTAAACGATGTGATAATATGAATTTGAATAGTATGCTGTGTTGTGTGCATATAAGAGAATACAAATATAGGATTGGAAAATAATAAGAAAAGCTATGATAATGTCATTCTCATTGTCATCCATGAAAAAAGCTTCATTTTAAAGCCATGCTGAATATTTATCTGAAGGAGCTCCATCCATTCTTCAGATAACATTATTAATATCGCATATCCCGTAAAAGAAAAAGAAAAAATAATCAAAAGTCGACGTCATAAAAGTGCAGCGGAGATGTTCACTTTGGGTGGTGGGCTGGTGGCACTCAAAGTAACCTTGTGGAAGCTTTGGTTGGATGCTGGTTGTGCAGTTTTGCACTTCATTTAAAGGGAAAAAAAATGCGGTCACAATTATTCCTTTTAAAATATTAATAACTAGTATTTTTATAATTTCTTATATATGTGAATATATTTTATTATAATTTTAACTTTAATGATTAAAAAAATAATAATTGAAGTTGTTTGTTATTCATTTATTTAATTTTTATTAGAATTTTAAGTATTTTTTTATGGTTTGAAATCTATTTTATCAGTATACTTAACACATTATTTACTCCTTATACATAACACACTTTTAAGGCTTTCACTTGGGCGTTTGGTACAAGATTTTTTTTTAAACCAGAAATCATAATATTTGGAATCATAAATCCTCAATAGAACTCAATTCGAAAACAATTTTTAAAATATGCAAACATAAAAATTTAAGACTCTCGAAAAAAATTCCCTACCAAACACCCCAAAAGGAATTGGATCTAATATCTTAAAAAAGAATGAAAAGAAAAGAAAAAAAAACATTTGTCTCAAGTCAAACACTTCTGTACCTTGTCGTCATCTTCACCCACACGAAACGCCTCAGAGGTAGGTATGGTAAAAGAAATTTGAAGGGATTGGCCGTTTTTCCACCGGTATTCAAAGTTCATCTAACATCTAGGTCCCCTTGAACATATTCTCTCCCCCACACACCACCACCCACACACACAATTCATCCACCATTACGTTATCTAACATAGAAGCATCCTTATCTAGGGTTCTTCTTCACCTTTTCTATCCCACTAATTTAACTCGCTCAAAAGAAATTTTACCTGATTCAAGCTTAATAAATTATACTTAGTGTATATATTTTAGATTATTTTGGTCTTTTAAAAAAATATTATTAATATAACTTCATAATTTAATAAATAATATTTATTCTAACGTTATATTATATTAATATTAATATTATTTATCATAAAATATGCATTATAAAATATAGCTTAATTGAAATTATAAAAAAAAAATAATTTTACGAATTATGCATATTGTTAAGATTAATATATATATTATGCTAACAAATTATATTAACCTAGTCCAGTTCTATATATAGCTGTGTCAAGTTTGAGTTTAAAAAATTGAAATCGATATAGAGACAAATAAAGTCACCCCAACTAAAAGCGTAAGTGATCTAAGTTGGATTATGTTTTTGTCTAATTTAAAAACTAACCTAATGAAATGTAATTAAAATGGATTAGGTTATATTTGTTGTTTTGTTTAAGCAATTTAACCTGAACCAACTAACAGAGTTAGTCTTAGGTTGACTAATATTGAAAAAAAATCCAAGTTTTATATTAGTTAGAGATAGTGCTAAGATAAATTATATAAATGGGGGGACAACCTTTACCTTGAGTTAACTTTTGGGGTTGAGTTAGGTTCAAATTCACATTCTAATATGGTATCAAAATCTATCCTAGATCTATTAACAAGTCATCCACTGTATTATCTACGCACCAAGTCCAAAAATGTTAAGTGAGTGTGAGGAAGTGTATTGGAAAAAATTTAAAATCTCACATTAATTAGAGATAATATTAAGATAAAACATATAATTAAAATAGTAATTTTTTCTAGAAATTTGAAGGAAAAAAATAGAAAAATGAAGTAACTAATTAGTTCAACTCATTCAAAATCAAGACATTCAAATATGAAATATGCAAAAACTAGCTAAATATAAATAAATTAATAATCATACACGATAAGACTACATTCAAAATGACACTGTACCCATACAAGAAGTTTATAATTACTTACAAATAGACGAGTTCAACTCAAACACACTCAGAAATTTGGCATGTTATTAAAACCTCAATGCATGTCTGAATTAAAATATAAATCGAGTTGTTCAAATTCAATACTATTACAAGAAAAAATACATGTCATGTCCCACAATAGAAATATTCACATAGCATAAAATTAAAATAATTATTGTTTTTATGTTTTCATTATTAATATTATATACATATAGGATTAGTCTAGTTAATTGAGTTTAAAATTCATTAACCTAACACCTAACTCAATTATAATCGGATCAGCCAAAATGAATCCAAATTACTAAGTAACTTGACAACTCAAATGAACCCACTGAAATATAATTGAGTTAAATTGATTGGGTTCGTAGACTGATCATGACCTACTTACACTCCTATAGTCCCAACCATAATTATCCACCATGAGAACTCCCTCTTATGCTGTTCTTACAAGTTACAAGAGTCATGCTCCTTCTTCACGTGCCACAGCTAGCACCATGAATCAAGTTGAATGTCCCATCCTCCTCTCAACTTCCATCACTCAACCTTTATCCCAAGCATTCCTCACACTGCCCATTCGCATCTCATTCGCCTTTGTCCTTATCTCATAAAAAGTATAGTTAATTAAGCCCATAGTTGCTTCACGTCAAACCTGTCACCACAGCCACCTCCAAACCCATTCTGATTTGAAGACCTTCATTAGCCATTCTCATTGAAAATTAGCCCCTGCTCATAGCACCCTACAACACCACTGTATAATTCTCGCTACTCTCGGATATTGTACAAATTGTAAAGGTTCGCATATAATCGCATTATCTAATTGGAAAATGTATGTTTGATGGACATTCAATATGTTATCACAACGTGTTTTTATCCATCAAATAAATTTCATTTTTTAAATGCATGCAACGATCTACAACGTGAATGTTTCCTCCATCCTTAAGTGTGTACATTGAAAAGGGACACATATACAGTCATACTATCTTGTAGTCTACATGCAACGCAAAATTATTTCAAAGGTAAAAATTTTCTATTCAAAAATTAATTTTCTTTAAAGTTAAAACCAATCAACTCAATCAATTTTTAAAGAACTATGTAACTTTCGATTTCTCTTGTCACACCAGAGAATATGTAAGAGCAGAATCAATATGCATTCTACCGGGCTAAATGTTTTTATATTATTATTTATTGTAATTTTTATCACTTTATATAGGGGTCCAATAAACATTTTTTAAAGTTTTCTTAATTTTGCAGAAACAATTTAAGGTATTTAATTAAAGTTTTATAATGAATAGTTTTCTATCTGTGATTCATTCTTGAACTTTAAATCTCTTTCTAACACCAATTATTTAAACAAAGAAAAAGGTCGACTTAAAAATAAAATAACTAACATTCAAACTTTAAAAAGTTCACTAACCAAATATTATTTATTATTAATTTTTAAAGAAAAATATATCATATTGATACAAAAGTCAAATATATTAATAAAAAATCCAACGCATAACTCTTTCATTTAAAAATTGTTTTTTAATTAAAATTCCTTTACGCATCACTCACTGTTTAACCAACAGTGACAAAGAGTTCTTTTCCCAAAGTTTTTCCTCAATAATTGAACTTTGGCGACTACTTTAGTTTTACCTATTTTAGTTATTAATTTTTGGTTAGTCGTTCAGGTATAATTTCAGTTGCAACAATAATTATTTGAGCTCTCAACTCAGACAACTTTGTAATCGAGTTCTTCACTTTACAAGTATAATCAAACATCATATTCCCCACATTACTAAAGTTTGAAATCATGACATACTTAGAAATATGATGATAATTTTGGTAACATGTAACTAAACATTTTCAATAAGAAGTTTTATAAAAATATCTTATCCTTAAAATTTTATCTCACTAAAATCTATTATTGGAGTAAAATGTTGAAATTCCAAGTAAAGATGTAATTTTTTTAAGAAAAAATTAACCAAATCTATATTCATTTAAAAACAATATTTTTTTTCCTCTCTTTCCATTATGCATTCAATTTTTTTATGGCTTATAAAAAATATTTAAGATTTCAAAATAAAACTTACTATTAGAGAAAATGGAAAAAATCTCCATAATGTGACACTACCGAATCCATAAAAAAGGTGTGAAGGAATTTGCACAAGCTAACCCTATATACATTTACACTTTTCTTTCTGTGTTAAGGGGCTCTAATTTTCTCGAAGTACTTTCAAACATTTGAAGTATCAAATTTAGTTGGTTTTTTTTATGAATTTAATTAAAATATATTAAAAGTGTAAAAATATTAAAACATCATTTAATTATAAATTATTATGTATAAAATTTTTTTTGATTTTTATAATATTTAATCTAAACATTATATTTAAAATAATTTCTAATTAGTTGACAACAATTTTTTTTATTCTAATAGTTCATGATTAAACATATTTTTTTTCAAAATTCTCATCAATTTGTTGAGACTTTTTTTAATGATCGATCTAGAAAGATGCATGCAACATTAAGAAAAAAAGAAATACACGGATCATTAGATAAAAGAATTAAAAAAATCATTAGATTTAAACGAAGTGTTTTGAATTCAGAAAAAAGAAAAAAAACTGAAGTGTTTTGAAGGACTAAGAAAAGTGTCATCAGATTGAGTTTATTTATCATCACCAACACCCTGAGTCAATGGGACAAATTATAAAAATGGAAATCATTGGATTCAAATTAAATATATAAAAATAAAGAGGATAAAATAAAAAAATATAAAATTTGTTTGTAATATTTCTGTTAGAAAAATTAATTTATATTTTTCTTAAAGTAAGGGATGCACTTGCACGCACTTACTATAATAGTGTATACAGGTCTGCCTTTGATCACCATGACTAGAAGTTTTGCACTATTGAATAACGGCATAATATTTTGTAATGCTCACCAATTTAATAATGGCAAGTGGCAACATTGAGCTAATAGAGGAACTAGATGTGTAGATATTTTGTAAGTAATAGAAAATGAAGGCCGAGTGGGATGGTTATTGGTTGGAGTGTTGGAGAAAACAAAAAATGAAAACTACAAAGATGTGCTTCGGTTTTTGCTCAACAAAGCAGATGGAAATTCAGGATTAATAGGGCAGCTAGCACATGAACTTATAGCATCATTCTTCACCATGGTTGAACCGATATTTTCCAATTTCAACACCATTGCTCTTGGTTGAAAGTTGAAAGTTGAAACCCCCATTTTCACCAATTATATATCCAATAACTAACATCGAAACCAAAGGCAAAACCAGCAGCATGCAACAACCCAGTGCAACCAATTTTACAAACTTAACTCGTTTTTTTAATCTACATAAACGAGTTGAGCTAGGTATCAAATATTTTATGTCATTTTAATTAATAGCTCTACACAAGAAGCATGTATTAATATATTTATAATTAAGGAACATGCTCAATGGTATATATAAATCCGTCCTATTTTTACAATAGAAATAATAAAATTAGATTTCGTATAAACTCTCCACCATTAAACTGACTCTAGTATATATTCATTCTCGCATTTAAACACACAGGAGGAGTAGATTCGTTTTATGTGTATACTCTTTAACTCTCTTCCTTCGGACACCATTCCTTAGGAACACACAATTAAACATCTAGTGTAGCAATTGACCAACGTAAAGATCTTCGGTCCATCAAGGGCCCAACATCACCTCTTTTTTTTTTTTTAGGAAGCCCAACATCACCTATTAGGATATAGGTAGCTAGGGATGCTTATTATGTAACACATAAACTCTAGAAATTTCGGGGAAAATCCTAATCTCTTGCAAATTCATCTGGTAATGTGGAAAATGTGATTCTAATTTTCACTTAAACCATCCTTATTATGATTCTTCTATAGTGAATAAGTACATAAAAAGAAAAAAATAAAGATATATATACAACTGATTTAAAATATACTTTAATTATATATAGATACACTTTAGGTAATTCATTACTTACTTTAATTAAGATAATCTAATACTTTCTTTCTTTATAAATGGAATATTTGATATTATAAAAAGAGAAAACTTAAATGTATCAGCTGTTATCATTTTCCAAACAAAATTGGCATTCTATTTATTTAGATGTTAACAATTAAAATCAATAATAATTATCAAAATACAATTAAAAAATGATACGAACAGAATTTGTGGTATTTTTTTTATAAAAAAAAAAAAAACTCTTTGTCGTTGCAATTGCAACTACGAAAACTCAATAAGAATTCTCCCATTTCTATTGGTTTAGAAAAGCAAAAAGTTGCATAAATTGTTTGTGGTTGTGAGGCTTCTCTCCTTCACCTGTTGGGAATGGGAAGTACACATTCCAAATAATTTAACGTTAATTAAAAATCCAACAAAGCAGAAAAGAAGAGAGAGGGCTTTTTGACCGAACGAGGCTAGTTTTAAAATTTAATTATCATTTGAAGTTAGGCAGTCGTAACATTACGATATATGTTCTTTTTATAATTTTTATAACTTGAATTCGTAAATTCTTTTACAACTTTAATATTTTTTTTCCGTTTTATGATTTTAAACTCATAACTAATTTTTTGTTTCTTTTCTATTTATAAAGAAGACATAAATATATATGCAATTTCTAAATTGTATAAGCTTTTTTAATATGGATTATACTTTAAAGTCGTAAATCCTTTCCTTTTTAA
>CM023955.1:7261866-7300862 GCA_013407115.1 Glycine latifolia | reverse complement strand
TAAAATTTATTAACTTATTTTACTTAATATTTTTTATTTATTAAAATAAAAACAGAAAATATAATAAATATAATAATTATATTTTCAATATTTATTTACTTATTAAATAATTAAATTAATAAAATATTAAATCAAATGATATAAAAATATTAAATCAAATTAAAATGACTTGCATTTTTAAATAATTAAATTAAACTAATTTTTATAATTTTTAAAAATATAAACGAAATTAGAATAAAACAATGAAAAAATATTCAAATAAAAAAATTAAAACAAATGAAATTAAAAAAAAAGTCATACAACTTCTTAGTCGTAGAAAAAAAAAGGTTTACTGCAAGCTGTAATTCATATTTAAAAAAAATTATAAATTCGTATATATATTTATGATTTTCATATAAATAGAAAAAAATTAAAAATCAATTACAATTTTAAAGTCGTAAAACAATAAAAGAATACTAAAATTGTAAAGAAATTTATAATTTCTATTAAAAGATTAAAAAAACATGTATCATTCACTCTTAAGTAAAAGTTGTAAAATCTTTACTCCTTTGATAATTTTTTTAAAAATTACTCCCAAATAATAATTAAATTTTAAAACTAACCCCTTTCTGTTAAAAAGGCAAGAGAGAGGGTAAGGACAATAATCAAACAACTTGGTGACGAAGCTACTATCTACCTTCTCGTCGTCAATAACATTTTGAGTTTGCATCTTTTGGAGTTCTGATACTCTTGTATTTTCTGTTCACTTTCACACTTCCAAATTGCAAAGGAGGGAAAAGAAAAAGGATAATGAAGAATCAGAGCAAGCAAGTTACCTCGTTGACCACGACACGTTTGTCACCATTGGCGAAACCCTTCACCCTCAACCGCACTACCCTCCAACCCTGCTCAAGTTCCCTTTTTGCAGGCTACCCTTTTCTTGAATCGCCAAAAGAAGGTGACTTTGATGGGTTTGGGGAGGACTTTTTGTTGCCTAGTTACTCATCCTTGGGCCATGGGAAGCAAGGAGGGGATTCACGTGAGAGTTTTTTTGGCAAAGGAAGTAGTGATGTTGTTGACTACACCATGTTTCACGAAGGTAGTTTAGTTTTTCTCCTTTTTTTATGGTTTCCAATTTTTCTTCTGTTGTCTTAGTTTGATTGAATGACTGGGATGCTTATCTTTCACTCTTGTCCTTTTTGTTTTTACTTCTTTGTATATCATCATGTAGATATTGATGTTGATTGTGTTTTTATTGTCTTGGTGATTTTGGAGCCCTTAGTTTTAACTTTTGACACCAATGTATCATTTTAGATGCGTTTTATTTTTATGTTACCTTAATAATTGATTTTTGCTGTCATACAATTTTTATGTCATCAGGGAGTTCTGATTTGTGTTTTTAGACTTTTCTCTTTTTCATACTCAGTGACCATTGTAAGACTCTGAGCTTTGTGTTATAAGCTTTCTGACATGCACTTGGTGTATGAAGTTTAACCATTGAGGAGCATGTGGTTCCTTAAAGAAAAATGAAATTGCTAAGAATATCGAGAAATCTTTATTGCTGTTGAAAATTATATTTTGCATAATTCCTAAAGCAACTCTTCATCACTTCATATTGCAAACACTTCTCTTACCAATTTGATGTTTAAAAATTCCTTATAATATTGTCTAAAACATCAAGCTTTTGTTGAGAGTAATGGATAGGGTGTTTTAATATACAGTACAGCTGAAATTTCTGTTCTTTATTATTACTTAATATTCTTTGTTTTCCTTGTCTTTGTCCTCAAGACTGAAAGTAAATAAAGAGACAGTTTACTGTTTGGAACAACAAACTTGGAATTGCTTCCTTAAATTGATGAAAATGTGATTGTCAGCTATTCCTTCAACTTATTAGCAAGCCACCGGGGTTAAAATTTGATCGTACTGGGTTCTCTTCTTGAAACTGTTTTCAAGATTAACTTGTCCATGAGTGTGTTAGTGTCTATAAATTGGTAATCCTTTACAATTATCAAGTGAATAAATGTACAATTTTCAATTCTGAAGTGATGAAAATGTTTAAGCTACAACTAAATCCTTATCTTTGTTGTTTTAGTTACACTCCCCATATCTTGAATTATTGGTTTTACCGTGGACCAATAGAATTGGTTCAATTATACTGCTGCCAAGGGTATTAAAAGCTTGCTTCTATCTAGGATTGACGTTTAATGTTCTGTTCTTAAAATTTTTTTATAAGTTTTAACTTTTAACCTGTTAATAAAATTATGGAATGATATGTACAGGTAAGCATGCTGTTGATGGGTTGAGTCCCTGCCTAACAGAGTCTGCTGGTACTGGTATAATTGTAGCAGAAGACCTTCTATCAAATTCTGAAGGCACAATACATGCAGCTGATGAATCTGTCTCTTTTTCTCTTTCTAATTGCAAGGTTTCCCCACTCAAATTATCAATAACAGATTTGTCCTCGGCTAAAAACACTTCTCAAAACCAGTCTTCCAAGAATTTGGGTGAAACTGAATCTGATGTGGATTCTCCTTGTTGGAAGGGAACCATGGGTTTTTGTCGAACTCCAATAGAAAGTTCAGGATCGATACAAATTAGTAATGTTGAGAAAGCAACAGAAAAACATAACAGTTTAAACCCTTTGGCTCCTCAGTTCTTTCCTGGTATTGGATATGTTAAGGATAATTTTGGGTCTTCCAACTCTTGTGTGCCTGAAGCTACTAATTTGTTGTCAGGAGAGGACATGCTCATGAAAACTGTTATGGCTGAATCCCCAGTAGAACTGAAGAAGGGGATTGAGCTTCAGCCTTGTAGTGAAACTTGTGGAAGAGAAAAGGCATTTAATATGTTTAATGATTCAAAAAATAGCTCTGTGGATCCTGTGCTAAATTTGCATTGTATGGTGACACAATCTTCGTCTAAAGAAGATTGCTCAATATCCAAAGGAAAACTTGAAACTGTCGTGGATGTTGAGAACTTTGTAAAGGGAGCTAAAGATTCCTGGGTTTGTAGGTCAATGCGTGATGCTTTCCCTGTAAAGGGTCATTCTCCATTTCCAACTCAGGCAGCATCATCATCTGGGGTTAATGCTTTTCCTGACTCTCTGGAAACATTTGAAGGTCTTTCAAAATCCTTAATTAAATCTCCAAAACCTGATGTTGGGATAATGGTCAGTGCAATGCACGTGCTTTCAGAATTGCTTGTGCAAACATCCATGGATGGAGTAGACTCAAATAGTGACCATGCTTGTGATGAGATTATGATCCAGCAAATAATCAATAATCTAAATGATTTCAGCACAAAAAGATGTGATCATAGGATTCCAACCCTTGATTCCACTCCTGCAGATAATCCATTTTGTCCTGATAGGTCATTGGAGCTTTCCAAGGTATGTATGAATCTATTTCTTAGCAATTTTTGCATGGAAGCAGCCTAATTGGGCCATTTTGTTTTTATTTTCTGCTCAATCTTTATTATTATTGAAACTGATGTGTACATATTTACATTCAAGGGACTTGAAATGACAAGTATAGAGACCCTTAATGATCCAAACCAGCTTAATCAACAAAATGATTATATGGGAAAAAACAGAGTTTTTAATATATTTGGGCAGAGTGAACAGGGATTTTTAGCATCTAGCAGTGAACACCAGGACAAAGGCAATGAAATAGCTCAGGTACCCAGATGGCTGTGATGATAACTAGAATCCAATCCGGTTATTATGTTTTTCAATAAAATCTGAAAAGAGTGTTTAAATTTTGAAGCTTCAAATCATTCGGAGGAGCCTGGGGAAAACTCTGGATTTTGATAAACACATGCATCCAGAGGCTTTACTGTTTTTGAACTTATGGCTTGATTCTGAAGCAGAACGATGTTATAGGAAATATAAAACTTATCATTGCGTTATGGAAGCTGGGCTGGATGTAAATTGCACTGCTGTTGCGGTATTTCCCTCTGCCCTAAAATATTATAGCAGCCTTCTCTTTGCTACAATAGCTTATTATAATGCTTAATATGGACTAGTGTACATATATCTTGAGGAATTCTTGCAAAACACCCTTCATTACACTCTTTTCAACACTCTGTTGTTGGGTAAACTTCGTGTAGGTCGCACATTAAATACTAAGACTAAAGGGCATGACCTAGGTTATTTTTTGGGACTCACATTAATCTCCCCCAATAGTAGAGAATATATTTAAAAAAGTGTGTTGATAGCATTCATCATATTTCTATCCTCAAATGAATATCGCATGCAGCTCTTAATACTGCTAAAAAATCACTCATAATTTGCATGCTAACTTGGGTGATGTATCAATTATGTATTTCTATTTTCAGGAATTGTTGAGCTGACGGTGCTTTGTAGATTTGCAAGAGACACAACTGGATGCTGTAATCAGACATTGTAAATATCATACATACTTATTATAAACTAATTCTGGAATGAGTTTCTAGTTGCACAAATGCAACTGATTCATGCGAATGCAATGGATTTGGACTAGTATCACGAGGTTTATTCATTTGTAATAGTTGATGTTGTGCTGAGTAAAGAGTTGTATCATGCCTCTTAATCTTTTAGTAGTTTGATTTTAAATTTGGTAGAGATATGCTTATGCAAGTCTAGCTAAATACATTCAAATATTCATAATCTGCCTATGTATTGTGTCTGCATAATATAATTAGGGTGTTTAATGATGGCCTACAAGTTCAATCACATGAAATGATGCATGTCATCTTCAGTTGTTCTCTCCTTAACTGAACTTTGAACTCACTCAATTTGTCTGTTTCTGTTATATTTTGTGAAGATATCTTGACATTGCTTGTGAACACTGCAAAAGCTCACGTTATTCTACCATGTATGAACAAACACGTGCCCAGATGGAAAATATTTTCTAATGTTGAAAATTTGCACATGTTGGGGCCACTAGGTAAATGGCAAACGTGACTAGTATCGTTGCTTGGCAAGATAAATGGCAATATGGCATATATATAATGAATGCTATATAAACGGTTGTACTTTGAGCTTGGCTATGATTGAGAGCATGATCTGTCGGAACAAGTGTAGAATTGAAAACCAATCTCTATAAATGCTAAATGTTAGTAAACGGTCAAGTATCATTATCAGCTATGCCCACTCGAATAAAGTCAGATGCATTACTCTCTACCTCTCTCATTCTGAGTTGTTCCTACCATAACTTATTAAATCTTATTTAAATAGTTTAAATTAATAAAAATGTACAAAGCTGTCAATGAGTTATGTGATGTTAAACTAATTTTCAATCTTGACTATGATTATATGTTTTAAATTTACGTTTTTCATATTTTAACATGAAATGTGCTTTTATTATTGTATGTGTATGTGTGATAGTATCAATTCTCGTACTTTTCAGTTTCCAATAAAGAAAAATATAGATTAAAATATAATCTTAGTCCTTCATTTGAAATATTTTGTTTTAGTTTGGTCTTAATATAAACAAGCTTTCTGATAAAAATAGGAAGAGCATCTGATTTTAGCTTCCATGCCGAATCCCACCAGATGTGTATTTCTGATAGCCAGCTTGAGATATGTCACTCCCTACGCTGGTAACCCTCTAAATGTCTTTTTTATTATTATTATTAAAATGTCTATTTATCTGTTCACTCTACTTTTATTTTTCCAATTTAGTATGTGGATTTGTATTTCGTAGCTCATTTTATACTTCTTTCACTTTTCATGCCAAGGTTATTTTAGACTGGCAATCTTGGAAAGTTATTAAACTTTGACGGTTCAACAATCATTCTACAAAGTAATAGACTATTAGTTTTTAATTGTTTAAAAGGAGGAATCTTCTTGTTTTTTTTACTATTAATTCATCGCTTTGAGGCTTTCTCTTTTCTTCCGAATTTTCTCCTCTTTCACTTTACTTAAGTGAAGATATATGTATAAAATAAAAAAGTGGTATGTATATTATTCGTTCATCATATGTTCTTTTTTTGGGTTAAATATCCTAAGACAATTTGTATCCTTTCTATATTTCATAGATAATGTAAAAGATAATAATTTTTTGTTTAACCCAAGGTATTTTTTACTCCAGAGCTAAGGGATAATCTTTTGAGATATTAAAATCTAAAGACTGACTTCTTTAAATGGATTTTTTTCGTAGGACAGATTTGAAATTTAATCTTGACTGCATGTTTAAAAAAGACAAGATTATTTGTTAATTATGTCACACTATTTTGATAAGTAAAAGACAATGAAGACACTATGATTTACGTTCAGTGTTTCCCATGTAATTAATTAGTGGTGGTGCAAATAGTATTTAGCCTTACAGCCTCTCTTGCATTTTTTTTGTTTTTGCGTGGCATGGGATGTTGGGCTCCATGCTAGGCATATAAAAACTGTGTCCACAGTGGATAGTGGTAAAGGGAAAGTTCAGCCCACACCTTCTATGCTCTAGTACAATTTCTTTAGGGGTGCACATTGATAATCATAACCTGCTTTTTCTTGTACAATTGAATGATGAGTCTGGGAATCCAATATGGAAAAATATAGCAGAGAGCTGGAAGGAAAATGATAAAGAAAAGGAAGAAAAAGGCTGCTCCTAAGGCTGAAAATGAGACTCCAATTCAACCAGAACAGCAGATGGAAGGAATGCAATTAAGTTCAATGAGAAACGTAACATTTTTGCTGAAGGAACAAATAAAAAATGTGTATTGAAATAACATTCTTTTTCAAAATTAAAAATATTTTAGACCATAACTAGGTTAAATTTAAGAGAAACTATAGAAGTTGTAAAACATTTGGAAACCTTTTTCCTTGTACTTGAAGCTTTGAGCTAAGAAATCATATTGTAGTGGATTTAGGTATGTTCCAGTATTTCTTTCTTTCTTTCTCTGTTTAGAATTTGTGAAAGGTGATATATAAAAATGAAATCAATGGATAATATATAGTAAACTAATACTTCTTCAATTATCCATGGATTTTCTTCCTATTCATGGCTATGAGTAGTTAATTCCTTAGTTGTTGGGGTTGGATCTAGTGAGACCCACTCATGTTTTCCTTGTAAAATCCTAATTCTAACCTCATTTTAATATATTATTTCTCTACCTCTATGTTAATTTTCTTGATTAATGGTTTGATCACCCAATTTCAATTTCATGTATTATGAGTTGAAATGTGGTTGGAGAACTCTTTTTGACTCTAGATTGGAAGCGGACAATCATTGGATTTAGACCAAGGAATGGGTTTAGATTCAATGATCTCTTTATTAATGCTTGAGTTTGGAGCAAATTTCTCTATTAATATCACCTAGGGATTAGAGATTTAATGAAGGAGTTTAATTTCAATCTTCTAAGGGATTAAGGATTGATGAATTGTGTGCATTAAGATATATTAACATGAGTGTATGAGTTGGGTTTGATAATTGTTTTGTGTTCATTGTACATGAGGAATGGTGTTTCATGAAGTCCAACCCCAATAACATTTATCATTTTGAGTGTTATCCCTTTTTACCACATATCACATGTATGATAAAATCCTAAATAGTTTTTCTTCAACATTTTGTCCTTAATTGTGTCATTTGTTGAATTCTCTTTTAATTAGTATTAATTTCCAATCAAAATCATCATTAAAAATCTAATACTTTATTCTTTAGTCTTAGATGACAAATTATGAACAAATGTTTGATATTACGTGAGTTTTTTTTTTTTTGAAAAAACAATATATAAATTTTATATTTTATACTACTTGCATTATTTGGTTCACTTGTCAAATTTTAATTTATGATGACCATGATTTATAATTTTATTTTTTAATAATATTCAAGGAGTACTTTTTTAATTTAGATTTGCAAAATTACAATTATATATTTATCACGTTTTATGAATTTTTATATATTTTAAAATATGAATCTTACACATATTGTATCCTATATATTGAATAACCGTATCACCGTACCGGATATATATCGTATTTGTGTATCATAGGTGGCAAGTGCCCTTCTTGAACTTTTCCTGTCCTTCATTATATTGAGCAGCTTTGGGTGATTGAAGGAGTTTCATCCTATATATCTGGTTGGTTGATGTGTTCCAAGGATTCCGAAAGATCGATGTTGGCTGGTCTTTGTTGACATCAACTTCACTGTCACTGCCTAACTTCTGATGACACTGACTTTGGTTAACAACTATAATGTTATTCTTAATTCCTCCAACAACCGTTATTGTTGATAGCACAGTCAGAAATAAGAAATAAAATGTGTGTTTGAACCTAACTTAATTTTAAAAATTAGTTTAATAGAGTGAGAGTTGTTCCCTACTTATATACTCTATCTTGACACTACTTTTAATCGATGTAGAATTTGAATTTTTTCTAATACACCCCCTCACACACAACATTTTTGGATAATTCGATAATGAATCTAGAATAAACTCTGATATATCATAAAATGTGAATTTGGATATAACATAACATCAAAAGCTAACTCAATGGAGTAAGAGTTATTCCCCATTTATATATTCTATCTTGAATTATCTTTAGTCAATGTGGAACTTGCATTCTTTCCGATACATAATCTTGTGGTGTTACTGGATTTTCCAATGCACTTAATGGAAGATATGAAACTAGGTTGGGGTCCACACTTTGGAAAGGTTTTATTTGCCTTCTGCCTCATTTTTCATTTCTACTCATGGATCGCCAAAACCATAGTGTTATTATTCAGTGGTCGGTGTTGTTTGCCTCTGGTTTGGATCAAGATCAACCCATTTGTGAGCAGGCCTGCATATCTAAAGATTGCTAAGTCACTATATTAATCGATGCCTACCAAATTCTTTTGACCATATATATGTTAAAAATATGTATGATGATGATGATGATGATTTATGCCGCATTTGTTCTTTGTTGAAACGTGTAGGCGTTTTAAAGTGATGTGTATTTAAAGATGTCATGCTACATACTACATGGTACATACTATCCTAAAATAGTCGCTGGTGTAGAATGATTCGTGTTACAAGTTGTTAAGTAGTCACACAAAAAAAAATTGAAGAACTAAAATCAAATTTACAGGATGTGTATATCTTATATCTACAATTTTTTACAAAAATATTAACTCTTAAAAGTCTTCATAATTAATTTACATGTAATAATTAGTTTTATAATGTTATGCACCAAGATTAAGAGTAGTTAACAAACTACGAGAGAAAGAAAAGAAACAGGTGACGATAGTTAATGAAACTATGGATAATAGTGTGACTGTTTGTTTGTATAAAATAGTGCTTCTGAGAGTGGTAAACTATTAACGTGTTTGCAAGGGTTAAAAATATTTGCATTCTAATTGCGTAAGTGTTCATTCATGCTATGTTCCCTAAAACCCTTCGCATTTTACATAATTCGGGATGAAAAAATGAGAAAAATTTAAACTAGTTTCCCTACTGATACATGAATTTCAATTGTCGCCTTCAATTCTAACCTAAGAGAGGTTTTAAAATTTTGCAATTACTAGACTCCTTCACTAGTAAATTGTGAATGGAAAAATTAAATTGAAGGTCTCCTTATTAAGTTTATGTGCTGAGAGTTTTACTTTGGTTATTATGTTTTTAGATACTAATGAATTGTCAAAAATTATTGAATTCAAGTTCTTAATAAGTTTGCTATTTTCGTTGGCTTTATTTATTTAACTTCAATTTAAATAAAATTTCCAATAAGTACTTATAGAAGAAAAATAAAAATTAAAGAGGTAAAAAAAATCAACTTGTACACCTCATTGTAAAGAAGTTTTTTTTTTTTAAGAGGCATTGTAAAGAAGTTATTACATGACAGCTTATGAAAATTAAGGTTGAGAGTAACATTAGTTGATTTTAAATTATATTTTTTTTTATTCGTGTTACTTTTTTTTAATTTCTTTTTTTTCCTACAAATAGTTATTAAGAAGCTTATTTAAAATAACTCATTTATTTATTTATTGAGTTTAATAGATCTTAGGTTATAACTAGAAAAAAAATACTAGTTAACATTTTTTTCAAACAAGAGTTGGTACGATTTAAGTTATTATTCTCATTGATTCCATTTCCATCTACTTGATTCATCTCAATCTCAAATCATGTCACTAATTAAGCTGCAACACGAATGATAAATAGTTGAATTCTTAAATATGTTGTCAAATTTCAATTTTCACCTATATTTATGAGGGGGAGAACTATATACTTTCTAAGGTATTTTTTTCTATAAAAAATGATTAGTTCAGTTCCCTTGTGAAACAAAATAATCCCAAATTGCTTCTATCAAGCATAATCAAAATAATTGGTGATACTTTTGAGTGAATTTTAGGTCGTATGACAAGAAAAATTAATTTCTCCGAACAAAAGTAATTCCAACCGCTTCAAATGCGACAATAATAATCCTACTTTAATTATTTGTATCTAGTTTGAGTTAAATTTATCTGGTCATCTCGCATAATCACAATTAATGAAGAAAAACAAAATTACTCAACCAGGAAATTGCATGAACCCAATACGTAAGATCGTTGCTCGGTTTTCGAAAAAGAAATTGAAATCAATAAAATAAAATAAACACACCACAAAAATGGATGCTCTAAAGTCTAAATCCAATCCCTATTTTTGGATTTATGACCAAGTTTTTTGTTTATGCACGCTATACTCAAATATTGAAAGTAGTTTGTAAGGTTTAATTTCTTAAAAAGCCTACAATAACAGTTTTTTGCTTCTTTCTCTGTCTTTTTCTTTTCTTATGACCCTCTCCCTGTTTGATTTTTCATGTTGCTTGCTGGTTGAAAGTGTAACCCTTTGTCGTTGACATGATAACCAAGTCAAATTATTAATAGCAAAAAAAATGATAAAAAGAAAAGCTAATAGTTTAAAGATGTCAACCGAAAGAACTAAAACGAGTCTAGGATAACCACAGGTAGGGATGAGATGAAGAATTCCACGACTCTTCTAATGCAGTAGAACATCAGCATTAATCCTTAAAATAATAAATTTTAATCATTAAAAGTGAATCAACAGTTAGAAATTTTAATAAATAAGTAAGTAAAAATTACTTGGGTAGTGCAAATGTTTTGTCTTTTTTCAAAATCCTTGCCCTTGGTCATGTACTTCATACAGTGTGTGAACTGAAAATGTGCAAGGATACACATAGTTTAATATTAATATGTATATTATATTAATTAGATGACAATTGTAATATTAAACAAATTTGAAAAACTTTTAATTCCTTGTTGAACAGTAATTTTTGGTGATCAATGTTACAACAAGTGGTTGTTTGTTGAGAATACAACACATGTATAAATATAGCTTTTGTGTGACCTAGAAATATATATAGTGTAGATAGATACATAACTCGCATCTTCTATAGCATGTTTGGTATCGTGGTATAGACGTAGTTTTTCATAACAAATGGAAAGCAAGAAATCTTATAACGTATTTAAAAACATGTTAGAAATTATTAAACGTGGATCCCTAACACAACTAGTGGATATTTTTAAATTACTTTTGATGTGATTTAATTTGCTCTAAATGTAAATTTCAAATGTGGAGCCAAACATAAATTTAGAAATCTTAACTTCCACCTTTTTTACATAGAATTGGTGCCATTTTTTTTTAATGAAAACAAGAATCTAAACATGCAACTGTACAAGATTTTATGTTATATCCATTCCTTTAAAACTTTCTTTACACATGATTTTTTAAAGAACGCATGAAAATATAGTCAAACTGTTTCTACACCAAATATATTTCAATTCACTTCACTCATTGTAATTTTCCTTAAGGGACAAAAAATACAATCCAATGTATGAAATCATATTTGTTGAGAACCCCTTAAATAGATTTTCGTAGCTTAAAATTAGTGTCGAATATCTAATTAGAAATATCCTTAGTTAAGAAAAAAAAGTCAAATGATATTTTCAAGTCTTTTATGAAGGCCACTTATTATTGGCATGCATGATAAGCGTTTGAGGCCCATTCCCGTCCCTAACAAGTGTCTTTTGAACCTATCAACCATTACGCAATGATGTGCGCATGTTAGTAAGTGTTTATTCGAATTAATTTGTTCCATATTTAAGAAAAACAACATTAAAAATTAAATAAGAAACAATTATTTGTCCATGACAATCAAATCCAATCACAGACCACGCATAAGATATCCACCTCCATTTTCTCAATGTTTCACAACTTATCACGCTAGATAATCAACAAAAAAAAAAAAAATATAGAGATGTTTTAATTATAAACGAGAGAAGAAAACTGTCCTAACGTGGCCAGCCACGTCCCATTTCGCATTGTTTAATATTTAATTTTTGTCGAGTTATTTAAAAACCGGGCAGAGCGTTTTATTTTACCCATCTTGACCGTTGTTCCTTAAAAACACTGAAATGACAGGTGCAATTATGTAATGTAAATATCCCCTAAATCAAATAATTTAGAAATGAGTTTGATAAATCAGTGTTATGAATAATTTAATGATAAATTAGTGTTTAAATTTTATAATTTAATATTAAATTAATGTTAAAAATATAATTTATCACCAAATTATTTTTTAAATATTATAATTTAATAATAAAATAATCTTATAAATATAATAACATAATCAAATTTATCATATTTTTAAATATTTAGAAATTAAATTTAAATTTAAATTTTTTTATCTTTCATAATTTAATTTATTATCACCTCACACGGAACAAAAGCAATATTTAACGAAAACAAAACACATTGGCAACCCAACTATGCATTGTAACAAGCAGTAGCAGATAGCAATCCTCCTGATCCCATCTATAGCACCATTTTGTTTCCCAGTTCCCACACCAAAGGTTGTTGTATTGTATGTGAAACACTGATGTGTTCCTGAACAAGACTGAACTGAGCCATGGGATCATTAGCATTTCTTCTGATTGTCCTCATTCTTTCACCCACCATTGTCAAATCTCTCTCCCTCCCTCACCCTCCATCTCCATCTCCCGTTTCCTCCCCATCATCCTCATCCACTTTGGACCCAAAACAAGCAACAGCCCTAGAATCACTCAACATCCCCACCTCAAAGGACCCCTGCGCCCAGCCATCCTTCCACAATGCCACACTCTGCGACGCAGGCAAGCCCTTCCGCCACCTCATCTCCCTCCGCCTCGCCAACTGCTCCTCCTACCTCTCCCTCTCCTTCACCGCCCTCAAGTCCCTCTCCACCCTCCGCTCCCTCTCCCTCCTCAACTGCCCCGTCGCCCCCATCCGCCTCCCCGCCGACCTCGCCCTCTCCCTCACCTCCTTCACCTGCGTCAACAGCCTCCGCAAACTCTCCGGCGTCTGGCTCTCCAACCTCCAGAACCTCACCTTCCTCTCCGTCTCCGACGTCAACGTCAAAGCCTCCGGCCCCTTCGTCATCCTCGCCCGCATGACCAAGCTCCAAACCCTCACCATCTCCAACGCCAACCTCACCGGATCCCTCCCCGGTCACCTCCACTCCAACCTCACACACATCGATTTCTCCAATAACCGCCTCAAAGGCAACATTCCTCCTTCCATAACAATGCTCGACAGCCTCCAGTTTTTGAATCTCTCCTCTAACTCCCTCTCCGGTGAAATACCTGCTTCCATCGGTGACCTAATTTCACTCAAAAACCTCTCCCTCGCCTCCAACTCCTTCTCCGGTTCCATTCCTGATTCTGTGTCTGCTTTACCGAGTTTGATTCACATGGATCTGAGCTCGAACCAGCTCAACGGCACCATCCCCAAGTTCATTTCACAGATGAAGTCTCTTAAGCACCTGAATCTTGCCAACAACAACCTCCACGGGGTTGTGCCTTTTAACCTCACTTTCATTAAGCGATTAGAAGTGTTCAAGGTTGGTGGCAACAGTAATCTTTGCTATAACCATTCCGTGGTGTCTTCCAAGTTGAAGCTTGGGATCTCGCCCTGTGATAAGTTCGGAATGCCGGTCACTCCGCCGTCCAAGGATTCTTCTGCCGATGATAGCAGCGACGATGATTACGATGAGGGTGATGAGGAAGGGAGTAGGCACAAGAAGGAGCATCATCATGGGCCTAACAAGTTTGTTCTTGGTGTCGCCATTGCGCTCTCTTCTATTGTCTTTCTCATTTTTTTCTTGATCCTCTGCTCCAAATGTTGTCGTTAATTAGAGGAAATTTTTGGTTTCGGGTTTTTACAGATTTTTAGAGATTTTTAGATTAGGAATATTCATAAATTCAGTTGAGTGCAACTTGTTTGATATATTTATTTATCATTATTAATTAATTAATTATTATACAGTAGTGGTTACATTACTACAGGGTAGGTACAAGGAAAGGAAACATAATGAAAATGTAACTGCCGAAAACAAATGGAAATTGTTATTTACATTTTGGTGGGGATGTATGGAAAAATGAGGAAGGAGAGACATTAATCAATAGCATGTGCAGTGCAATGAGTTTATCATGGGATGCTAGATGCTAGGTTTTAATTTTGACACCGTTTAATTCGTTGTTTGGAGTAAAAGGTGGAGGTGGTGCATGTGAATGTGGTATCTTGAAGTTTTGTGTTACTTGTGCTATAAGCATTTGTTGTTCATAACGTGCTCTCTGCTGACTTTCATAATTGCCCTTTTCATTTTTTTCTTGCACTGTTGCATTAATGTCTGCCGTTTTACTTAGTTAGCTGGGAATTTTTTGTGTTTATATGCTTTCTAGCTAGATTCTTAGCTCACACATATAGGATTCACCGTTGAAGTTGGGGGCCAAAATTTTGTGAATATTTAGCTAAATAGCTGGATGGGTATGACACTTATTTCAGGTTATTGCGTATGAGGCTGAAATAGTGATGCTCTATTATTTGTGGGCACAACTTAAGGAGAAAATTTTGTTTAGCTTGACTAGGACTCTAGGAGAGAGGGACAGGAGCTCAAGTAGATAATGGTTGGTGATATGATTTGCAAACTGGAAAATAATATTGTATGATTGTGGATATCTGGCTATGGTCCAATATTTTTTGTCTGTGTTAAGCATACAGTTAAATGGTTGGATATGAGCTGTCTGTCCTACTTGAGTTCCACACAAATTCCTTTTCCAAGTTAGGTTGGATGCTAAATAGTGTACTAAAACGACTGCTAATCCATTATTCATCATATGCCAGCGTAGTATACTTTTTCAACATAGGCTATGTGATGTGATCATTTATCCATTATCCATTACCTTTCTAATTCTTTAAGTGTCATAAGTGATTATTTGTTTATGTTGTTTTGATAATTACAATCTTCAAGAGAACTGTTGTGTGAGCTCCACGTGTTGAAAAGTAATTAAAGTCAGAAACTTGTGACTGACCTGCTGGATTTAGTTGTAACTTGTAAATATATTTGTTTGGTGAAGCTTGCTTTATAAATTGTTTTATTCAATATGTTGGTACCTCTGATTTACTTTTATAATTACTTTTTCCTGAAACAATATTCTTGTGTGATGAAAGGTGGTTGTCAATATCCAACAGCATTATAAATTCTGGCCTACCTTAGCATGCACAACAGCACAAGAGAAAAACATGTTCTGGCTATTGCCCCATCCTTTTTACCAAAGAGCTTTGCAGTTTCTAAAAATTGTAGGTTGCATCATTCTGAAAATCAGGAGGATGCCAGTCTAAACAGAATTGCTAGCTAGTTATAATGACATGTTAGCTTAGTTGCACTAGACTTGAAAATGGATATTACCAAGCTTTTCTCTCATTTATGGTGCGAGCATATCATGTGGTTTAAGTGAGATATGTTCCGTGATGTATGATGAAACTTGTCTTCATAACTTACCAGGTAATAATAGCTCAATGCGTTGGATGTATAGTTAAAGTTATGTTATGTTTGGATAAATTAAAAAAAATCTACAAACACTTTTAGGAGCAAAAAAGCAAGTATAATGAATTATTTGTCTTTTATTAGTTATAATTAATTTAGATGCTTAAATTTTATTAAAAAAAATATTAAATTTCTCTAATAAATAAGTTATATAAATTGATTTTAATTTATTAGAAAAAATTATTTTCTTTTTCTGTATATATATAAATTTATCTTAATAAAGCTATAAGAATTTTCCGTAGTTCTATGCTTTATTATGAAGGACTTTATGACAACTTTTTTAGGATTAAAATATACTGCTTCCATCCTTTTTTTTTAATTGTTTAAGTCTTCTATTATTTTGTCTAAAACAATTGCTGTTTTAAATTTTCAAAGTATTTTTTCACTCAAATGTCTCTTCATTTACTTACTATTAGTGGTGTAAGCATAAAAAATTAAGATATTAAACAAGGACATTTTAGTCTAAATATAATAATATTTTACTTTCATTAAATATTTCTTAATTTATGTATATTACTTTTAAACAACCAAAGAAATGGAATGGCAGAAGTATTACGTATAATATCATTTTTAGTGTTCAGAAAAGTGGCCAAACCAAACTAGCGTCTCTATTTTTACTATGACTAGAGAAAACCTCGAGCAAGGATAAATGTGCACTTCTTGCATTCAAATCCTCCATTACAATAGGTCCCTATCATATGCTTAATAGTTGGTCAACTTAAATTGTCAATTGCCTCCAAATTATTTCTGTTGCACCGACTGAAGTTGCAATGATTTTATTGGAGGAGTCCCGGTAGGGTCAGGGGCTTATCAAAACTTCATTTGACTATTGAGAATGATTAAATTATATTAATATAATTTTTATAATTATTATATTATTTTTATAATTTAATATAAAATATAATTTTTATTGATTTAATCATTAAATTATATCTATATATTATTAAGATTATTTATATTAAATTTTATCAAAATTGAACAATAACAATAAAGTAATTAAATGATTCATATTTTGAAATATTTATATTACGTTAATTTTAATCTATATCATATAAGATAATAAATAATTTTAAATTAATATATAATTTTATATATGTAATATATGTGAAAAGAGCTTTCAACTTAATAATGAGTTTTAAAAAAATATTATTCAATTAAAGTTATAAAATAATCTAATAATTGTTAAAGTTATATCAATTTAGTTTCCGTAGAAATAATGTTACTTGTTTCATCAATCTATATCTAACTTGTTACATTTTTTGTTATATATATCCAACTTGCCGTATTAGTACCTAGATTGTTCTTTCCAAATTACCATTCCACCAACATTTTCTAAAAGTTAATGTGTGTTTGGTTTCTTATTGTTAAATTGATTTTGCGTTCAAAAATAATTTTGGATATATTTTATATGTTTAATTTCAAGTTAAAAAATAATTTTAAATTGATTTTAAATTTAGAATTGATTTTATATTGAAACAATTTTAAATAATTTTTATGTTGATCTAGAATTTTATACTGAATTTTACCTTTAACTTGATTTAATAATAAAAACATTCACACATAAACTAAATTATTTCAAAATTAATTTTAATCAAAATTATAAAATTAATTTCATTCAAAATCAATTTGATAATTTTCATTCACACACGAACAATATAAGAGTCTCGCAACCGCTTATCAGGTTCCATCAGCACACGCTTACCACGTGGTTGAGTTTGGTTTTGTTAATTTTACTTCCCCCAGTTTAAAAATATTGATTATATAAGGTTTTTATGATGACATTAGAAAAAGAATAATAGCTTCTTGATTATCAAAAACGACAAATAATAATTAGCTGGTGTAGTTGAGTTAGTTATTTAATAGCATTCAAGACACGTATAGCTACTAACCTACTATGTAATTACTTTTCTCCATTTAATCTAATTTTGAAAATTTTCGTGATTGTTTTTTCTGGAATGTCTCATCGTTAGCATGCTTTTCAGCTTGAGATGCATTGGGAGAAATAATTTAATTAAATGTTTATTTAATAAACTTTTATTAAATGAGATATTACTCATAAGTTTGATTGAGAAATTTATAGTGCCATAGATGTTAAACTAAGAAAAAGAATAAATTTTAATAATTAATTAAAATTAAATTAAATTTTAATATGTCTATTTAAAAATAAAATAAATAAAATTTAGGAGAGCTGGAAGATTTAGAACCATTTGGCATTAAATTATCTTTCTGGTAAGATGCCAACTGTTTACTATCAATACAAAGAATTGTAAGATTTAGAACTCTTCTTCAATAGCTTCGGCAATGGACGTGTATACTTTACCAGGTGACATCGGACACTTAAGTTAACCATGCTTCAATATTATATTTTGTTGGCAACCATTTTGAAATTATGATACTTTCACCAACACCTTAATTGCATATTTATTGTTTTCTAAATTTACACATAACTTAATAATGAAATATGTACTTAATTGTCTTAAATAAATAATAAATAATGTATTTAATTTGCATAAAAAGTAAAGACTGAATTAATTTCCCCTTCAAACAAGCTACATGCATTTGTTAACTCCAGAAAAATCCACAATACTGTGCTGTCGTGTTTCCTTCGATTATAAGTCATACGTGAACACTTTTTTTTGTGCATATGAACACTTTATTCCACTATAAAATAGATGATTTTGGACGTGATGAACTAGCTATTAGGAAACAGGAATTCCTCACACCGCGTGTTGAAATGTTGGTTGATTCTGTCATCAATGTGATTGTCTTCTTTAGTTAAACTCATATTCGAACGGAAGCAAGAAGTGTGAGTACAATTCTTGGACATGTGTTTGGCAATTTCTTATTTCTAGGAAATAATTATTTTTTGAGATCTTTTTAAAAATCTGTGTATTAATCTAAATTAACACTCTGTTTAGTTGAGGAAAAAAAGAAAGAGTGAAAATAAATACGTGAGTAAAGAAAGAAAAATTAGGTAAAAAAAATAGGATGAAAACAAAGGTTATTCAATTTATTGTAAATTAATTTTTATTTTATTTATAAAAGCGTGTTTTGATGTGATAGGTTGATCCGCTAAATGGTCTTTGGCATCTTATTCTTCTAAAAGTACCCGGCCCTATTTAAGATTTTACTTCAGGGTATACGGAACAAGCGTCGCTCCTATTTCTTAAATACAGAAAGAGAATCATTGTTGTGGAATGATTTTAGATGTATAAAGACCATATTATTGTTTTTATCTTCTCATGCAATTTTTTTATCAATGATATTTGTGTTATTTAATATACATATTTTTTTTTTACTTTCTATGGAATCAAATAAAAAGAAAGACCAAATATTGTATGTAAATTATTGTAAGACTCCTAATACTTTAATTTATTTTAATTTTTATGAATAAAAAAAATTATTTCTATAATTTTATTTTCTCTTTTAATAAACACTTTAAATATTATCTTAATTTTATCTTCTTTTTTTTCTTTTCCCTTTCTTTCTTTCTTAAATCAAGACATATAACAGTTATTCTCGTTATATGAACCATTTTTTTAACCACTTAGATTTGATTCTCACCGACGGAAATGACCTCATAAACTTTCAAATACATTTTTTTGGGTCTTGTAAAAAACAAATAGCAAATGTAGAAGATCGAATTGGCGTGTCTGCTATGCATATTCATTCATACACGTTGCTTTCTATATTCTTTCCCCAATGATATGCCCTTCAGGTTAGATACACTGGCCATTCCTTCAAAACATTTCAACATTATCATATCTGTCTGTATGTTGGACAAATTCTCTCTCAGGGCACTCTTCCATTTGATATGGGATATGGCCTTCCTAATCTGCTAGAACTCACTTGAATGCAAACAAACTAGTTGAAAACATAGATATATCGATCCAATACTTAGTATAATATCCAATGAAAAGAAATTGAGTTTTCCATATTAATAAGAATGTTTCAACTTTTAAGCCTTTTTTTTCATGATCTTTCCCTGGTGGATGTTTAACAAATAATTCATCACAGAGAGATAAACAAAAGATTTGTATATAACAACAAGATCGTGCGAAAATTCATCTTGAGAAAAATCCATTTTCTATTGATCAGTGATCACAACGAGTTTAAATTCTTAATTAGGAGATATAAAAATAAACTCACTTTTATAACTCAAATAATTTATGTGCATTACAAGAAAAAGAGGGTGAGTATTGACATGCAGAGTATGAGTTATAAAAGTGAGTTTCTTTTCATATCTCCTAATAAAGAATTTAAACTCGTTGCAGAGTATTGATATGCTTGCCAAAGTGAGTTTATTTATTGACATGCAGATTAGTGATCATAAAAAGAAAAAGAGGTGAGTACTGATCAAAGGGGATCATTTATGCCAATTGCCAAAGGAGATATGTACAACTATATAGGATTATGTTAATCGAAATCTTTTCGCAGGGAAGAAGCCAACAAATGATATATTTGCAGTAGATTGACCTTGAAAAATTGGATTTGTAAGTCAATGCCCAATTCAATCATGGAATTTGTGGATTCTAATTTGGTAAAACAACACCAGGATCATATTGATGACATATTAGCTCACATATCATCTATTTTTAGATTGGCCTTGAATTGTTGCACAGATTCACGTGATGCACAAATTAATTAGTATGAAAGAAGTCATTGAGTTATTAACCCAATCAAGACTTTGTTTGTTTAAATGAAAAGAAAAGGAACAGAAATATCAAGTCATAAGCTACTAGCACTAGGGAATGATAAATGTATGATTGTGGATGTCTGACTCTGGTTCAGTTTTATTGCCTGTGCTACTGTTAGGTGGTTGGTTATGAGTTGTCAGAGCTACCATGATTTAAGTAAATAAATAAACTTCCACACAGATTCATTTTCCACGTTACATTAGATACTATATACTAAAATGGACTGTTAAATCCATTATTCATCATGTCAGATTAGTATTTTGTTTCACCACATGCCTTGTGACCCATCTTACAATGCCTTTGTTTGTGCCCGTGATAGCCGACTATTAGTTCACAATTTCATATTGTTTTTAGAATTGTAATCTTCAACAGAATTGGGTAATTATATAAACATATCCACGCCTCAACCAGTTTAAAAGTAAGGTGAGAAACTTGTTTCTCTGATCATCTGGACTTTGTTGTGAATACAATTACTTGGTGCTGCTAGCTAGCTAGCTTTGAAAATATAATTGTTTCATTTAATTTTTTGGCAGCACTCAACTAGTTCCATTATTTATCATATTTTTTCCCCTTAGAAACAAATCGTTACATGTGTGACGGACGTGATTGTCAATATCCAACAGCATTAGCAACTCTGTCCTAACTTTTCTAATTATTATAAACAAGTCCCCACTTGAGGACAGGACTTCCCCACCTTAGGTTGTATTGTTCGATGTTTTTATATCTCAGTTTCGTGGGTGTATTTTTAGTTTATACAACCTTAGTCATTTGCATTAGTTTATCATGGATGCCTGATGACAATTAAACATAGCAGCAAAGCCTTAATGGGAAATATATGTGTAGTCCAAGAACTTTTGAGGGAAAGGAAGAAGATAGAACATGCCATGTTCAAAAAGGCTATGCTTAAGTTACCATGTGAATGAATATGTTAGTATATCCAGAACATAGTCAACCAAAATCAGTAAATCAAAAGTTAAAAAAATTTAACAATCACTATCATTCTAGCAATATTCATGATTTCACTGATAATGCATAAATGACTTAAAAAAGCTAAACATCTTATCCTTTTGAGCACCTGATATGAATCCATAAATTTTGCAATTGCATCAGATTGCAAGGGAGTAGATTTTGCATCGAAATAGCATTTAACTACAGAGAAACTCCTCAGCATTACAAGAGCATTTCAATGGCCAGTCTCTGTTTGATTCCCTTCTCAAGAGATAAGAAGGATTAACATTGGCAGAAATCACAAATAAAGATTGGATTCTCAAGGCAAACTGAGACCTTCCCCTGTGTCTCCCCAAATTGCAATATTCCGATAAACTATTTTCCATGAAAACATACTGCTTCTCAACTCCAATCAGAGATCCCCTCAGTAATTTTTTTTCTAAAATCAAATCCACATAAACAAATGTTGATGGGTTATCTGTGATTGACAAAATTTGGTATTGTCATACAGGAGTCGAACATGTAAATTGCCTCTGACGCGACTGTTAAACCAAGAGTCTATACCTCTGATACAGCACAAGTATGACTCTCCTTGATCCATCTTATGCTTCGCATTGATTCCCTATCCTTATTAATAAATGCGTTGTACAACACTGATTGACATGAGATTTATTCATGAAAGGGGTAAATTGATATGGTATCACTAAGACTTCCCCTCAATTGAATTTCTCCCACTATTTATTTACCAGAAATCTCTGCAAGAACAGAAACCATCCTTGAAATGGTGAAACCGATTTGAATCTCTCAAGATAATTTCCCTTCTGGTTGCCTTGGACATGAACTTTGCCATCTCGTGACAATCATCACATACTCGTAGATTCTTGGTGACCCTAATAGTCCTCCCAGACGGCAAATTTAATATACCAAAAGCCATAGCTAACTTCTCACTGTGCCCACACAAAGCTACTTCCTTCTCCGTGTCACCTGCATTAATCAAGGCATGCCTCATCTTAGGAGAATAACCTTCATTCTTCATTTTTATTCTCAAATTATTCAGTAATGAGAATATACTTTTGGATTGAGGTTGTGCAGTATCTGCAGAAACAAAGGTAATAAATTTTCCTTGGACCTCTATCCAACTACAGCCTGGACTCTTTTTTAGTCCCCGCTTACCAATCCTCTCTCGTAACTTCTTTACTTCTTCCCACTTTTCTGCCTCTGCATAGATGTTGGACAGAAGTACATAATATCCTGTGTTGTCTGGCTCTAGCTCAAAAACACGCTCTGCCACTTTTTCTGCTAGCTCCACATCATGATGGATCCTGCACCCACAAAGCAAGGCACCCCAAATTGTAGCATCTGGTTTAGTTGACATTGTCTCGATTAAGTAGTAGGCCTTCGAAAGATTTCCAGTGCGGGCAAGGAGATCCACCATGCAAGCATAGTGCTCTAACTTGGGCTCCATGTTGTATTCACTTATCATAGAATTAAAAAATTCCCACCCCTCATTCAGTAATCCAGAATGACTGCAAGCATAAAGTATAGAAGTGAAGGTAATCTCATCAGGCTTAATACCTGCAATCCTCATCTTTTGGAAAGTGGCGATTGCTTCATTTCCAAGCCCATGCATGCCACACCCAGAAATCATAACAGTCC
The DNA here is from genome assembly GCA_013407115.1 of Glycine latifolia. Lineage (NCBI taxonomy): Eukaryota > Viridiplantae > Streptophyta > Magnoliopsida > Fabales > Fabaceae > Glycine > Glycine latifolia. The sequence continues at coordinate 7,277,774 of CM023955.1, read as the reverse complement.
AAGTGATCAAATCCTTCTCGGGAATCATATCAAAGAGCAATCGTGCATGAAATAGTGACCCACACTTTACATACATATCGATTAGTGCATTAGCTACATGCAACTCTGATGAGTAACCATTTCTCAATATGCATCCATGTATCCCTCTGCCTATCTCTAGAGCAGCTAGGCTTCCACAAGCTGGAAGTAAGCATGCCATTGTAATTCCATCAGGTCTTGATTCTTTTTGCATCTCAGCAAAAAGTTTAAGAGCTTCATTAGGAAGAGAGTTTTTTGAATAACCTCCAATCATGGTATTCCATGAGACAATGTCCTTAACTGGAATTTGAGAGAAGACTAAATAAGCTTCTTCCATGCTTCCACATTTTGCATACATATCCATGAGGGCATTAGACACAGGCAAGCGCAAGGCCATGTTGTTCTTTCTAATGTAATTGTGTACATCTCTGCCTTTATCCAATGAATTGCTACAAGCGCAAGCATGAAGGACACTAGTCATGGAATAAACATCTGGACTAACCCCTTTGCTTTCCATTTCATAGAATAACCTTATTGCATCATCATATAGACCTTCTCTTACATACGCAGCAATTAATGAAGTCCAAGAGACAACAGTCTTTTCACCCATCTTCTCAAAAGCTAGAAGTGCGTCATTTAAATTACCACATTTTGAATACATGTCTAGCAAGGTATTGTTAAACATAACTTCCCTACTAAAACAAGCTTTCACTCCTTGCCCATGAAGTGCTCTCCCCAATGCAAGACTACCAACATTTGCACAAGCCGCAACAGAATTAACCATGGTAGCCAAATCCATACCAACCCTCAAAATGAGCATCTGAACGAAAAATTCGAGTGCAGTGTGGGAAAAACCATTCATCACACACCCACTTATCATAGAATTCCAGGACACAACATCTCGATCACCCAATTCATCGAACAACTTGTGTGCACTGTCAACTTCTCCACTTTTGAAGTAAGCCGCAATTAGAGAGTTAACAACGGTATTATAAGAACCAAAGCCCAGTTTATAAACACACCCATGGATTCTTTTACACTCTCCTACCCTTCCCAAAGTAGCAAAACACTTCAAGATACATGAAAACGTATAAGAATTCCCGGTAATTCCCAGTTTCTGCATTTTCTTAAAAAGATATATACTTTCACGATAATCACCAATCTTTGCGTATTCAGACATCATAAGATTCCACAGAAAAATCTTATTATCACTGAGAATATGATCAAATATCCGTCTCCCTTCTCTTAAAGCTCCACAACTTACATACATGAATACTAGTTTTGCACCCAAAACCCCTTCAATTGGTATGCCATTGGAGGAGATAACTGAATGAACCATCTTACCCTCTTGCAAACACTTGTGCTCAGCACAGAGCTGCAAGATAGAAGAGTAAGCGTTCAAGTCAAGCTCGGATTTTTGGGACATTCTAAGCAATTCCACGGCATTTCTGAGATCACCCACCTCGCAGAATTTGCAAATTTTGGCGTTTTCGTCCAACTTGGCAAAGGCACCGACCCTGGTGCTACTACGAGGAACATCCAAGTATGAAGATAACAAGTATTTTCTTGAAGGTTGTTGGAAGAAGATGAAACAATTACGAGGTTTGGCATAGTTGGCTTCACTTGTATGACAGTTACAAGTTGAGTAGGTGCTGAAGTTCGTTGTGCTTTTCGCCATTGTCAACAACATTCTCGTGTCTCCTGTCTCTGTTGTCCAGCGAGTGCCACCCGTAATTTAGTTTTGATAATAGTTTGAAGATTTAAATATGGCCAAGTCTAATGTGAAGTCTCATTTTTGGGCTGCACCGGTGAAGCATGGTTTTAAACCACATGATATATTATTATTATAATAAACGGTTTAGATTCTTTACTGATTACCGGCTCAGTTTGTTTTGTTTGATTAACACAATTTTTTTTTTCTTTTCTCCCACTTAACTCCCCTCCATCGTTGACTGGAGACTGTTGCGTCTCTTTCCTATGCTATCAGATGTCCATACGAGAACCTCTTCTTCATCACTGGAAGCAGCTCCTCCACCCCTTCTTCATCTCCTTTTTTCATGCTTTATATGCTCACGATTCATGTACTCAAAATAAAAATAAATTATTATAAAAAAAAAGCCACCAAAAAGAACAACACTGAAAACAATTTTAATCCAAGAAAAAATGGTGAAGAAGTTTGGTGCGGTGGCCATTTTTTGCTACTGATTTCTTCATGTGCAATCCCTCTTGGTGACTACTGATTTTTAATAATTTTTTTCATTTTTTCTGAAAGAATGAGAACGAAATGAACGCGGCGCCGTTCCGAATGCTTCTCGCTCTCCCTCTGGTGTTAGAATTCACATGCGTTAAATATACCAAATTAAGAATTATCCATGAACTGCTTGATAGAATGACAGAATGAATTGGAATTTCTGAAATTTTGAAGATGTTGTGCATATGTGATTGTTGGGCTTAACTTGCGTATGGTAGCAGCGGTAAGAACAGATCTGTGCACCAGAGGGAGCGAGAGCAGTATCAAGCGGCACGGCGGGGGGAGAGGGCAGACAGAGAGCGGTGCGAGAGGATAGATGAAGAGAAAGGATGAACCATGAAGGTGTGGTGGCCATGGTGGACAGTGAAGGTGAAGGTGCGGTGGCCACGGTGAGAAAGTTTGGGGTGGCCACGCTGAAGGTGCGGCGGCCATGGTGCTGTCATCGGAGAAAGAAAGAGAAAGAGAAAGATAAAAACATAAAAAATGAAGAAAATATTTTTTTAATAATTTTGTTTAATTTATATTTTTTTTCTTCCGATTCAAAACCTGCTATAACCTGTGAAAATCACTTCCTCATCCGTGAAGTCTGCTTTTTGGACTTCAATATTAGCCTTTACCTTTAAATATGTTTTAAGTTATTGCATTGCATTATGCATATTTGTATTTTTAGCATTTTTTTTACTGTGCCTAGGGTGGACCACTTTCGTAAGTGGTCCATCATGCACCACAATTTACAATAATTAGATTTAGCGTGTAAAGTGTTATCATGGACTCTCTTTACTAAATCATCTCCTCCTTCCCTCCCTATATCAACTCCTTCCTTCATGGTTGCCGTTGCCGCCATGCTCCCTCATCGCCGACCCCCTTACATCATCGGTCAAAAGCTTCCTTAGAAGATTTTGTCCGACCTATGTCTTCTTGTGTTAATTTCCTTCACACACGAGTTTTGCGGCCACAAGGTGAAGACTAGTTTCGCTCTTCCTTTGGATAATGTTAAGAACTCAAGTTCTAGCCAAAGCAACACCGTCGGGTCCTCTAGTCGCAACCGCCACCTGGCTGCTCGACTTGAACCTCGCCCCCACCGCCTTCGCGCGCTTCCCCTTCCAACATCAGTTCCCGATTTTTCTCAGCGCTGTGTCGTTGACATTGTCCTACACGCCAACATGGTCGGTCCTCGTGGCTTTGGGTTAGGTTACAATCTTCGATCTCAACCTTAAGTTTTTTAGAAGTACAAAAATCTTTATTTTTTGTGATAGCCAGATAGAGGAACCCACTGGTTTCATGCTATTGTTTCTTAAATCACAAAAGGTTTCTTCGGTTTTTATTTTGAGTATGTAAGGTGTAACGTTTTTGGTTCGTAGCTATAATTGGTCCAATGAAATTAAAATGGAATGTTTGCAATATTTTGATTGTGATGTCCGAATGGTTCGAAGATAATTGGAACGCAACGGCGGACATTTTGATTGCGGTGTCAAACTGGTTTGGTGGTGGCTGGGGCGAGTTGCAGAAGTGTAGGAAAAGGGGAAAGCTAGACGGAAAGGAGATAATTTGGTAGGAATATTCTATGACAAGACTTTGCACCTTTTTGCAAAATTTAACCGTTATAAATTGTGGTGCATGATGGACCACTTATCATTTGTCGATATTTTAATGGATTGTGGTGCATAGTATTGGTTGATATCTCATTTTGTTTCCTCTCTCCTGGATATTGAAATTATAGGGCCTATAATTTTTTATTTATTTATCATGAGAGTAAAAAATCGTGTTGAATTTATAATAATTCATACATTTCATTCAAATTAATTAATTGAATTAGACTCTTTAATATAAACATTATAGGTTTATATTAAAAAAAGGTCGACAATGACCAATTAGGTTGACGAAAGATTAATTAAAAAAAGTCAATAAAACATATTTTTAATGCCAAAAATATATAAATTAATTTAATTTAATATAAATAGTTGTTATTTTAACTTCTTTATAATTTGATATGTTTAATCATTGTTTTTACTAAATTATAATAAAAACAGTAATTAAAAGATAATTCATTTTTAATAAGTCATAAGAAATTTAGTTCATTACGCAAATAATTACTATATTTTTATTGCAAATAATTACTATTTTAAATTATCGTATTTATCCTCTCTAAATATTAGGATTGAAAAGCTTAATTAGGTTTGCTAATTGATCAGGAAAGTAATTGTTCTGTTCGTAAGAAACAGAGGTCCAACAATGGAGTTGGATGATTGCTGTCTGATCTGAGCTCTCCTTCTAGGAACACTTACGGTGGTGAAGTATCCCCGAGAAGATGATCACAATGCACACAAGGAGACAAAATCTGACGTGGGGTGTGTGCACTGTGTATGAGGAAAGGTGAGAGTCCAGAAAACGTACCTTTCTCTTGGAATTCTTTACCTATAAGTACTAACCTGGATGGGCATGGACAGATCTTCCCCGTATCCGTGTCTACATAATACCCATTTATTGAGCAATCATTATCCTTTATTACTCTTGATTCCATTGCTGAATCTGCGGTTATTCCTAGAATGTTCCTGAAATTCAAATACGATCAGCCATTATTGGGCCTCCTAAATTTGGCCCATATTGGATGGCCGTAACGGTAATCAAACAGCTTATTTTAGTTATCAAAGCAATATCGAGGAATAAATTGTTGTAACTATCCACTATTAAATTTTTAATTAATAATTATTATTGTACTTTGTTCTTGTGCGTTTGGAGTCAAATCCAACTTTTTAATAATTCTAACCCAATATATATTTAAGATATTAAAAATGGATTTTTGTAGCAAAGATTAACTTTAGGAATCAATTCCTTAAGTTATAAATATCTATTTTGACTTTCATCAATTTGGAATTCTTTATATTTTTCGTTGTATTTTTAATTTGCGTCAAACCCTTTTTAATTTTATTTTCATGAGTTTAATTGTGATGTATTGTTAGTGCAAATCAAAAACAATTATTCAAATGATTTTTAAGATAACTATTATAAAAATTAAAAAACTTATTATATACCGTGACATGTGATTAGAATTAGAAGATAACATAAAAAAAATAAAAAATAAAAACTTTACACTATCAATACATTTAAATCAAATTCTTGTTTTAACAACTTCATAAAGGAATACGTGGGCTTTACCAATTTTTGTAAATTTGATGTTCCAAATATAGCTAACCAACGTTTGATAAACTCGATTATACTTGAAACTACATTAAGATGACATGGAGCCAAATAAAACTAAAATATTGTCTAAAAACAAAAGTAAAATAAGTGAAAATGAGAAAGGAACCTTTACTTTGTGTTTGTTTTGCAGCAAACTCCTAAATTAATTCTTACAAATAAGATCTATTGCCCCCAAATGTAAAATACTCTCTCTCTGCATGTATATACCTCAGAACAACACACTCTCCAAAGAATGCAACCCGAGCTGGTAATTTCTTTACTTGTAAGCTTCACATCTTCATGGCACACACCCTCAGAATGTCAACTTGGACAGGTGGTTAAGCATTAACATCCCACTAAAATGTGGAGATGCATCATAGCATGTATAGCAGAAACCAATCAGCCACTCACTATACTCAGCGAGTATGAAGAATTGAGGGCAAGAATAATAGAGCTTGATTCACCATCTAGAACATATTTACACGGAAAAACCATGGCAGAACAAATGCTATTACCAGGCATGCCATCAAGAAGTTACAAAATGGCTGTCCTCGCCAGCATCCACCAAACCTGCGGGATGTGTTGCCATCGTCGTCCATGAATCTTCTTTCATTCCACTTTTCCATAAATCCATAATTAGTAACACCCGAAACATTTTCTGCAGTCTCACCACATATTTCACATAACCTGTGGTTAATAAAGTAGCTAACATCAATAATTTATTTGATAATAAATTATAGAGTAAATTACACTAGCACTCCTAAAGTTTCATGAAATTACACAAACGTCTCCTATCTTTATTTGTTCCTACACTAACCTCCCCTTAGTTATTTAAAAATATACACTAACACCCCCTTATACATTACATTTACCCCTCCTTAGCTTTTTAAAAATATACATTGACACCACTTTAATTATTTGAAAAACATTACATTGGGCTCCCGTAAAGGGAGGTTAGTGTAAACGTGAAAAAAAAATGGAAGGTTTGTGTAATTTACTCTAAATTGTAATACTAGGCATCACTTGACATTGAGAAGGGACCATTTTTCAAATTTGGCACCCAAAAAATAGAACTATAACATTAATTTTTACGAAGAAATTTATCAAAATAATATTTTTCCAAACTCAAGAATGAGCTTTCATGTGATAAACTCTTATTGAATAAGTGCTCGATTAAGCTAAAGATCCAGGCAAGCCCTCTATATATGATACAAGAATTAGGATTGACAAGGACCAGTTATACTAGATTGAAATACAATGGTTCTCACTTGACAATGACATGGGACTCCTTTAGAAAAAAAGGATACTCAGAATTATTCAATGAAAATTTAGTTCACAAGGGATTGATGAATGTGTCCCCATGATATCTAGTAAAAATGATAAATTTTGCCATATATAAAATTCATTTTGTGGTGATAAAAGTATAAACTTCATTTTCCTAGTCCATGACCCATATGTCATCTGAACAGAGAAACATCAGATCCAAAAGAATCTTCACCAAGACAGTTACAAGAGCACTTTCTCAATTATCAAGGATAACCGACACGAATATCAAAATCAAATGCAATAATTTGCTAGTTTACAAACTAGGACTTCACAGAATCATATGGATGTCAATTAAGCTCAACTCACAAACACCAGGAGCAAATTGCTAATCATGTTTATGTCTAAACCATAATCTTACATCCTAAACAAGGAAAATCCGCTGACTATCGGACGCATTTGTCCAACTCACTCCTTAACTATAGGAATTCCAAATAGGCTGATGGTTACTGATATGCACTGCACAGCTATGTCTGAGTGCAGTAATGATGCTAGCTGTTCTCCAACTAGAGATGTACCAATCCAAAGCAAATCGCAGTGAGCTACACTAATCAGTTCCCTAATGGCAATGACAAGCAAATTCAATGCAAAGAGCTTGACCTCAAATTAATTATCAAGGAAAAATCAAGCATAAGCCCAGGCATGAATCTAAAAAGGATTTTAAAACCTAAAAATGATATTGGAAAATTCTGTTCTAGTCTAAGAACACAATCAACACATTTATAAGGATGCCACTGACCTCAAAAGATTTTAAAAGACAAGTCATGGAAAGACAAAATGATAAAACCCATCCAATATTATTGTTGAAATGATAAAATGTTCCATATGATCAAGGTAACTGCAGCACGCACAAACACAGAGCAACAAATAGGGCAAGAGAAATATTTGCTTCCAGAAACTGTGCCAAACTGGATAATCAGTAAAAAGAACTTAAAAATCCCAACATATTTAGGAATTCAAAATAAGTAGACAACATCAGGAACGTGATCAATGTTGAAAGCTTCAACACGAAACCTCAAAAACACACAAATGTTATTGTTTATCTACAAACTACAATTAAACTGATAATTGGCAAGACTATATACCTGTTCCCCTTAAGCTTGAACCACGCCTCAGCACAATGAACATGTGCAATGCCTAGCTCATCTTTACATGCACAACCAAGCTGAATCAAGTCTGCACTTGTAGCACTACTAGCAGTGCCAACAGTTGTTTCATCCGATGATTGCACAGAAGTCAGATGACAAATCCTACAAACCCTTTCACCTTCAGAATTCTCATAAACCTTTTTGCAGCTGCTGCACTTTATATCAATCGCACATGAATCTTTATCAGTTTCAGACACCCCTTCTGGTGCTTTCATGGATACCAAGCTCAACCCCGATTCATCAACTTTTGTTTCCAATTTCCTATTATCTTCAATGGCATACTCAGTCTGAACAGACTCAATTACAACCACAGTTTCAATCACTTCTTGATTAGCCAAATGGTTTGAATTATAACTAGTTCCCTGATCAACCTCGAGCAATTTATTATCACTAATATTTTCTTGATCATGATTGTCCTGACCCTTAACTTCCTCAAGCCCCTCCTCTAGCTCCATATCAGATCCGAAATCCTTGCCAACCTCTCCTGAAGTTCCAGCTTCTTCACTTATACCAACTCTTCCACCCAAGCTGTTCCCATCTACTGCATCAATTACGACCACAACCCCTTCAACCAAATGACTCAAATTTCCATCTTCCCCTTCATGAACCAGACCCAATACCTCACCTCTTCCCTCGCTTCTGTTTCGATCCATTAACAATTTGTTCACCCTCAAGCCTCAAAAAATACTTCAAACAATGCCACAGTACAAACCCCACCTAAAAAAGCTCCTTTTTAGAATAAAAAAAAAATTAGGGAGGATGAACAATGTGATCAAATGAAAGGTGGAAAATACATATCTTGCAACGACCCACTTCCTGATTTGAGCAGATATTATCACAAATAATCAATTTAAAATAAATGGAAACTTGGGGTGTCACCTATGAGATGGATGACCTCACTTTCAAAGAAACAAACCCCCAAATAGCCGCAAAGTGATGGGGTTTACCTCAAAATATTAAATTCCACAAACTATCTCAAGTAGGATATGTTTCAACTTTCAATCCAACCCACGCCAGGTAAAACCTGCGTGGCTTGCTTCAATTCAACAGGTTAGTGGAAGAAGAAGAAAAATATCATTTTAAGTGGGGAAATAAAATAGGAACAGGGTTAGGTGAAGAAAATGCTTAATAGGGAAAGGCAAGGATTTTGATTTTTCAGTGCAATTGGATCATTAGATGATTTGGGTCAGTGAAATAAAAGGGTAACTTTGTCTTTATTGGACAATTCTAACAGAAACCCACCTACTATTACATTAAGGGTCTTGCTAATTCTTATTACATACATTATTATTAATAAAAGATAGATTCGGATGATTATGATAGGAGTATACTCCTACAATGGATAAGCATTTATTTATTACTATTAATTAAATATTAATTGCAGAAATTTCTCATTGAATGTTATCTGGGACACGGAAGAGTTTGTGATGTGAGTATAGGTTGTAACCGCAAGTGGGTGGATTGTGTATGTGATGTGTCTACTTTACATGCTATGCTAGTGCCGTAACCAGAACCTTAATTGATGGCTGTGGTGAAGTAGGAGAAATTTTCATGGACTTTAAAAATTGCTAACTAACAAGAAAAAAAAAATGGACTCATCCAGTTTTTACTACTGGCCACTAATCTGTTAGCCAGAGGCTCAGAAGAGTGAATATTATCCATTAATGTGTTCCCTTTATCTGTGTATGTTGTTAATTTGTTTTTTATTTTTTATTTTTAGTTGGTGTTTGTCGTTAATTAATATTATTTTATCATTGTGTGTGTATGTTGTTCATTTGTTCTTTTATGCGGGTGCGTCTTGTTGTTGTCTCCATGTGTTGTTAATTTGTTCTTCTTTTTATGTTGTTATAAGTTTGGAAAATTATGAACTTCACAATTAAATCTAAGTTATACTTTAGAGTATGAGGCAGTCACTTATCTCATCCAATGAGTCACTTATCTATATTATTTTTCTTATTTTATGTTGTACTTTTTTCTACCCAATAATAATACTTTGGTCAGAACCTACAATCTCATATATGTTACTCAAACTCGTCATCATGGGGTTGATCCTAATGAGTTTATTTTCAACGTAACTTTCACTCATAACTATTAAGAAAAGAAAATTTTTCTTTCACTCTCCTTGTTTTTATGCAACATTTTTTAAATTTAATTTTAAATCATAATATTTTTTACTGCCTAAATTGAAATAATAAAAATACTATTAAAATTAAAAGTTTCTTATTCGTATACATTTAAATTTATCTTTATCTAATATTATCTATGTCATTTATTATTCTTTAGAATATATTAAAAGATTAAAAAAATTAACATTAATAATTTTGAACTTCTTTATTTAATATATTCACACTACTTTTTTATTTGATTTTAGGTTATAATAAGTAAATAATTAATAAATTGAAAAGTGACATTATTCTTTGAATGTTGTTATTTAAATTTTAAAATACACCATCTTTTATATTTGATTTTTGAGTTTTATTAAAAGTATTAATAAAATCTAAAAATTACTCGTAAATTGTATAAATTAAAATACTTGTATTAATTTTTTTAGGCAAAAGGTGAGATCAAGCAAACCAACAAAGATATGACACCTCGATCCTTGTTGCACCTAAAACTCATCTTGAAATATATTAATCCAAAAAAGAATGCTAACAAAACACTTGAGAGGGTTAAACCACACCCAAGGAAGACAAACTACAGGAACCTATACAAAGGGAGTCCATTCTTGTACCTAAGGAGTTCCTGAGAAACAAAAGATGGTGATAGTCCCACCAAATATATCCAGTATGTTGTGCACCAAAAGAAACAAGTTTATCAGTATAAGCATTGCCTTCACGATAAATATGAGATAATCTAAAACTAAAATTATTACTGTAATTAATACAATTTAGCCATTTGTTCTAAAGGTTCCAAGGAACCGAAAGAGGATTAGAAAAGGCATGAGTTTTATAGGGGAGCCCTTGGTTCCACCCAAGGACAGCCCTTGGTTGCAGTGGGGAACGAATCCAGGAATGTATTAAAGGGAAGATCAAAAAATATTTTTTCACAATAATTTAAATATCTAATTTCTAATAAATAATTATTTAATGAATAATTAGTTTTATAAAAAATATTTATTATTGATTTTATGGCAAAATTAGAAATTAATAGGATCTACTACTAAAAGAAAATTAAGAAAATGTTAACTAAACCTCCTATTTTTTGTTATTATTTTTTTAATATATTTAAAAAAAAAATCATTTTTCTCGTACAAATACATAAGAAGTGGTGAGGGAGGGAGGAGGGAGTGGAGGCGTGTCGTCGGTATTGCATTTAATCCACGGGCTAGATGAGGGTCTGCATAAAACCTGCTTAATACTGTCATTATTCCTAGGGTGGCTCAGAACAGAGAAATTTTTCATGATCAAGATGCAGAAGTCTTGCATAGAATTGCTCGAGGGGCCTTTAGAGGAAGACCCTGATAAATGCACACCAGAAATGACAGAATTGAGGCTAATAGAGAGATTGTCAAATTTAATTTTGTTTCTTCTAACCCAAATGTAGAAGAAAGCATAGGTGATAACCGCAACAACATCACAGGCTTGCTTTGATCTTTTTTCATGTAAATTTAAAGAATATTATAGTTTGGTATTAATGCTACTGAAAGAGGTAGAATCCAGGTTTCAACTTAACATAGTTGTAAAAATTATAGTTTGGAATTCTGAAAAATGCTTAAAAGTCCTTAAAATAAAGTAATTGAAACATATAAGAAAGAGAAATTCAACGCCAGTTAATCCATACGTTTTGATGATATACTCCTAATTACATTAATACCTTTTGTAGTTTCTTCGACATTTACATGATATTTTTATATTTTTTTTCTATATATATATATATATATATATATATATATATATATGATTACTTGAAATATATCAACTAAAACCTTTATCACTTAAAAAAATTACATTGAATATTTTTCTTATAAAAAAATTGTTGTAAAATTAAACAAGATCATGTAAATTTGAAGAAAGTACGTGAAGTGTCAGTATAATTTGTTTTAAAGAAATTGTAGCTATACATGCCCATTTGCTGATGGCTTCCTCATAGATGTAATATAAGCTCATTAGTCTTTTAATTTTTGGGAAGTTGAATTTTTCTGCGAGATAGAATATTCAAAACTTCAAACACATTTAGACTTTAGACCATATTGTGGATGCTGTCCATGAAATTATCCCACAATATGTGCTTGCAACCTTGAGCATTGATCTTCATTGGGAGCCAGGAATAGTCTAATGCAATATTAGTTATGTGCGATTATGCTCCTTGTATCAAACTGACTTTGTGGATGATTAGGTAAAAAAAATGATTTAAAAATTGGTGTTAGACTCAATTTTTTGTTGTAATTGGTAGATTTATTTAATTACTAACAAAAGGATCTGGTTTCCACTGACATTCAATTATTGCCCATTGTGATTTCCTACTCTTTGGAGTTGATCATATGGCAAGTATCTTCTATACTTTTGACATTATAAATTTACTATTTGCCTTGACAATGATATATTTAGTGGGAATGCATGTCATCATTATTTAAAAGAATCCTAATTAATAATGGCAAAAGCAAATTTATTGGTCAAGGTTAGATTAAGAAAAGAACAGGATATTAACGTCAACAACAACAAAAAAAAAACAGGATATCAATAAAAAGTCGAGCAAGAAAAAACATACAGGAATTCCCATATATCAATATTTGGTCTCCGTCCATCGGGGTGATTTTCCATTTTTAGTTTAAAATTTGAATGAATTAAAATTAGTTTTAATTTTGAGTTTTAGTTATTTAATTTTTGAATTTTTCGTTTTAGTTCTCTTTTTTAGTTTTAAAAAAATTATAAATTATAAATAAACAAAATAAGTTAACAGTTCTATCTTATGTCATTCCACTTAAATAATGTAATATAAAAAATAGACACATAAAAATAATTAAATATGCTAAAAAAATGGTAAAAACTTTGAAATATATAATTTTTACAATAAAAATAAATATACTAAAAAATAACACAATCATTTAGTAAATTTATATAACGCTAATGTTGGTAGTAATAACCCTATAGTTAAGGTGGTGATGACGGTAGTAATATTAGTGATAGAATGACGGTGGTTGTATAGAGAATGCTTTTTTAAAAACTAAATTCTAAAAAAAAAATATTGGCTTTGAAAATCAACCTCATAATACAGAAATTTCTCGGCAATACCTAAATTCTTTGCTTTCTTAAGTGTTTTTTTCTTAAGTGGATCCGTGCATGAGTAATAAACAAATTTGTCTTTTTTAAATAAAATAAAGAAATACTTACCGTACCAATTTAAGTTGACCAAACTGCGAATACTAGATATAATACCGGTTGTATTTATATAATGTACGCAAGGGGATCCACTTCTACTTATAAATCATTTAATACATTAGACATATTTGTTTTGTTGATATATACAGCTCACTAGTATAATTAGTGGCGTTTCTTTTAAATTCAGTACTAAACCTTCGAAGAACGAAAAGGCAAGTGATATGCAGAGAAGATGATTTTGAGTATTTTGCCCCTTTAATCTCTTGGTGCTTTTCTATTAAATTGGATTTATCAACTCTAACCTACAAAAACGTCGATGGTAGAAAATGTATAAGATATTTTTGGGTAAAAGGTAGTAGCATTGATATAGTTGATGTGATAATATATATAATTAAATATTAAAATGGCAGTAATTAAAATAAGGGTTTTGTTAATCATTGTTTTTAATACATTGATTAAAAATCTAAGACAAAAATAACAGTGAGTGGTTTTAGGATATTGGTAAACAACTAAAAAGGAAAAAAATTTATTAAAATGCGTAAATTATGTTATTTATGATTTTTTTTCGTTCTTCAATAATTTTCACAATAAATAGTTTTTAAAAATTTTCTAATCAATTTTCTAAAAATACTGGTTAACAAAATTTAATTTTTTTAATCAATATTCTGGATACACGGATTATCATTTGCCTCAAATAAATGGATATGTGATCTAAAATTACTAGATTTCACATTAATTGACCCATGGCTTATTGCCAAATGCCAATGGAAAAATGGGGGCCTACATATATCAGGTGATGAGTGATGGTAGGGCATACACGTTTCCAGCTAATAGTGACGTATAAAACAATTGGCATGCGATGTGAAACCAGTGGCGGGCCACAGTCAATACAATCGCATGTGACTAGTAGTTGACTCCAATGCCTACAGCCACATATATCCATTCTGCATTAATCATAAATAGACATCTCACAAATCAAATTTCATTTCTTTCTCGACGGAATGAATTATGGAACCAGAGAACCTCGGTTATGAGATAGAGAATAAGGATCTATTTTGGATAAGTTTCTTAAGTAATTTTAAGAGAAAAAATAATAAAAAAGGTAAATTTTTTCATAAATTAAAATAAATTTTTTATTAACTATTGTAAAAGATGAAAAAATCTATCCAAATTAACTAATAAATGACTCAATTTTAACTCATAAAAAAACTCATTTCATATTTTTTTTCAAAATGTTTTTAGATAAACTTACTCAAATAAATCCTTATACAAATACTACTAAAAAGGAAATATTCATCTCAAATCTTATTATTTTATACTTTTAAACTAATCCTTTTTAATTTTTAAAATTCACTCCATGCCAATAACAACATGGTAATAAAAAAATACTATTTTCTTCTTAAATTCAAATTATATATACTTTTATATTTATTTATTTATATTAACTGTATGTATCTTCTTACAATTTCAGGAGACAATTTTGTTGATATAAGAAATTGGTATATAACATTAAACTGTTGGCACAAACCCACAATGTTTATTTTAATAAATAAATTTCTTTTAGATAACGATTATACTAACAAGGACAAAACATTTTTTGTCTATTAGGATATAGATATTTTTTTAGTGAAGAAAGCATTTTAGCTTATGATATGATAGTGTTTATGGCATGTAATGTAATCTCGTTTTATAATTATTTGCGTAATGAATCCGAAGTTGATCTTCCATGATAAATAGCTTTTTGTTGAAGTGATTGCATTTTCAATATAATAATTAAAAAAAATGTTGTGGTGGACCTAACTCCTAAGTGATTTAATCTTTATTATATTATTTTCTTTCCTTTGGGTCCAGAGTCCAAAGGCCATGGTAGGCCATGAAGAAGTCCCGCGTCAAGGGGGAAAAACGCTAGTTCCTGAAAGAGTACACGTTACCAGATTTGGACTGCACCACTACTGACAGATATTACACTTATGACAGCACCAAAAGCCAGGTTTGAACATTTCTGCCATTTTTTTTAGTTGGTACAACATTTATGGTATTCAAATCCACAGCAAAAAAAATTAAAATATTGCAATTTAAAAAAAATTTACAAGAATATTACAGTTTTAAAGGTATTTATAAATCTATGGTAATCAATCATGTCGATATAGGACGTATCTGGAGCTGAATCACGTCGATATAGGACATGACTGGAACTGAATCATGTCGATATAGGACGTGACTCACGAAGTGGTGACACATGTCATTTTGAGACACGTGTTATTTTGCGGGACGATGTATATAAACTTCGGAAGGTCATAACTTTTGATTGGAACGTCCGATTGAGTCGAAACTGGTGGTGACGCGCTCGAAATTGAGAGGAGAAGCTCTCAATTATGTCAAATTTTTTTTTCAAAAGATGTCTCTAAGTACCTCAAAATTACGATTTAATCTTTGAACCTTCAAAAAATTTTATTGGTTTCTAATTTTTTATTTATTCAATTAGTGAATTGCATGCTATTTTTTATTTTTCTAATTACTTCTCTCAATTTCGAATTCCTTATGTTTAGCTAGCAGGTATATAAGATAAGTCATCCCTTCAAAATGAAAGTAAACAAAATAACTGTCGAAAATTTCAATTGCTTATAGCTACAAACAAAACAAAACAATGTCCCGAGTCGCCTCCACCTC
>CM023955.1:7219924-7261466 GCA_013407115.1 Glycine latifolia | reverse complement strand
ATTGATGATTAAGTCTAATCATTATCTATGTGACCATACTTGCAAACGTATAGAAAAATCACATCATGTATCTTGTTAGACTGGAACAACTCCCATTTCAAATTGGAGGTTGTGTTAAGAAACTTCCAAGCTGCCTGGGACTTAGTGAAGTTCACAAAAGTGTAATCGTTGTTCATCTTAGTTCTGCAAAGCATGAAATTAATCATCAATAAACAGTTTCCACACACATCACGAAAAAAGAGAGTGAGAGAGAGAAACGCTAGCTAAACATAAGGAATTCAAAATTGAGAGAAGTAATTAGAAAAATCAAAAATTGCATGCAATTCACTAATTGAATAAATAAAAAATTAGAAACCAATAAATTTTTTTGAAGGTTCGAAGATTAAATCGTAATTTTGAGGTACTTAGAGACATCTTTTGAAAAAAAATTGACATAATTGAGAGCTTCTCCTCTCAATTTCGAGCACGTGGCCACCAGTTTCGACTCAATCGGACATTCCAGTCAAAAGTTATGACCTTCCGAAGTTTATATACATCGTTCCGCAAAATGACACATGTCGCAAAATGACACGTCACCATCTGGTGAGTCACGTCCTATATCGACGTGATTCAGCTCCAGTCACGTCCTATATCGACGTGATTGACTACCATAGATTTGTAAATACCTTTAAAACTGCAATATTCTTGTAATTTTTTTTTAAAACTGTAATATTTTAATTTTTTTGCCTCAAATCCACATTATATTAACTTTGAATATTAAATTAACATTGTAGATTATCTAAACATATCATAAACACATTCACAACACTTCTAACTATCGTACTAAATAAAAAGGTTTACATTTGCGTATACGGTATACTTAAAACAACTGTCATAAGCACAAGAGCCTTAACTCGTGAGGTATTACGTCTCTTCGAAGACAAAAGATTGTAAGAATAAATCCCAATGAGGCCAATGTATCATTTTAATACTCTTTGTGCATATTTTTCTTTTCAATCAGCCTAAAACTAAAATGCTAGAGACATCCCTTTATGCACAAACCCTTTTCAAGAAATTTTATGTACAACTTCACAGCCTCAAGTTAGATTCACAAATTAAATAATTAACATTTTAAAAAAGGAAAAACGTCACAAATAAAGGCTCTACCTGAAAATATTCCTAAGTATTTAAACCTTTAGAATTAAATTAAACTTTTGAACAAAACTAACTCAGGATAAAAGGAATGGAAGGGGAAATAAATATATTCCTATGTGTTATACATATTGATCAAATGCAAAACTTATGTACATTGTAGACTTTGCAAAAAGGAAGGGACTGTACCTAATGTCACCGGGGTCCAGAAAGCTCAATGGCTTCAATAATAAAGGAAGGTTCTTCATGAACATCACTATAATTTTGTGAGAAACTGCAGGTTCTTTCATCATATAGGTTAGTCCCCCCTTGTGACTCCTCTGGCCTCACTAGAATCTTTAAAGCTTCTGACATCTTGCCGCAAAGTGGGATGCGACTGAGCACATTATAAAGACAACTCCACTGCTTTCTCTAACTCTACTTGATCAAAACATCCCCTAAGATCCCTATCAACTAGCACTTCCAGCGGCTTCTCCTCAAACAAGGTTCTAACCTGCAGGAATTCAGCTAGTTGTTCAATGCAAAGTCTGGAATAAAAAGCCATGAATTTCATGAAACTGGATTTTGAGCAAGACACACAGAATTAGTGGTGGAGCCTGGTGGAGACCAACGATGATCATGACACTAACTAAAAAATAAAATTTGCAGTTATTAAGTGGTGGAATTTTTTTTTAATAATTATATATACTTATATAATTAATTAAGATTAAAAATAAAATTTGACAATACCTAAAAATAAAATTTGGCACTACTTAAAATTTGGGATAGGCTAAAAAATTTTACTAACTCTGCCACTGCACAAAATGCTTCAGTATTTCACAGCAAGTGTAAAACAGGTAAAGCAACATTATTAGCAAGCTAGGCTCAATGCAATCATATGGCAATGGTCTTAAGTCAAGATTATCATCATCTGAAGACCAAGGGAGCAGAAAAGACATTATATAAAAAGGTGAGTTTACAAACAATTTAAAAAATACTCACCCAATCAAGGATCATTCCCTTTTGGACCTGACCATTTCCAGCATCCAGTGCTTTGTGTCCTGTTATGAGCTCCAAAAGTAATATCCCAAATCCAAAAACATCTGTTTTTTCAGAAGACTGCCCAATTGAGAGATATTCTGGGGCAATGTGCCCTACAGTACCCCGCACTGCAGTAGTTACATGTGAATCCCTTTGATCTAAGAGCTTAGCAAGACCAAAATCCCCCACCACAGCTTCAAAACTTTCATCTAACAGAAGTCTGCAGCCTTAACATCCCTGTGGATTATTTTTGGATTGCACTGTTCATGCAAATATAGGAGACCCCGCACAGCCCCAAGAGCAACACGTATTCTCCTGTTCCAGTCCAACGATAGCTTTTCACGACAAGTCTCTGCTTGAGAACAAGGGAGAAGAGAAAATCTATTAAAATCTAGACTTAGGAATTTAATACCAGAAAAAATATATTCAACAAAGAACCTGCATGAATTAAGGTGGTATCACAAGATTTTTTTTAATATAGAATGCAGTAAACATTTCGATAATTATTACATATAATGTGCCACTTGAAAGTGATAGACTGCATAGACAAAATACAGAGAAATCACTAGTTACTGACATCCTGAGTAATGGAATCACTACATGTCATTGATTTGAAGACAGCTTTTTTCCAATTTCCATGTATCTACTCAGTTACAATATTTTACACAGCCTCAAATACAAAAATGAATAATATGAAACAAACCTCTCAAGCGATCAGCAACTCTGCCATTGGGCATGTAAGGATAAACAAGCAACCTTTCATCTGGTGTCATGCAAAATCCATAAAGACGCAAGAGGTTCCGATGCACATCCAAGCCAATCATCTCAACTTCCGTTTGAAACTGAACTTCTCCGGTGTAATTGGATCTTTCAGCCTCTTTACTGCCACCAACATTTTATTTGCAAGGCATCCTTTGTAGACAACACCAAATCCACCTTGTCCTAGGATATTTTTTGAATTGAAATTCCCAGTAGCAGTTTGCAATTACCGGAAGGAGAACCTCTTCAAATGGCCAATATCAAATTCACAATCTTGCTCCACTTCAAGTGTCAAATGTTCCAGAGTGAGGAAAAAAGTAGTGAGGAATATGTGCATATTCCATACTGAAGAAAAAAAGTAGTGAAGTTTATATTAGGATGTACCATAAGATGTGTAGAGAATGTGTGATCTGTACCAACAATGCAACCAAAAGACAAGAACCACCACTGAAATTACAAATGTGCAACTAAAGCCAATAACAGCAAGCACCCTTTGGTGATGACTACCACTCGTTTGAGATGACCCTGTATCTGCAATTGAATGATCATTAATATGTACCTCGATCTACTGATTACGAGGGTTTTAATTTAATAGATAGAGATTAAATGTAAACTACCATTTACTGGTTTTGAAAAGCCCATACAAATTTATGAGGAAGAGGTGCAGAGGAAATTGTTTCCTGAAATACTATCACCAGGGAAGTAAAATGTCAAGCGATGTAAGAAACAAGATTGATGCATGCAACAAAAGTTAAATATTAAAAAAAAAATTAAGCTAACACTTATTTCTAACATGGCAATAACCAGTCTCCTCAAGAATCTAGAGCTATGGCTTAAGTTTTCTGCTACATATATCATAAGTTACTTGAAATTTTTAGATTTGTTTTTAGTAAACAGTTAATATCTGAGGGTTTCCAAGAAATGGGCTCTAGTTGTATGCTCCTTGTATTACTTGAGTAAACCATTGCAGTAGTTTTATAAGCAACCACTGAACGTACAATTAGAAGCCTTTTTATGTTGTTCATTAAGAATATTAGAATTCACATAGCAAATATTAGGGGGAAATCATATACCATTGAAAAACTCACCTATAACCTTTTGCTAAAATTTTTGGAGTGGGACCACTGAGATTATTGAATGACAAATCCCTACAACATATGGTACAGTAATGAAATGTACTTTTAAGGATTTAAGCAAAAATACAATAAAACTGTGATAAAAAGTGCACACAAGAATGAAAGGCCTGTGAGATTAGCAACAACCTGAGGAATCTGTCCGGATAGTTTATTTTTGCTGAGCCGCCTGAAATACTTGGCATGAATAAACTAGGAAGTAAACAATTAGAGAAAGGCTACTGAATAAGCCAAATAAGTAATAAAAATATCACCATTGCTGAACTATTTGTCACACCACACTCACAAGTAACTAAGATGAGTCAAAAAGCCCAACGAATTAGGAATTTCTCCATCAAGCTGGTTACCAGAAAGGTCAAGGGTTTGAAGCTATAACAACTTATCTCGGTCGGGATTGGACCAGATAACTGATTGTTCTGCAATAACCTAAGAATACAATGGCAAAACTCAAATGATAAGAAAAGCTGAATAATGCAAATAATGTAAATGAAAAGCTGGACAACAAGAGTGCACATTCAAATGAAACAAGTATAGACCATTCCAGTTGCAACTCACAATGTTTTGAGATGGCTCAAATTTCCAATTCCTGAGGAAATCGTTCCGGATAAACCCACACTGGCCATTTCCCTGCCAACACCATCAAATTACCACCAATTATCAATATCCTCATAGCTTGAGAAAGAAATGCCACTAATAAGTAATAACCCTTCAAATATCAGAATTAATGGCATCAGGAAAACACATTGAAAAAACACTACGCTTCTGGTCTTCCCGAGACACAAAAATGCTAAAATGTTAAAACATATAACGTTATTCACAGCCAAAAAGAGAAGGAAGCAAGCTCAAGTGATAGAAATTAGCAACAAAAAGACTTACAGGGAAATGACATAACCATCGGCAGAGCAACCGACTATGTTTCAAGTACAAGGGTCAACCGAATTAATATCCCAACCATCCATGACATGCAACTCATCATTTATCTTACTCTTCATGGACATCAAAGCAGCCACTGATAACAACCCAACAACAGCAACAACAATCTCTCATTGAAACAGAGCTCAAAAGATGAGAAACAAGCAAAAGGAAGAAACACCAAACCTTCATAGTTGACACCCTTTGGAGAGCGAAGGCTATCAGTGCCATCAACAACAAGCACCCAATTCCACAGAAAAAGTGAAATGAGCCAAGCAACAACTTTGACATGTTCCATGAAACCCAAAAAACGATTCAAGTAGTGGGAAGCAAAAAAAGTTTGGAACTTTTCTACTGGGATCTTCGGCTCTGACATGTTCGCATGGTAACTGTGTTTAGCTTCATGGCAATGATCCTGTGCGGATAATCAAGTGAATTTCATGATCTGACACCATGCGTTGACTGTTCAGATCGTTAAAATTAAAAACGTTGGATTTTTTAGTTTAGGATCGTGATGGTGAATGGACGGTGAAGATGGAAGTGGTCGTTAGTGTTGATGATTAAGCCCGAAGCGCGAAATTTGATAGTTGGGTGGTATTTTACTATATTTTGACAATTTATAAATTGCATGTCTCGGAGATCAAGGAACTCACCCTACAAATAGTTTGACTGTGGAATGCCTATATTACCACTTAGTTGTTTAATTAATTCACACGATGCTGAAAGGGAAACCTATTGTTAGATTCTTCAATACCACATATGATGCGATAGATCATAGGTAGCTCTGTTTATATAACTATATATAGGAGATGAGATGAACAATTAAAAATCACATATAATGTTGAATTAGATTCAATTTTTCAGAATTAATTTTAATTTCACATTAAGAGTCAAAACAACAAATAATTATTTTCATTTTTTAATTTTTCATCATGATTTTGGAAGAAAAATAGATTCGAGTAGCTACCCAAATTCCAAACATACTAATAATTCATTTATATATGAATTTATTAGTAAAAGAAATTATTAAGTGATCTTAGATTATATGATTTCCATTAATTCTCATATGTAATCAAATGTTATTAATTTTTTTAAATAATTTCTCTATTAGTAGAGATGTTTGTAAACTAATTTAATTTAATGTAAATTCTACAATATAAATAAAATAATATTTTTATTAGATTTAAATTGAATTTTAAAAATTAATTCAATGTTCTATAATTAAACTTGTGTGCACATATATAATTTTAAGAGTTGTCAATGAATTTCATAAGCACATAAAAAGAAGTTTTTTTTTAAAAGTATATTCATTATATTGAAAATAAAAAAATTATTTAATGTCTTCTTTTTTGAGTAAATTAGATTCGCACTTCTTGTATTTTACTGAAATTTTACTTGATATTCCTCCTTTTTTGTATCCTACAAAAAATTTCTTAATTATTTAGCTTACATTACACCTAGACTTCATTATCTCTAAACACCGTTTAATAATCTAATAGAAATTAGACACATGTTGGTCACATGACTTTTAATGAAAATTTATGTCTAAAATACCCTCAGTTTCTTCCTCTCAACTTAAAAATATTTTAAGATTCTTGTTTCTTTTTTGTTTTTCTATAATTCGACATAAACTTTTTGTTGGACGGGAACACACTTTATTGGTATGTAGTGTTAACACTCTTCCTCTCATCCTTTGTTCTACTAACATACATTTGAACTTGATTCTCAACAAATATTGTCAACACATCATGATTAATCTTTAAGGAGAAGAATTTTATCACTAATAGTAGAACAAAACTACAAAATAAAAGGGTGACATAGTGACAAATTTAAATCATTAGCAATGTTGTTTACACAACCATATATTCTAATTCATCTATTGTGTTCTTGCGATCCTAAATATCAATACTATTTTAATTAACACTAATAAACAAATGATTCTCGTTCATCCATTGTGTTTTCTGTGGTCCCAAACATCAACACCATTTTAATCAACAATAATAAACAAATAATTTACAATTCATCCATTGTGTTTCCTGTTGTCCTAAACATCAACACTATTTTAATCAACAATAATAAACAAATTATTATAAAAATCGTAAGTGATCTCGAGTCGATCTCTCATTGAAACCTCATTCAGAAATAGTCAACAATAAACAATCAAAATTAAATAAATAATCTTAAAAAGTAACTTATATATAAGGTTCAATGGCCACTTACAAATATAATCCTAGCATAAACAGAAATCGTAGAACAAGAAGAGAAACAGAGCGCTCGTGAACGTCGAAGAAAAAGACAAACAGAGGCGCTCATGAACATCACAAACTAGAAGAGAAACAGTGGAGAATTTGCGAACAGGAACATGAACAGTGAAAAACTCACGAACGGTGAAGAGGAATGGAACGTGAATATTGTGAAAGAAAAAAGAAATCGCACCTCTGGACGCTGAAGAATTAGTTTTCACTCAAAATCAGCGATAGAATTATTATTATTATTAGTATTATATCATTATCATATTATTATTATTATCATTATTATTATTATTATTATCACATAAAATGCTTAAAATTCTACATAATGTGTTAATTGCGTTAGTTCAACATAATTATGAACAAATAATTGTTTTAAAAATATCATAAAATCCTATTTTCTAAGTAGCGGAAAAATACTCACATATGCTTGGGGGATACATCCAATTATCAACAATTAAATTAAATTTTGGCTTAAATATTTTTTCATCTGCAATTTAATGTTTTATTTTCATCCTTGTAAAAAAAATCATCTTCTTCCTTATAAAATATATTTATTTTATTTTTTATCACTTTAGATAATATATTTTTTTCACTATTCAAAGCTTTTTTTTATATTCAAAACACTATTTTAAGAATAAAAAATAAAACAAATACATTTTACCATAACTGAAAAAAATACTAAATTACACTTAATCCATGAATTTTCATCATGCAAGACTTGAAGAAAATCCATGTGCAAAATCCTTACCACTTCAGCTTGCAGATAGTCTATATAAGTTAATAAGAACGCAATAAAATCATATGGATCTACATAGTTACTCCATACATTACATGACTCGAGTTAAACTCAAATTGTAAGAGAAAAAGTTCATATAATGTCTGGCAACATTTTTTAAATAAATTACATATAATATCAACATAAAAAAATTATGAGCACTGTTAGCATCAAAATAGCTAAAACTTAAGAATTGAAATTCAAGAAATAATAAAAAATGAAATGTGGAAACTTTAGAAAGCAGCATTAAAGAAAAACAGATAGATAGTACAACATTACATTTCACAAGGAAAGGAACTGGTCAACAACATTACAAATCGTCAATTACATTAACAAGAGGAAACCAAACCCAACAACCCCACCATCAAAACTCATGTGGACCCTCCTCCCCTCCTTCCATCTAAGGCTTTTGTTTTCCCCTCACAGAATCAATCTAAGTTCTGCCATTTCAGGCCAAATATAATTTACTACTATATGACACATAGACCTTTACAATAAACAAAGGCTATTTAGCCTGAGGAAATAAGATCCACCAATAGCAACAGAGAACTAAAAAGTATACCTATGCTGATGGATCTCAACTGCAGCCATCCAGCACCCCAAGTCTCAGTCTAGGTTCAGCTTGAAACTACACTGGTCAGGCCACAGAACATGCTAATTTAGACAAAAATAACGGCGTCACTTTTGTTTAACTTATCAACTAGTATACACTAAAGCCCCCCTATAGCTCATCATCATGATCCTGCTGGACGAACAAATTGCAGCCCTATTTGCCGCTTCACGTGGTCAGGTATCAATTTGTTAACAAGCTCTGGAGATGCTTCAGATAACTGTCAACAGAGAGAATCACAATATAGTTGTCCATTATTTATGATTTTTAGATTGGATGTTCATAAAGATCATTAAAAGGAACGCAGTGCATGTATATTTTTCAATACATTGCTTTCTGTACTCAAATAGATAAACACACAAAGACAGACACTTAAAAACAACCAGACAGATATAAAGCTAAGAAGATGGATCTGTGGACCTTTCTTAGGCCTCTAGACTTATTTAAACCTTTTTTAAAAACTATCAATTTTATTCCTAATCTTGAAATGGTCTGTACAAATAGTTTACTGCCAGAGCACCAGTATGATGAAGAAAGATAATTTAAGGACTTACTTCCTGTTTGAAGTTAAATAGAGGAGGAAATGGACGACCATTTGGCAGGCGAGCATGGGGTTCTCGAAGTTCATCAAAGAAAGGATTTGCACATGCTTCAAGCTGCATAACACAAATAGATTCTCCTCAAATTGCTGTGCTAGCTTTTCTATAGAACATTCATTGATTAATCAAATTCATGAGAATTATAGGGTGATGAAAATAATCTGATACTAAATTAGTTTGAATGCAAAAAGTGGAAAAAAAAAACACTAACCGCAGTGCATCGGAGACTTGGGGAGTATTGCAAAAGCCGGGATGCAAGATCAATTGCTTCTGGAGGCATCTTTTTGTGGAATATCTACACAATTTTGATGTGTTAGAATGTCCGGGAATGTTTACATGCTAATTACAGTTTAATCATCTGAAAAACCAGTTGTCTGAAAGTAGATAAAATTTTAGACCTTGTGCCATGGGTGTGCTTTTATCTGTGGAAACCTAAAGTCATTGTAATTGGGATTCATACAGCGTACTTCCTCTCGAGTGGGTGTGCCAAGCACCTGCAATACAAAATTTTATAAAGGTGACTTATAATGACAAGGATGGCATGACAAAGGAACATAAAATACATGTTAACACCAACTGCACCTTTATAATATGTACGAGCTGGTCTACTGCATTTTCACCAGGGAATAATGGCTGCAAAAGTTTAAATTGTTTCAGATAACACACATGGGTGGAAAATACTTAAGAGAACATTTACTTCATTTTGCGGTAGATTCATATAATAGTACATAGTAATAATAATAATTAATGAAAACAAATCAATGACACAAACCTGGCCCAAAAGAAGTTCAGCAAGGACACAGCCAGCTGACCAAATATCAATTGAAATTGTATACTCTGTGGCACCAAATATAAGTTCTGGAGCACGATAAAATCGTGAACATATGTATGATATATTAGCTTCACCTTTTACCTGATGAGACAAAATTTGAAGGTTAGAACAAGAAACGTTCTGTCGGAAAAGAGGGAGGGGGCACAAAGTGAAATCAATTTATTGGATATTCTAAGATGAGTAGTAGTCCCACACCCCCACACTAAAACACAAGCTCGATGCATGCAGAACATGATAAAAACCTCCAAAAAAAACAAAAATTCCAATATGTGTACACACACACACACACACACTCTGGTATGATAGATATCTTGAAAAAAAGGAAAAAACAGAGAGCTCCACAGCTTGCTGTCGAGCAGAACAAGACATTGACACAAGAAACGGAAAAATCAAAACAAAGTAAAAATTAGACCCGCTTCATTTAAACTGTCAAAACTTTATGGCCATTGATAGGTGTGGAAAAGATAATGGTGTGGAAAAGATGGACATTCTAAGTTAATACTTTGTCGATACAAAAGATAATGGTGTGGAAAAGATGGACATAAAACTAAGCATACCAAAGCAAAATAAGACCTACTAGAACTTTTGCACTTCCAAAATCACATAGCTTCACTTGGTGTGTAAGAGGATCCACCTGGAATGTACACAGAATGATATCAAAGTCAGAAATATTGAGTACTTTTTTAAGAATGAATCTGACTATATATTCAACAACATATAAACAAACCAATATATTTTGAGGCTTCAAGTCTCTGTGGCAAACTTTGGGCACAGTGTGGATATAAGCCAACCCCCTGAAAATCTGCATGCATGCCACAAACTTTTATCAGGCATTGAGCAAACAGATCAGAGATATTTATGAATACCCGAAAGTATGACACACACCTGGTACATGTAAAGTTTTACATAGATGATTGGCATTCTTTGATTAGCATTGGTATAGTGCTTAATGACTCTATACATGGACTCTGGAACATATTCCATCACCAAATTAAGAAAAAGCTCATCTGTACTTGTAGTTGAAAAGAAACAATGCTTCAGCGAGATCACATTTGGATGATCCAAAACACGCATTAACTGTAGTTCACGATTCTTGTATCTTCTGTCTTGTAAAACCTTTTTAATAGCCACTGCTTCCCCAGTTTCCAAGCATTTTGCCTAAGAGAGAAAACAAATTATCAGCATGTGGTAGTGACAGCCAGAGTAATGAATCTAGTAGTAGGTTATCACCATACCTGGAAAACAATTCCAAATGATCCAGTTCCTACAACCCGTTCTGCCATGTAACTAATAGTCTACAAGAATGATTGTACAAGACATTATATTTGCCATCCAGGATAAATGTCATATGGCCTTTTTAACAACCCAGCAAATAATTCGAGAGCAGTATTGTTGGCAGAATGGAATTTACAAATATAATACCTGTTTGGGTTCCCCATTTTTGCCTCCAATAGTTGTAGATATGATGTGACCAGTGAGGGAATCATCGCCATTGGTGACAGAGGAAGACATCTCCTGTTAAAATCGTCAAGTTTCCAACAAGGTATAAGAAATCTTAGAATTTTAACTTTCTCCGACAATGGTTTCAGAAGTAAACGTTGGAAGAATACATTTAACCAATTGGCAGACATATCAAAAACACTAGGTAAAGATATCACATTTCAACAGCATATTTAATAATTCAAAAGTTGTGTTTTAGACATAACATGGAAAAAATCAGCTACGCAACTTAAAGAAGATATTAGGGAAATCCAGTGGTGGAAATAAGCGGCTAAAAAAATTAAAGACAAGGAACCATTAACTGTAGCAGCACTATGTTAAGAGTACAAACTTCAATTGAAAATGTTGAAAGTAAGAACTGATCGGAACGCAACGTGTTATGCTGCTAACATAAATTAAAGAAAAGCAACAGCCAGCAGCAGACTACCAAAAAACTGGATAAAAATACTGTAATCAGAATCAGAATAAAAGAATCTGGTAAATAACTAGCAAATAATCACAAGGTCATGACAAACAGAAAACGAATCGTTGATAGTCCAACATTAGCATAGGACCACAAGATTTATGATACAAGTGTCAGCAACAAATAAAACTTCAACTCGGCACAAAACCCAGTTCAGAACCTCTATACCAGATATACAAAAGGGAAGGAAAGGAAGAAAAAAAAATGAAACTTCACAGAAAACCATAGATCAACACGTAAATGAGCTAAATGGGTATTTTGCGTTAAGCTCAAAGACCAAATTTTTAGCCAAAAAAACCGAATTTCCCCAATAAGAAACCCTAACATCCCATTTGTCAACTGAGAAAGAAAACAAACAAAAAAAGAAATAAGAAATAGAGAAACAAAAATTACATATCCCGCATAATTCTAGTTTCATCCTCATAACAACAACAAAAGCCCCAAAGACATTTTCAACTCTCCCATTTCTGGGTCACTCAACTTTCTCGCCCACCAAACAATCAGCATAACAACAAGGCTAAAAAGAAGGGTTTTTTTTTGCATGAAAAGTACCTTATCCTCAGCCATGGCGGAGGGTAGAGAGAAAAGAGGGAGAATCTAAGAAGGGGAGAGGAAGAAGAAGAAGAGAATGGTGAGAGAGAAAATATGAAGGAAAAGAAGGACCCAGTCAGAGTACGAGAAAGACAAGTCCATGTGATTACAGCTCTACTTTTTCCACTCCTTTCTTTCCTATCTTTTTTTAATTTTATTTTCTATTTATTTGTTTTTCTTTTGGACTTTTCTCACCTTTCTTGACTAACTTTGCATATTAGGAAGACCTTGCTATTAATCACAATCATTAGGTGTGCTTAACTAAATAATAATAACAATTAAGTAAATATTAATTGGTGTTCTAAGTGTATTGGTTAAGAAATTTAAAGTATAAATATTTATATTCAAAGGCAAAAAAAATGTATTGTTCATGATCTTTTTTCCCTCTCATACAATTTATATGATAAATATTTTTATTTATTTATTGAGCAATGCCTTAAGGCATTAGTTAGCAAGATCCTAATAATAATATAAATGAAATTAATAAATAATAAAAAGGTATTGAAAGGAATAATGATGATGCTTTGATGGAGTTTTCTATTTTTAACTTTATCATTTTAACATCGGTGGGATGCTTCTTAAGGCGCATTTGGTAGACAAATTGTTTTTATTTTTTTAGGAATTTTAAAGTAAAAAATTATAGTTCTCATAATATTTGGTATATAATCAACAACAAAAAATATTATTAAGGAATTATGTTTCTTGAGAATTATTTATAGTTCACCTTTTAATAAAAAGATTTCTCAGTAAAAAACTAAAATCTAACTTTATCGAATGGAAGGAAAGATTTAATTATGTATTTTATATGAATCTTTAATTCTCATGAAACATATTAAGATTAATCAAACATATTTAATACATTCTCATGAATCACAATTCCTAAGAATCGACTTTCCTAAAAATCATATTTTCTAGATATAAAAATTTTCTCTCATACCTAACATCCCCTTGATTATAATGAGTTGAGGACCAAAAATGATTATTCCATCCAATTTCAAATATTAGCCTGATCATTTTTTCAGTTTTCACACTAAGATTTTTTTGGTGCAATACATGGTATTTTAGTTATATTTTATTATATGAAAGCAAGAGCCACAACCTCGCAATTAATTTTAAAAATCATAAATTAAGTTCTTAAATCTTAAAAATGTGTTAATACAAATCTGAAAGTTGTCCCAAAATTCACTCTTAACTATTCAAACTTGACTAAAAGATCTTGAGATTCAAGTTAGAAAAATAACATAATTATATATATATATATATATATATATATATATATATATATATATAAGATAGTTTTAATTTCCTGGGGTTATGTCATATGATAAACCCAAAATTATTTTCTCTATATTTTTCATTATATTGTAAAAATTATTTCATTTTAATATTCAATTTATTCTATCAGGCCAATTCATAATTTATTTTGTAAAGTCAATTGTTGATTTATCTATTAATTGACTAATTAACAATTTTCTTTCATTTTTAATTAGAAAAAAAACTATTATTAACTATCATTTTCATATCATTATTATATCATTCCCTTTATTTGTAGCCGTTATTGGATTGATTGCTGCAAGTGAGATGAAAAAATACTTCATATATTGTGGTCAAATTAGACAATGTTATGTGAGTCTTTTTGTTGTTACAAATTTATTGTCATATTTAAAATATTACAATTTAAATTTACATTTTTGGATACACAATTGTGTTAAATATTTGGAGAGAGAACTTTGTTGTTCATAATGATCCTACTTTTGAACGCGCTAGAGCTAACAAAATAAATTAAGTTGAGCCAGATTGAGGAAATATGGGTCCAAATAGAAATATATCTATTTGGATCGACTCAATGGACCTGCCCAATTAAACTAGACTCAAGAAATATAGGTATGAATTCAATTGAGCTTATTTTGGTTCGATATTTAAAAATATATTTTTTTTTCTTTAAATTTGTATAAATTTAAACAAAAATTACAACTTGCTAATATGGATTGATGAGCTATCAAACCTAGTTGAACTTAAAATGTTGAAATCCATACAGAATATGGGCTAGTCCAATCAAGCCCATTTTTCTTATTTGGCCTGATGGACCAAGTCGGGTTGGATCGCTTTGTCCATTTTGTCACCCCTAAGAATCCTTCTTTAAACCTTGAGGTATGTCTGATTTTAATAAAATCTCGAGATCCAACACACCTAAATTATTTTTTAGTAAGAAAAAAAATCATTTTATCATCCAAACTATTCTAATTAATTTGAAATTAATGTTATTTTAAGAGAAATTGAAATAAATGTTAAGAAAAGTTAATTATGGAGCTTCCAAATTAAAATAAAATTTGAAAGTTTAAATCATAGGTATTTTAAAAAATTGACAAATGACATTTTAAATAAAATGCTACGAACAAACTTATTTCTAAATGATTTTATTTATTTTTGAAAATAAAGAAATAAGAATGGCTTATTTTTCACTTAAAAAAAGAATATATATATTTTTTAATTTAATAAAGTGTGTTGCCACTTGTCGCACAAGTTAAGAAGGAGTTTCTCTTTTCTCTCTTAACTAAAAAAAAGTTATTTACCAAAATTTAAAGTAATTCAAAATTTGTCTGCTTTGTTCAAATAATTAGAATAGATTAAAAAAGGCTAGAGATTCGAAGACCAACCTCTTGATAAAAACAAATTAAATGATTCAGGATCAAGTGTTATGGCTTTCAATGGAACATGGATTGGGTAAAGACCCGCCAAACCATACAAGTAACGTAAACAAGCCATGTTTGTTGAAACATAACTCAATTCAGAATAGAAATGAAAAAAAGGTTTGTTGTTGGTACTTTCACTCCTTTGCTTGACAAAGATGGAATTGGAAAGTCTGGAAGCTGAAACTGTACCCCAACACCTGTTGTCAGTGTTGAGTTTGGTGGGAAGTTGTTGTTCCATATAAATATATGCTCATTCTTATTCCGTAAGGTAAGTTCTCAATGACTCATGCATAGTTGAGTTTACATCTTTTGCTTGGATTTCACTCATTCATCTACTACTATCTCAGCTGCATATCTCCATCACCTACTTCTTCGCTTCACTTGGAAACATACCAGAAAGCTCCACTCTTTTGCCTAATTTCTTATTGCCACCAAACTTGAATTCTAATGGATTGGTGGTTCAGTTTTCGAAGCCATAAGAGTCAGCAATACACCAGAAACATAGACTTTTTCAGGCTTCTTAGAGTTCCTTATTATTTTAGTGACCATTTTCTATCTTTCATTTCAGCTATTCATCATTGTCCATTGGCCATATATTATTCATCTTTATATGGGAAAAAGAGATGCATGAGGCCCTTGTGAATAGTTAAACTCATAAGTTTTAGCTACTACTTTAAGTTGATAATAGGCAGTAGTGTAATGGGGAAACAAGGGTCACATAAAAGTCTGCGTCCAGAGTTTCAGGGTTGGCATTCCAAAACTTTGTTACTTCATGGGCTGAAAAGTGATTCTTCAAAATGCAGTTATTGTAGGGGGCTCTATGTAGGGAGAAAGCACATCAGGGCCATTGTTGTCATGTTTGGATTGTTGGGTTGCCTGTTCCTTCTTGACTCTCTTATCATCTCTTATTTTGAGTTTACAAATCTTCAACCCAGTGCAGCCTCAAATAGTTCAAGTGTGTTTCAGGTACAAGTACCTCATCTCTTGCCTGATAGCACCCTCCTTGAATTCATATCTGCAAATCATTTTAGAGATTATATTAAACTTCTATGAAAGTACTTACAAAAGAAGAAATAAGAAGGAAAAATGAAATAAGTTTTTTCATAAGTTATAATAATTAGCTTATATATAAGTTAATAAGATTTTGGAGAAGCTAACATGAAAGTTTCTACAAATTAGTTTATGCATAAACTAATTTTATCTTATGGAGAAATTTATTTCATTTTTCGTCCTTATTTTCCTCTTCTACAAATGCTTATGAAAAAGTTTATCATATTCATGTCAAGATGTAGCTATTAATAGTGAATTAGTATTTAATCTTTATCATGACAAAGGCTATAGTCCTTTTCTCGGTATACTTATCAATTGAATCTAGACGTACTTTGATGTCAATTGTGATTCAGTTTCTAGCCATGACGAATGTACACTTTTGATTTCTGCTAGTAGAAGTTACAGACTATTGTTTGTTTACAAGTCATAAGTACTTTTCAGAGTTTTTCTATTGAAAATATAAAGTTTTTTTTTCAGTAGAGAAGCTCTAAAAGCACTTCTAGCCTCAAAAATACTTCTAACCTTGTATCTAAACAGACTCTATGTATCTATACTTTGGATGTGATGTATCTGAATATTAGGGGTGCACGTCTCAAATCAGTAGAATTCAATTTAACTTGTACTTAAAATTTATGATATTTTGCGTTGATATTTGCTGATTGGCATAAGATAACTAACGTATATTTCAATGAAAAGGGTAGAGATTCTTACATCTACAGCAAACAATCGCCAGTATATATGTATGAACGGCTTCTAAACTTGGCTTCCAGTGCTCTTGCAGAGGTTAGGATCAAATTTACAGATTGATAGGTTTTTAGACAAAAAAAAATATTTAGTATGTTAGATACTGTATTATATTTGAAGTTCATCTCTGTCTAATATTCTTAGCTTTTGTTACTACAGAAAGAGTTCATGCAAGAGTCATACAATTTATGGGTGGAACCATTTCGGCAGGCATCTTTATGGAAACCTTGTGCAGAAAGAAAAGTTCAAACCAATCCCAGTATGTGATTTTTACCTATGCATTGGTTGGTGTTATAAAACATGCAAAACATTTAATATGTATTTATTCCTTATACTATTATATCAGCAACTTATTATAAAAAATTATTTGCCTAGTATACTACTCTGTAACCAGTTTATAATCTGTGACAGGGAAGCCTGTGCAAAATAATGGCTACATCTTAGTCAGTGCAAATGGAGGTCTTAATCAACAACGAGTTGCTGTAAGTAGTGGCAGTTAATTCATATCATTTCCCACATTCAAATATCAACATTGCACATTACTAGAAGAATACAGATACAATAATCCATAATCGTGGAATAGAAAAGGAGGGGTTGCTCTTAAACAACAAATATGATAATGGATATCAAGCACGTAGTTGATTCTTATACATATGATAATATATGATCTTTTATCCTTTCTTTTTGTTTGGTATCTCCAATAATGGAAGTAATGAGACTACTGTAGTGATTACAGATTTGCAATGCTGTTGCTGTAGCATCTCTCCTTAATGCAACCCTAGTTATTCCAAAGTTTCTTTACAGCAACGTGTGGAAGGATCCAAGGTACGATATGTTCAGTACTAAAGTAATAACTGAACTTTTCACTTATACAGGTCTTGTTTTACTTCTTTTTATACAGTAATAGTTTTCATCTGTTCACTCGTGTTGATCTGGATGTGAATCCTGAAATAATAATAAATAACCAATTGCCTAATGTGATTTGAATAGTTAAATAATTACCTTAATTATCAAAATCTCAAGTTGCAGTATGATTTGGTGACATACACCTTCATTGCCAGATTGTAATTTCAATTGAATGACTCAACAGCTTATTAAATATTTAACTAAAAAAATGCAGCCAGTTTGGTGACATATATCAGGAGGAGTATTTCATGAATATCTTGAAGGATGACATCAAGATTGAGAAGGAACTTCCACCTCATATGAAATCTCTGGATGTAGAAGCGATTGGTAGCCAGGTTTGTAATCTTTTATCAGATGTACTTGAGAAGACAGATTGTACTTGTTATAACAACTTCAATAAACACCTTGCATTTTAGATTACAGATGCAGATCTTGGCAAGGAGGCCACACCTGCTAACTATATTAAAGTTGTGCTTCCTCTTCTTTTGAGAAATGGAGTTGTTCACTTCCTGGGATATGGAAATCGACTTGGTTTTGATCCAATGCCTTCTGATATTCAGGTCATACATTTACCTACTTACCTCGGTTGTCTAGTTGTCAATAGGTTGCTACATTATCAGAAGTTTGCCTTATATGCAATATTCAGCTGAAAATAGGACTGTTATTGGTTTACCACATACTTTATAGTTTATTTGAACTTATCTTATGACATAAACACTTATAGTTTATGATATATTCTTAAGCTGGTTTTAGCTTATTTCAATAAACTCTCCAGAATAACTTATGAAAACAATTTACAACTTATATGAAAATAATTTAACTTTATTTCCTCTTCATTTATAGAAAAACCTTATGCATAATTACTTATATGATAAACACTGATTTAATAAGCACCTAATTAAGCTGTTTAGCCAAACAACCAGAAATGTGCATCATTTCGTTACGATCAAATATCTAATTGTTACCTTATAAGGCCTTAGTTTAATTTAAAGGAAATTGAGGTTAAAGTTGTCCCTTATGGAATTTCATAATCATGGATAATGACTAATGAAAACCCTTATGAGAACTTCTTTTGGATATTTGGTCCAAAACATTTTTAAGATTTCCCACTTGGCGACTACTGCTTGTGCACAACACCATCTTTTCACACATGTACTTAATGTTAACAGAAGCTTCAATAAAGCAATAACGGTAACATATATTCTTCTGTTCTTTCCTTAACCACCTAGTCACTAAGATTTGCTATCCGTTTTATATGATCTGATTAATTTTGTTCTATGTACTTCACAAATCATTTTCCACCAAACACTACCATTTGGACAGATATTTTTCATTTTCATTATGCAGTAATCAGATCAGAACAATTAGTTAGTGTTGTTTGCATCAGATCTTCACTCTTCATTTATTCATATTATAGTAGTTAACTTAAATGTTCTAAAAGGTTCAAGGTATTTAACCTTTGCAATGCTGATGCATTTATATATGTTTGAAATAATTGCATTTGCAGAGGTTAAGATGCAAATGTAATTTCCATGCTTTGAAGTTCGTGCCAAAAATTCAACAAATTGGCTCGTTATTGATCCAAAGGATTAGAAAATATGGTGCTCGACGCAGCATGTTAGACACCCAATTGCTGGGGAAGTTCATCCAGAACAATGAATATCATGAAGCTAAAAGGGGCTCAGCAAAATATCTTGCTTTGCACTTGAGGTTTGAAATAGATATGGTGGCCTATTCCTTATGTGAATTTGGAGGTGGAGAAGAGGAGAGAAAGGAACTACAAGCCTATAGAGAACGCCATTTTCCTCTGTTTCTTGAGCGCTTGAAGAAGAATTCAACGTATGCATGTTTCTACTATATGCTTTTCAACATGGTGTTTTGGTTGCTACGTATCCTTGTAGTCTTCTAATATAATATTTTTTGCACGCAATATTGATGCTTATAGCTCTATTTCTCCAAAGCATTTGAGAAAATTGGGAAGATGTCCGTTGACACCAGAAGAAGCAGCACTTGTTCTAGCAGGTCTTGGTTTCAAACGGGAAACTTACATTTACTTGGCTGGTTCTCATATTTATGGGGGAAACTCAAGAATGGAACCCTTCACCAGCCTCTATCCCAATGTGATCACAAAGGAAACCCTGCTTACATCCAATGAACTGGAACCTTTCAGGAATTTTTCTTCTCAGGTAATTTGGTATTATATCTATTATCATTTTCATTCTACCATTTTTTTAAGAAGTCTCATTCAGGTTAAGTCATTATCCCAATGTTCAATGTCGAGTCATGTTCTTGACAATACATTGCTAGATTTTATTGAAGTGTACCCAAGTACATGTTAAGGTTCAGAATCAAATAGGCACTTTACTTGGTTTATAACGAGGGGAAATTCATTAACGACGATTTTTATCTGTCACAATATTGTTAATGTCAACTAATAATGTTAACTTGATGTCAATGCAGTTGGCTGCTTTGGATTTCATTGCATGTGCAAGTGCTGATGTATTTGCTATGACTGACTCTGGTAGCCAACTTTCATCATTGGTGTCTGGATTCAGAACATATTATGGTGGCGATCACGCTCCTACATTGCGGCCAAACAAGACAAGGCTAGCCGCAATTTTGAGGGAGAATGACACCATAAGATGGAACAGGTTTGAAGTCAGAGTAAAGAAGATGATTCTTGAAGCTCAGAAGGCTGGCATTAGGAGTTATGGTCGAAGCATTTACAGAAATCCCAGGTGCCCTGAGTGCATGAGCAAACAACATTAGCTAGTCCTTGCATTATCAGACTAGAACACTTGTTAATATAAAACACTTTTGAGATTGAGTTTCTTTAGCCATTGTTTTTTAACATGTTTGAATTCAAGGCTAGAAGTGCTTGTGAGAGCTTCTCCACTTAAAAAGCTCTAAAATTTCAGTAGAAAAACTCTCATGACTTGTATTCAAATAGGTCATTTTATTTTCTTTCCTGTATCATATCTTATTCACGATCCTATATGCAAAAATAAAATTGTTTTATTATTATCAAAGATTGAATTTCTATTTATCTAATTCGTGGTTAGTATTATTGTAATTAAGTGTTAAAAAGAACATATCGTACAAGTTCGAAATTTTTGCATTAAACAAGATCCAAGTGCATAAGGGAATAAAAAAGTATTTATTGCAGACCACAATGAATGGGTCACGATCTTCTCTCCAACCTTCTTTCACTAGATCATTTCTCCTCTAGCTCCGTTTTTGTTGCCTGTCCAACAACATATGAGATATATTGTATCAAACAAACAATATCAACTAATTACCAGATATCAGAACTGGATTATGAAGTAACATTGATCATACAAGAACAATTACATCTGACTGGTGACAGCATATGTGACTGTCAATTGCTGCATTGACTATATCAGCTAATTGCTGCACTGATCGTACACAGCTATTTGACTGTCAATGTCATGACGTAACATTCACCATACGACAACAATAATTTTATCTCACTAAATATATATTTTTGTGATAGTTTGGAAGGAGTGAAAGTGGGAAAAAAAATTGCGAAGAAAGAAAACAGATATAATAATGTTTTTCCTTTGTTTGGTTGAAGAAAAAATGGAAGAAAACTCTTAAATAAAGTTGACTTCAAGAAACAAAAATTTAAATTTTTCTTTACTTCCAATTTTTCTCCAACTTAAATTTCAAAATCTTTATTTTTCATTCATTTGCTTTTCTCTCTACCAAACACACACAGGAAACATTACAAACATAACCCTA
This sequence comes from Glycine latifolia, assembly GCA_013407115.1. NCBI lineage: Eukaryota > Viridiplantae > Streptophyta > Magnoliopsida > Fabales > Fabaceae > Glycine > Glycine latifolia. The sequence continues at coordinate 7,239,734 of CM023955.1, read as the reverse complement.
AATATGTATTTAACTAATCAGTTACCCGTGCATTCTTACAATTGTGTTCATTTTTACACATGTTGTAAAATGGCTTATATATAAAATTATTTAAATTATATGTGTAACATCCTGCTAAAGATCGAAATAATTGTAATCCAAGGAGGTATTTTTATAATTAGGAAGGATTCGATTAGTTTTTAAATAAATGTGTTTATGTTGGAGAAATGGACTTTTAAAGAAAGAGCTAAAAGAGCCCAATGATGGTTTTAGAGTTTATAAGTCACACCCACGACCTCATAAGGCACGCCGTCTTGGGAAAGGAAGGAACGAAGAAAGAGATTAAGGAAACAAAATGAAGAGAAGACTAGAAAAGAATAAGGGAGAGTCTAGGAACCCTCTTAAGAAGTTATCAAGTAGGTGAGTGCAGTCCCTTGCATGTTTCTCCCATCCCTATAGATGTGTTGATTGTTCTATATGTTTCCCTTGGTACATATACTCAGTCCACCTGTCATGTTCTTGTTGCCTTTGTTCTTGGTATGTCAATTAATATGTTATGTTTAGGAATCATTAGAGGTTAATGTAGGTGCAAGCAGTGGCCTCTGCATGTGTGCAGAAGCATGCATGAATGTGTGCGCATGCAAAAGTATGCGTGCATGTGAGTGTGGATGTGCGTGCAAGTGAAGGAAAGCTTGTGGGAAGGTGAAATTGATGCTGATGGGGAAAATTAGGATACTGAAGCTTTGGTGAAGTCAACAACTACCCATACGTTCGGCAAGACTCTCACTGATAGATACGCCAACAATTATGGTGGATTCTTAGTGCCTCGTCAAGGAGCAGAAGATTGCTTTTCTCCCTTGGTAATTATGAATTATGATGCATTAATTTCTCTTCTCAAAGCAGTTGTGTTCAAGTGTTTTGCTATCTGTTCTATTTTGCTTTATGATCGTATTTTGATATGCTAAATTCAGTTGTTCAAACATTTGAAGACAAACTTTTCTGGTGTAGTCTTTTGGATATATAATTTTGGTAGCATTTTTAATTTATAGTCTACCGTTACTTTTAGGATTAAAGTCAAGATCATTCATGGGAGCTTGTGGCAAAGGATCTTCATGGCCTAGAATGGAGGTTTCATCATGTATATAAGGGTATCTCACTTGCTAACACTAAAGTACTAGTACATTCGGGTGAGCAGGCACAACATGGAGGCATTGGCTAACATTTGGGTGGAATGCATTTGGGAAAAAAAGAAGCTTGTTTATGGAGATGTTGTGTTGTTTCTTAGGTATCATGATCTGGATTTCTATCTAATATGCATTAGTATTCTTAATGACATCTAACATTTCATAAATTAAATCAGGGGCAACATGGAGAATTGATCAGTATCTGATGATCTTTATTTTCTCTAGCGAGTTCCGAAAGGTAGAAGTTCTCACAAACTCAAACTCTTTTGGTGTTTCAATGACTTAGGATAGATGAAATTCAGAGGTTCCTCATACTTGCAGCAGCAGAGGATCTAGCGCCAGATAAAAAAAATAACATTATAACTTTATGAGTATAAAAAACAGACAAAAAATTTTATAGGGATGAAATTTGAACTTTATCAATTTCACAAAGAGGAAAAATATATTTTACTATGTAATATTCAAAAAATTATTGTATGGACACAAACCCAACACATCACTCTTAGGCAGAACCAATGAAAAATTTACAGGTAATCAAATTAAAATTAAAAAAATGCCAAACTGTAAAATAAAAATAAAATATAAAATTCAACATTCGATAAATAAAAAAAAAAAGAGGAAAGTAACCAAACACGTTTTTAGTTTAACCATCTTCCTCCATCTTTGGCTGCCGAACAACATTTCTCAAGTGTGGGAGAAGAGATTGTTAGACCTATTTCTTTATTCTTTCTACAACAAATCACGTAAGAATCCTAAAATTGTCCCAAATGATAAAAGAATAAAACTTTATTTCTTAGTGCACATAACACACCACAAGCCATTTTCCCATCTTTTGTTTCCAATCGAACCCTTATCATTGCAAGATACGAGACATATCACACAACTTAACATTGCATGCATTTGTTTCACACAAACACAACATCTAAAATTACAAATTTATTAATGCAATTTCTCCTGCAAAAATGATTTAATAATAAAAACCTGCATGTGAAGATTTACATTGGTGGTTCTATTCATGAGGGGCACAATAGGGAGATAAATGGAGTTCATTATCGGTAGCAATGGAGGCATAGCAAGGGAACAATGTTGATCAATAGCTGGAGAGATACGAGGAATAATTGGGATATTCTTTCAAATGTTATTTTTTTAAAACTTACAATTTGACATTTTTTTATTTCAATTTAATTACTGATAAATTTCTCATATTGGTTATACTTAAGAGTGATGTATTGGGTTTGTGCCTACACAAACATTTCTGGCAATATTCATGGTTCCTCCATCTCTGGCATTTTAATTTGTTTTTTCTTTTCTTTTTTCTTGGGCTTTACAGCTTTTGTTATTGCTATTATGTTAGTTTTAAACTTTTATTCGGGTTCTAATGATGAAGTAATCTTAATTATTAACATGTTGGGCTTGGGTCATCCAGTATATTATTAAGTTTTGGGCCTGTTTTCACGCACTGATTTGGATTGTTTTTGGAAGTTTTGGGTTGGTGTAGCCAATGATATAAAATTTGAAATGTGTCTTTGTTTCAACGTCTGAAATGCAAGCATGCTAACTTTTCCACGTAAAATTTTTGAAAAGACATGGAAGCTACATTAATTATTTTGCTTCTGTGTTGACGTGAATTTCTCTGGAAAAACGCCGAACTAAACATGCTTTAAGTTGGGTGAGTTCAATAGCATAAAATTGCTTCATGAAGCATATCCAAGGTATTTTGATTGTTGTAGCCTATGATCTCTAGTGCCGGTTTCCACCTTGAAGATATATAAAGGATGCTTAACTCACACTTGACAAAGACAAAATTGAACTAAATCTTATCTCATATATCTGGAACCAACATTAGTCGAAACCATCACTGGATTTTTCCATAGCTTAAGGTCAAAAGTAACATTGTCCCATGAAAATCTTTTACAAAAATAGTGAAGTGGCCAGTGGCGGATCCAAAAAAATAATCAAGGGGGGCACTATCCAATAGTGGACTTAGAAAAATTTATTCGCATACTTAGTGATGGGGGTTCGGGGGTAGCGTCCTTGAAATTTTTTTTTTGTAAAGAAAATTTAAAAGAACAAACAATTATAAACCATAATCTAAAAGAACAAACAAATAGACAGATCAAATTCCTGTTCTTGATTGAATAAAAGAATGAAAACAATTCATTTTGTAATATCAGTCTACATCTCAACCACCTTCTCATTTGACATCCCCTAGGGGACCATGCCTTCTGAGATGATAATGGTATACTAATTTTGTAAATAGTCAGATCAAATTACTATTTGATCTTTCAATTTAAATATTCAGGGTCGCTCACTTCATCCAAAAAAAAATTAAACAAGTAATTTTGTAAACAAAATAAAGCATAAATAATATTTTGCTAATATAATGGTTCCCCTATAGCAACCATTTTAAGGCTTTCAATAGCAAATTGATTATGAAATAGTTTGATTTTTCCTACAACAATTAGTTCTTCGCTCCACCATTGCTAATGCTAATGATTAAAAGATTACATAGGTGAGGATGTTGGAAATAAAAATGCTGGAGTGAGATTTCTAGATAGATTCTTATAAGCTACGGAGCAATTAGTTCTATCCTTTTAATTATTCCAAGTTTGTGGCTACACTTATTTGCTAGCTGATAAAATTATAAGAAAAAGAAAACCAATTGGTTTCCTTAAAGATAAATGCAAAAACAAATTATAATTCTGGTTGGTGACTCTTACTAAATAAAAGCATAGTCAGCCGCTTCAAAGGACAATTAGATTAGAACCAAAAAACTTAATATAAGATTTACATCAAATTGTGTATTTTACTTGAATAGTCAAGAATTATATGGAATGCAATGCATTAGATTTGATACAAGCATGATTGCACAAACAAATAATTGCCAAAATACAAATAATCAAACCTTCAGCTCCTCAGCCATCAGCTCATTGTTTGTGTACTGGATCCCATGTTTGACAACAATTGTTGCAACTAAACTGTTCTCCCAAAGCTTAAGAATAGCACATGCCAGACCTCGATGATTTCTATTTCTCCCTTCATAAAATTCAGAAAAAGATTTATATATAAATACAAAGGAAAACAAATTTAATAAAATATAGCAGTGGATGAATCTCACCTATGGCAAAATGACAAGGAAGTGATTTTGCAAGCTTCCTTAAATTGGTCATCTCTACATTTGTTAGCCGAGACCGCATCCCAGTAGGAAGAAGCCGAAAAGGTGTTTTGTAACCTGGAATTGTCCCGGGAAGTAAATCAGCATCAACAAGAAGAATCCTTGCACCCCACCATCCAAAAAATTGAGGACCTAAACCATCAAGTAGGGCATTGTACTCTGCTTCTGCTTCTGACATATTCTCCGGATGTTCTCGCTCCCTCACAAGTCACAACGACCTCACTCTTCTTTGAAGTTGAGGTTGCACTACTGTCTTCCCTTTTCGAGACATTCAGCATGAAAAAATCAAAGAGGTCGAGGAGGAGGTGCTTGACTGCTTGAATGAGAGAAGATAAGCCTCAGTGATATCAGGTATGCACAGTGGGTTAGGATATTTCATGAAAAAATTTAAAAACCAGGGGTATTTTAGTAATTTCATATGAAAATTTAAGGAGGGGTACTTGGGCTCGCCCTTGGAAGGGGCCATGAGGGCTCAGATTTAGGGGTTTACTAAATACACTATACAAATTTCTAATACATTATATGTGAACAGTGCACGGACAAAAATACCCTTCGTGATTTGAAAGTTACGGATTCCATAACCTTCATACGGATTACGGATTTCCGAATCCATAAGATTCTTACGAATTCGACAATCCGTAAGATTCTTACGGATTCGACAATCCGTAAGTTTTTTTTTTGTAATACGGATTGTCCAATCCTTGCTCAATCCGTGTGGCCCATACGGATTGCCCAATCGGTAAGTAGTTTTTTTTTTTTTTAAAGTTAAAATATATTTTTTCAAATAATTTAAAATATGACTATTGAATTATTTCTCATGTTATTACTTTAATAAAATGAAAATTAAATTAATTATATATAACTCATTAATTGATAAAATTAAAATAAAAGAGAATCCTATTTGATAGGATCATAACTAACAATTATCCTAATTGATAAAATGAACATAATATCTCTAATTAATAAAATGAGAATCTGAAATAAGAAAAGATAAAGAAATTAGATAAACTAAACAATTAAAGATTTAGATATGTGTATTAAATATACATTAAAAAAAATTAGTATTATATGTATCAACATTAATTATTTTGTAACATAATTGATGTATTAGCTCAATTGGTTGGAGCGTCGCGTTAATAACATAAAGGCAAAAGATTTATAGCATATTTGGAAACAAATGTATATAAAGCAAAAGGCAAAAGAACTCCAAAACTGAAGCATTCCACTTTAATGCATCAGATACGAGTGTATGTTGCCTGAAAGAAATTTAGAAACATTGGTGTTAATTATTTTTTCCACAAAAAATAATCTCATCTGTGATTTGCGTTTCTTCAGTGCAAAACTTATTACTTATAATTGACCTTTTCGTGAAAAAGAGATGTTAAATTATTGAATTAATAGCATTTTAATCCCTTTAGTTTAAACTGTGATTAATTTTGGGCCTTTAATTTTTTTAATTTCATAAAATTCTTCTATTTTAAAAGTTAAGAAAATTTGTATTAATAAAAAAATGTTGTTAATAATCTTTGGCAACATTAAAAAAATGTCATCAAATTATAAATACATACAATTAAGGCTGACAAAATGTTCACCCTGACTCGATCTGTCAGGCCAAATAGTAAAAATAGGTCATCCTAGACCCAATACATATTATTTTGCGCTGAAATTTCTTAGACCCAACTCAGTCTTATGTCGAGTTGTCGGCCTATTCAAGTCAATTTAGAAATATAAAAAAAAAAGTTAAAAAGTTGATTCTAGTTAATAAAATAAAAAAAAATCCACAGGTAAAAAATTATTTATTTTGCATTTTATGTTGTATTTGTTACATTATATGTTTTGCTTTTTTAAAAGTATATAAAACTATAAATTATATTGATAATTTATTATGTTTTATTTAATATTTAATATATATTACTCTAGCTATATGGATTGAGCCAAAAGGCTCATTTTTATATGGATTGTCTTTTTTAGTCCAACTTGATTCTAACTGTGGGCTATTGAATTAGGTCCATTTTGTCACTCTTATGGATAGTTTTATATTGGTAAAGCCTAAAAAAGTCAAAAAAAAAACTTTAATAACATGCACTATATGTAACGTATGATAAAATGTCATAAACACATATAAATAATATTTATTAATATTTATTTATAATTTGATGACATTTTTCAAATATTAATAAATATTTTAAGTAGAATTTTTATTAAATATTAGACAAAAAATATATTGTTAAAGATCACATATGTAATAGTAGTCCTCTCTCAATTTTTTTATACCTAAACTTCTCAAATTTTCATTTTTTTTAAACTTTACAAATTAAATTGATTAAATTATCTTTACTCAAAGCACAAACAAAAATATCATATTTAAACTAAATTGAAGTCTCAAATTAATTTTCTCCTTTTCAAACTTCAATCTCACTTCTTATAAATTCCTTTAAGTTTTATTAAGTTTCCATGAAATTTATTACTTCTAATCTTTTAGAACTATTGTATATCCCAAATCTATCATAAACCACAAAATTTGGATTGAATTGAATAATAATCTGGGGATTTTATGTAAAAGTAAATCAATAAGAAAAATTTTCAATAAATAAAGGCATTGTCATATGTAAAAGTAAAATTCATTTTATAAGATATATCAATATCAACCATATAAGTTAGGGAAGTAAAGAATAATTTTTTTTGACATATATTCGTGTTACTCCCTCCTTCCACCACTGATCTATCAGACTATGACATTATCTCTTTAAAATTGTTATTTGAAATATATAAAATCATTTTAATTAAGATTTGTCATCTGACACTATAGATGGATTTAAGGACGCGGAAATCTAGCTGGCTGGCTAACTAAAGAAGCTGAAGCCCGAAAGTGAAGTGGATAGTGACTTGCGAAATGTTCCTAGTTATTTTCTGGTGCAAATGAAAATTCTGATAGCAATATTCTTCCATGTTTGTCCTAATTATTTGTTAATCAAAACAACTACAGGTTACCCATCGAATTTGATGTTGGAATTCAAATCATACTATAAACCGTCATTGGGAGCATTTATTTCAAGGAAAACAAGAAGCATTACGTGGTACGAACAGAAAATTCCCTAGTTCTAGATTAGTAGTTAATGCCGCAAGATTTTATACATATACAGTACCATTTCATTGTCAAAATACAAGTCAAAATAGTTTGACATAAACTACCCAATCCAACTAGCTGCATCCTAGTTCAACAATCGACTGCTAAATATATATCATCACTATATATAATTGCAAATGCAAACACCTGAAGTGATTAAACGTAGGATTTTCAAATCCCTTTTTAATGGAATTTTCAACGTTGGTGGACGAACTATTCTTTCCTGGATCATGTTCATAATAATGTCTGAATGAACCCCTTAATGAGATATATTCCATCAAAATCACTCAACACTCGACCTATTAATCATGCTAACAACTATACGCAACTTTTGAAAACCACTACACCTTGACCGTAACACCTCTAAGAGAAATTAGCGTACAATGTTGACAAATAAAGATCATCACCTTACCTAATGAGCGAGACTGATCGCAGTGCCACGACCCCATCATGCTCGATCGCACACGGCACATGGTCCTTTTGTTTCAATAAAGCAAACACGTTACCTGTAGCAAGTGGACATGCAAAAGCCTAGGTGCATCTATCTATCTCGTCTACCTCATTATTGTTTCTTTGGGGAGGATATTGCTTCCCAAACTAAAGAGAAATAAATTAACAAGCGAATAAAGTAAAAGCAAACAAAGCAAAAGAGGATCAAAATAGAAAAAAAGTGAATGAAAAACAATAAAATAGATGAAGAATAAGAATGATGGAACTCTCTCTTAGAAGAGACAAGTAATAAGTGGGATTCTCTGCCCTATGAAATATGCATGCTCTTCACATAAAAAAGATAGTTCACATTAAACAAACACTGATCAAGTCCATTGCTTCATCTCAGGCTTTCCTACTCTTCTTATCTTCCCTTCCTACCCCACTTCTTTTTGTCTACCTTTTTCACTTTTTCTTTTCTCCCTGAACTTTTTGTATATACATTACATTGCATTGCAATCATAACCCTAAATATATATTTAATTTAAAAAAACAAAAAACATGACCCAAAATTCCTCTTCCAGATGTCATGCAACAAGGAGTTGAATTACTCAAAAACAAATCCGTGCATGGTTTATGTTTGGCTAACCGTCGCAAACAAACGGTTGAACCAAAAGGGGTTTGCAAAAGCATCTCCACCCTCCCTTTTGAGTTCCCATTTTCTGTTGAACCATTGGATTTGGTTCAGGAATTCGTGTACAGGAACTTTAGACCGCACACCAAAACATGCTCCCAGTTGGGCAAGTGAACTGAACTTAGTCGAGTCCATGACTCGGGTGAATATCTTTGAGAAGGCCCAACACTTGCTGCATGGTGGGCCTCTTCCCCGGCGACTCGGCGGTGCACAAATACGCAACTCGGAGGCTCTCCACCATCTCACTCTCCGAGTCGCCGCCGCCACCGCCGAGTTTGAGCCTCTCATCTAACGCCCTCACCGCGTGACCCTCCCTCACGGCCTTCCGTACCCAAACCACCGTCTCCGCCGTGCCGGACCTCCCGGTCAGCAGCTCCATCAGCACCACCCCGAAACAGTAAACGTCCGTCTCGGTTGAACAATTCGCCGTCGCGCTTTCTCCCCCGAACTTCCGAAACCCGAAATCCGCAATTCGCGGGTCGAAGTCGTCGCCGAGAAGCACGTTGGACGTCACCAGGTGTCCGTGCACGACGGGCCTTGACCCCGCGTGGTGCAGAAACGCTAATCCACGCGCCACACCTACCGCAATACGGTGCCGTACTAACCACCCCATCTTTTCGGGGGGCGAGGCTCGAGAAACGGCGCCGTTTTGAATAATGTCCCACGTGTCACCACTCCAATCTTCCACGTTAGTCTCCCCCGTTGGTAGCTCCTGCAACCACCTACCCAAATCCCCGTTCGACATAAACTCATACAACACCAGCTTCTCCTTACCTGATAATGATCATCATCATAATTCAAAATAAACAAATAAATTAAAATGCTCAGATCGTAATTCATGTTATAAAAAAATTACATGATTAAAACATGTGAGGAGATTATTTTCAAATTTTGTCTGGAAAGTGCATGCATGGATTTCCACACGTAATCATAGCTAGTGCAAGATTTAGGTGAAAATGGTTACACAATAGGTTAACGGAGGGCGACGTACAATAAATTAAAGCCCGTGAAAGGCATTAATTAGAGTAGGTTAAGTCAAAGGACACTGGTGCACAGATAAAAATCAGAATTTTGGAACCATATGAAAAAAAAATTAAAAACAAATAAATGAATTTGTTACGGTACCTGCAATACAGTAACCGGAGAGCGGCAAGAGATTGGGGTGTTTGAGTTGGGAGAGGTCAACGAAGAGAGCGACAGCGTCATCATGATGGACGTCTCTGGCGTTTTCTAGGACCTTGATTGCCACGTGAATGTCTCCGGGTAAGACAGCGCGATAAACGGGGCCACACCTGCCCTCAGCGAGAAGGGAGTCTTTGCCGAAGTGTGACGTGGCAGCGAGAAGGTCGACGAAGGTGAGGTTCATGAGTGGCTTCTCGAACACGACCACGGGTGCGGAAGAGGGTTCTTTGAGGTCAGCGACCCATGATGTCCCTGACTCGGTCTCGAACTCGAACGGTCCAGATTTCTCCATCATCTTGATGCTGAGTGGGGCCGGCTTCGAGATTGCCCACTTGCTCCTCTTCGCCAATTGCCTCTTCCTTCTGCAACACCACACCAAGCACATGCACAACGCGACAACGACAAGTGCCGAGGCACAGGACGAGGCCACAATCATGGTTCTGGTTTTGTGTTTTGACTTTTGTTTTTCTTTTGGCCGCTTCTTCTTCGCGTGAATGTGGTGGGGCTGTTGGTGCTGTGGGGTTGAAGTTGAATCGAGTTTTGGCGTTTTGGATTCGTTGTAGTAGTTGAAGTTGTGCCCGGCGTGGATAAACGCTGATTCGCCGAACTTTTTGAACCTGTCTAAGGTAGTGGAGGCTTTGAGGTTGTTGTGGGAGACATTCAAGAATTTGATGTTGTTCAGGGGAGGGAAATCAGAGGGGAAACTACCGTTCAACGTGTTGTTTGATAAATCCAAGAAGGAGAGTGTGGTGAGGGAGGAGATGGGTTTTACGTTTCCTTTGATGTTGCAGTTGGAGAGATCGAGGTGGTGTAGATTGGTGAGGTTTTGGAACCCGGAGGGCAAGGTTCCGAGGTTGTTGTGCGAAAGGTCGAGGCTTTCAAGGTTTGAGAAACCAGAGAGGTGAAGCTGATTGGTGAACCTGTTGTGTGAGAGATTCAGATTTTGCAGTGATGAAAAGGAACCGTTTTGGGAAGTGGGGTTAATGCTCCCTCCGAACCTGTTGCTGGAAAGGTTCACTACCAATAAGGTTGAGCTTCTCCACAACCAGTTTGGGACCTGGCCTTGTAGAAAATTCCCAGACAGATCTAGAACCTCCAACTTGGACATGTTCCTCAGATACTTCCACGAGATGTTCCCACTTAGGTTCTTGGACGAAAGATTTATCCCTTTAATCTCAGCATTTGAACAGTTGGAACCTGTTTCGAACCAGGAAGAGTTGAATCCAGACACAGATTGAAAGGCCTTGGACACCATCTCCTGGTCTTCGTTTTTGCATGAAGATTCAACGAGAAGAACAAGCAGCGAAAGGAGAATGAAGAATGTGTAAAAGGGCTTCATTTTCATAGCTCCACCGTCTCAACCTCGTGTCCCTATTATACCCCAATGCTGAGTACTGAGTATGAAAGAAAGAAAGCAAAGAGAGAAAAAAGGGACAGAGGGTGGGCTATAGTGGGTGAAGTGGGACAGTTCGCGGTTATAGTGGTAGTGAAGTGGGAGGAACGGCGTCATGTGTTTTTTGACGGAGGAGTTAACGGCACGTGAGCGTGATTATGGATGGTGAAAAACAATTTAATGGAACTTGTACGATGGGTGTTGACTGTTGAAGAGGTTTTGTTTTGAGATCACCGCTTGGCAGTCAATGTCACTTTTGTTTGTTTTACATTCAAATGTTTTTTCCGTGACACTATTGCCCATGGTGAATTTGTGAAATTTACTGGGCCAATGCTGCTGCTGCTATATGAAGACTAATGACTAACGAGTGTGTGTGTTTGTATTTTGTAAGTGGGGGTGTTCAGGCGGAAACAGTGAGTCTCTGATATAAATATAATGGTCCTGAATTCAAATAGATTTGAAGATGACCGAAAGGGACGGGGTCCCAGTTCTTTAATTTCGGATTCAGAGGGTTAGAAAGCTCAACAGAGCAGATGATGTAATGCTAAACTTGTTCCCATCGGCATGCAATAAATTTTCCAATCCTAGACCATAGTTGACAACATCTTGTTTGTGCTTTTCTACCAACTGGTTCAGAAAATACCATTTTCTTTTATTGTAGTTCAAAACTTATTTGTAGGCTTGCTACTGTGTGCATAAAAATACTATTCAATTTTTATTTATTTATTGTAGTTGTTTAGTTGGCCTCACCCAAGTTATTCACAAATCTCGAAAATAAGAATGAGAAAAAAAGTATTTACAAACTTGCAAAAATGAAGAATAAGAAGAGTAAATATCTCACTCAAGTTAGATGTATCAAGGATAAAAATAAAAAACTTTTGATAAGAGATGAATATGAAAGTGAAAGATGACTAAACTACTTTAAAAACTTTTTAATGAAAATCACAACAAGAGTGAGGTGAATTTGGAGAACGTTTTTATGATTTGAATAAAAGATTTGTGCGCAGAATTAATACATATGAAGTTAAGGAGACTTTAAAGATGATGAAAAATAATAAAACTTTAGAATCTGATGACGTTTCTATTAAAGTGTGAAAGAGTTTGGGAGATGTGACAATAAAATTATTGACCCATTTTTTAAATATAATTCTCCAAACACATAAGATGTATGATGTTTGGAGGAAAAGTATGATTGTGTCTATTTACAAAAACAAGGGAGATGTCCAGAATTGTTCAAACTATAGAGGCATCAAGCTTATGAGTCATACTATGAAGTTGTAGGAGAGAGTTATCGAACATCGGCTAAGGAGGGAGACTAAGATGTCCGTAAATCAATTTGAATTTATGCCAGGAAGATGTACCATGAAAGCTATTTTTTTATGAGACAATTAATGGAAAAGTATAGGGAAAAGAAGAAAGACTTATATATGGTGTTCATAGATCTTGAGAAAGCATATGATAGAGTCACAAGAGAAGTCTTATGGTCGACTCTTGAGAAGAAAAATATATCATTAAAGTATGTTAATGTTATCAAGGATATGTATGATGGGGCTACAACATGTGTGAAAGCCTGTAATGAAACATCAAGATATTTCCCTATCACGATAGGTGTACACCAAGGTTCAGCTCTTAGTCCTTATCTCTTTGCCTTAGTGATGGATGAACTAACGATATATATTCAAGAGGAAGTGTCGTGGTGTATGTTTTTTGCAGATGATATTGTGCTTATTGATGAGACCAAATATGGTGTTAATAGGAAATTGGAATTGTGGATAACACTTTGGAGTCTAAAGGATTCATGATAAGCAAGAGTAAGACGAAGTATATGAAATGTGAGTTTTCGCGGGGAAGAGATGGTGATCAAGACACAGTGCATCTAGTTGGTCAAGAGGTACCCAAGAAAGATGTTTTTAGATACTTGGGATCAATGTTGCAAAAATGTGGTGAGATTGATGAAGATGTAAATTAGAGAATTAGAGTAGGGTGGATGAAATGGTGGAGTGCATTAGGATTTTTGTGTGACCGCAAAATTCCCCTTAAGCTAAAAGGAAAATTTTATAGAACAGCTGTAAGACCGGCAATGTTATATGGAGCAGAATGCTGGTCAACATAGAGGCAATGTGAGCATAAAATAGGGGTAGCAAAAATGAGGATGTTAAGGTGGATGTGTGGATATACGAAGATGAATAAGATAAGAAATAAGGATATTCGACGAAAGGTATTAGTGGTACCGATATGTGAAAAGATGAGAGAGCATACATTGAGGTGGTTTGGACACATTATGAAACGACCACTAGAGGCTCCCGTAAGAACAAGAGTTCGACACAAAGAGAGGTAGAGGTCGACCGAAACTGACCTGGGGAAAGATAGTAAAACAAGACCTAATGGAGTGAGATATAGATTGGTAGACGGTGTGTATTAGAATAGAGTGAAAAAAAACTATAAGCTTTGTGGATAGTTAAACTCATTAGTAATTCTATGTTCCAGTTATTTCCTTGTCTTAGTTCTTTTCCTATTCTTTTCTCTCTTCTCTTATTTTATTTTAGCTTATTTTCTCTCTCTTTTGTTTTATCTTTAATTTATCATTGAGTTCATTTACCACCAATCTCAATTAAATTGAGTTAAATGTGCTGTTGATGTTGTAGTTGTTTACTTGGCCATTGCAATGTGCTACAAATTGACTACTCAAATTTAGTAAAAGTTGAAGAGTGCAGACTTGAAGGAGGGGCTACAATCATTTTTTGGGTTAAAAAATAAATTGTTCTGATGGGGCAGAGCCAGAAGAAATTTAGCTCGATCGTATTCATTCTATTTATGTTTTTGACAACTATTCCTAGTTCCGCAAATGCTCAAGATTCAACAAGAATCAAGTCTTCAGTCCTGAGAGTCATGATGTGGTTGCCTTTCTTCTAAGAATTAAATTATTACAGCCATAATTAACTTCCCGGAGCATACAATTCCCCCATAAATAAAAGGTTACATTGTAACTAAGAAGCAGTTGCAGTTGACAGTGGTTCTTAGATTATTCATGATAAGAGAACAATTATTGTTTGATTGCACTATTAGAGTCAAGAGTGCCTCACTTTTCTTTTGACTAAGCTAGTTTTGCTTGTTTAAACCATGCCTAATCAATTGATTGCCATAGCTATAAGGCAAAAACAAATAGGAACTCAATTGATTGGTATGACCGAGTAAATGCTACAAAATAGGATTGGCAAATTTTCGGAAGAGCCAAGCACAGTTCGGGACATTCTTCTACATCATCTAATTACTTCCAGAAAAACAAACCACATGCAAATTACCAAGACCTTGTCTCAATAATGCCTAGTCTTCCACTCACTTCTTATCGGTCAACAAGGTTGTATTTTATGCCTCCCTTGATTGGTAGACATTACCTATATAATTTATTTGCACATGTTATTTGCAGAAAGAAAGATGTCTACTATTAAGGAAAAAGCAAAAGGCACCCACCCAAAATTAATTCACAGTTCCCACCCTATCCCTTTAAGGAAAAAATAAATAAGAACAGTAATTTGACCTAAGCTTGTTAGATCGTTAGGGTAAGTAACATTTAGTGAGAGGTTTTCTGTTCAATTAATTGTGATAGTTAATTTTCAATATATAAAATCAAATATTTATAAAAATTAAATAAAATAGGGAGAGAAAAAAGCCACAAAAAGTTACCTTCAACTAAGAAAAAGACAAAAGATTAAATTAATTTTTTAGGACCACCTTGTCGACCAACTTATTCAAATTTTTAAATTCCTTGCCGTTCAAAACCAAGCTCGGATCAGTTGGATATTGGAACTACAAAATGACGCATATTTCAAGAATTCATACCCCCACCTAATATTCTTCTTATTTGATTTTTATACATTTTGGATCAAAATATTAAAAGGGAATTCAAAAGAAGCATAATGCAGATTATACACAAAATGAATCAATAGAAAGTATCCCCTTTCACAACATGACAAATTAAATGTCCATGATCCACTTGTCAAACTAAGACAAACCAAAAGAGGATATGCATACTGCATACAGGTAAAGTAGTTCAAAGTTGCATTCTAGTGGATTTGGAAGTTGGCAAGTAGCTTGCTCCACAAATTCCAGATGCCAGTGGTTATCTCACCTGCTCTGGCACGTGGCTTTTGGCTTTTCTCTGTTACTATTATATCAGATTAATTTAATGTTAATACACTGTGTTTGGAACTGTTATGGTGAGCAAATTAAGTGGATGGTATTCCTAATACACAACCATCCAAACTAGAATTCCAAGAGAATGACAGCTCAGACTTAGGATATAATATTGAACTCGGAGACTGGGATTTTGCGTCATTATAAAATAGTATAACAACTTACACTCCTACCTGAAAGCTGATTCACCAGTGTGGGTTTCTCTTGTCTTGTGGGAATGTGAAAACAATGTAACATATGAGTGGATGTCTGTATCATCAGGTTGTTATGCCCACAACTAAAAATTGAATTTAGTAAGGTGTCATTTTAGGATTGATATAGTTTTTTACTCATCACTTGAATATTTACATAGAATTCTGAACTGTTTCATTTACATTAGATAGTTGCGTATTTTCACATCGTGGTGTTTGAGACTGATTGTAAGCAGTTAATAGAAATTTTCAGCAGCAAAAAATTTCCAAATAATGAAGTTGGATTTATCTTGTAAAGATGCCCGAGAAATATCAAATATTCAAAACTGTTACGTCAAGTTTTTCCGTAGACAAGCTAATCGAGTTATTGATTCTTTAACAAGGATGTCTAAACCATACGCTAATCCATGAGCCTGAGTTTATTCCATCATGTATTCGGTCTCTTATTATTAATGAAATGTGACTTTTCTATCTGTCAAAAAATGAAATAGTAATCGATTTGATATTTTAAAAATGATATCATGCAGATGGTTTTAAAATGATATGCAATTTCACAATTAAATTCTATACATATCTCACAATAAAGTTATATCAACAAATTGTAAATACTATCATTAAAATAAAATTGTAAATACAGTAATTTTTCATGAAGTGAACAATGATCTGAATGTACTCAATTCTTAATAGTGGTGGGTAAGTAAGCCCATTTGAGATCCATCCGCATTCTAACACGAATTGGGTTACATTTTGTTGGTTCACATTCATCCCTGGTAGAGACTATAGTTAAATGGGTCAGCCCACAAAACTATAGATATAATAAAAATAATTTGATGTAGAACTAACAATAAAATAAATAAAAAACTAAAAAGTTTAAATATAATTTTTTTGGGGGATTTTTTACTTATTAATAATTGATAAAATTTAATAATATGATAAATATATTAATAAAGCACTTCTATTGAAAATATTGAAATTTCTTGGTCCCTCATAGTTAATTATTTGATTTTGTTTTCGTACAATTGATTGTTGGATTTTAAATACACTAGTCTTCTTCCTTAGGCCCATTAAAGGTCACAATCTTTTTCATGGATCCCAAAACAAGGCCGTGGTCTTTTGAACTTTTCCTTAATGGACCACACATAATGTAGTTGATGCACTGCACTAAAAGCATTTGGACTATTGCATTCTGGAAACTCATTACCGAATATAATGGGACGTAAGAAGTGAGAGTGCAGAAAAAACATTTAATGCAGGCAACACTTCCCAATTCCACTAATATACTATCTCTCTTCATATGTTCCCCCCAAAATATCCTTTTTCCAAAAACAACATTTCAAAATGCTAAAATTTTAACATTTTCATAAAGTAGTTTGTAGAATGTGTTAAACATAACATTCTTCTTTTTAAACGATGATTAAATATTTTTTTCTTATTTTAAATAAATGCACTCTTAAATAACATTTTTGAATATTTTTTATTATAACTGTTAACGTAGTTGGTAAGTAATTTTATGCTAAAATATATTTTTATGCTTTATTTTTTTACTACAATTTGTTTTGATACTTTATCTTTTAAAATATTATTTTGTACCTCTGTCTCAAATTTAGGCCAATGTTATTAGGTTGAAATTTTAACGTTGGTTGCACTAATGCTAAGCAAGACGAGAAGAACTTATCAATGATCTTAGATCAACATTGTTTATACATTAGGCTAATCGCTATTAACATGTATTTAAGATTTTAAATTTGAGAGAAAAATTAATAACACTTGATTTTGTGTTATGTGGAGGTAAAAATTAATTGAGATCATAGACCAAGTAGCAGTCCAATATCACTTAATAATTTTTTATAAAGAAAACAAGAAAGTAAATATCAATCTTAAACCGATGCTAAATTGTATGAAATAATAAAATAAAATAAAATAGTTAGTTAACATGGACTGTTCTAAAAAAATAATTTAATAAGATAACCCTTTTTGTCGACACAAGAACAATAACGTCGACTCATTTTTGGTTGGAGTAAGGTATGTTTCTGTTGTAGTGATTAAGTTCATCACACCTTTCCATTAATGAAAAAATTGGAGGACAAATCAACAACTTAATTAATCTTTTTAATATTAAGCTAATTCATTATAGCTTTGCGTGTGATAATCATTATGCCCACATTGAGTTGACTTTCAAAGTTGTGCTTCACTATATTCTTTCTTTCTTTCCTCTCGGGACCTTCACAAGTCACAACGATGCCAATTAGCTTCCTTGTGACGGGATTATAAAGTTCCACCATTATGATATGGCCTCGCCACACATTTTCATTTGAGTGCACAATTTCTTTAAGACAAGTATGTTTCCTTGCAAAGAACAAAAATTTACAAATTAGTTTAGTGGAAAAAGTTCTCAAATTTAAGGGAAGGGAAGTTATATGGAATAATATACATTAAACGAGAGGAGACACGAACAACTACAAATCTATTAATAATATATTGTAATAGTTTCATTCTTGAAAAATTCTTATCCTTCGCATGATCATGAGTCATGACAACCTAAATAATTTCTTGCTAGCTTTGTTATTTTAGTATTGAGTCTACCACCACTATGTCTAGGTGTTTTTTGATGGAATTTTGGTTCAAGAGAATATATAAATAATAACCCCAAATTATTTAATCAATTTAATCCCATAATATGGCATGTATTACAAAAATTAAATAGCCATTGGGTTATATAGGATATAAATCACTAATCTTGAGGCCCAATCAAGAATATTACTTTAATGGAGAAAAACAGTTATCTTTCCTTATACATATAACATGAGAAAAGGAGCTTCTCTTTGCGATATCAATAAGGTTTGGGGAATGATTTAGGGTTGACAAGGTTTGAACCCTGCTCCTTAATTTCAGCACAATTCCTCTAGCTATGTTGCCAATTACCAAGTACCAACCAAGTTATCAACCGGGGACCCAATAAGGGTTAACCTACCCAACATAGAAAGCCCATAGTAATATACACAAACCCAACTCAAATGCCACGTGGGCTTGAATACTTTTCGTTTTTGTTTTTGTAACAGAGCAGTGTATTTGTATTTCCGAATGAACATTCAACTAAAAGTAAGATTTTCTTGTTTTTTTTTTAAAAAAAAAAAACTTTAGAAAGGTGTATAATTATTAAGCCAACTCAATGTATGTATAAACATGCTTTCAGTCATTCATAAAACTGTTGCACGGGCATCATGAGAATTTTGGAAATGTAATTCGTGAAAATGTGTAAAAATGCTAAGTTACGTATTCATCACAACTAACTGTATTTGAATCGTACCAACTATTCTTCATGATTTTTCATTCTTTGTTAACCTAGTGTGCAATGTGCTAATGAGTGAAGTTAATAAGATTCCAATATTCTGTTAATGCTTTGTGTCACTATTTCGTATGTAAAAAACTTTTTTACCCGCAAAAACAATTATATTGATTATAAAAATGGTACCAGAAGTACCAATAAAAGTACAAAGTGCTGGAAATATTTCGTTGGGAATAATAATATTATTTATTCACAAAACCTAATCTTACTACATGTTATAACTACAAATATCCATATCTTGTAATAAGATAAATACAATCATGTGTTTATCTCGATTACAGTTCAAGATTTTGGTTAAATTGCACATGTTAGAGACTGCTACCATCATTCACAATATTTATTTTATATCAAACGTGAAAGCGTCGACGCAAGACGCAACTCGCAACGAGACAACTGCCACAGTGCCATGATTTTAGTGGCTTTTTCCGTAAATGTCACAGCAAGCAATTAATTTCGCAAACTGCCACAGTACATAAATTGCTGCAGTCAACAGCGCAATTCAAGGCACACGTGACGCATTCTGATTCGCGGAGAAGAAAGGCGCTGACACCAACATAACACGCTGGGACTGGCTGCGAGAAAGGTGACGGCCACGTGGCAGCACAGGCATAAAACGCTGGGGGCCTTAGCGTGTTACGTGGCGTGTCCTGATTGCGCCACGTGTCGAGCATATAGCAAACGCTGGTGGGTACAGCGAGTTACGTGGCACCACGTGTCAAATCCGAAAAAAAAACGCCTGGGGGTTCCAGCGGATTACGTAATGGCCCACTATAAAAGGCTTGTCACTTTCACCCCCCCTCCCTCATATTACCCCACTCCCCCGTAGCTTTTGTTCAGCATTTTTGCTCCCTCTTCCAGGTTAGTTTGTATTTTTTTTAATTAAGTAATTTAAATTTAAATTTTGGAATATATTTAT
>CM023955.1:7173055-7214924 GCA_013407115.1 Glycine latifolia | reverse complement strand
AAGTAATTGATAAATTAAAAAATAACATTCGAGAAACTAATTAAATAATTAAAAAAGTAGACAAAAATAAATTTTTTGGATGATTGAATCTTAAATCATAATTTTGAGGTACTTAGAGGTCTCTTTTGGAAATTTTTTTTGGCCAAATCTCCTTGGCAGCTGCTTCTCCTCTCAATTTCGAGCGCATGACCACCGATTTCGCCTCAATCGGACATCCCAATCAAAAGTCATGACGTTCCGAAGTGTACGTGAGTCGCTGCCTTGCCAAGTGAATTCAGCAGCCCGTGCCACGTCAGCAGCACCTAATTCACCAGGTGTGTCAGCGAATTATGCACGTCAGCTGCCCACCCCACCCATCCACTCACAGCTTGCCACGTGTCCTTGCCTAATTCACCCAAGTGGCCAACGAACTGGTTCGCGTGACATTCCAAAAAATACTTTCGCACGTGTGGCATTCGGGCAATTTCTTTTTTGATTTGTGGCAATCTGGCCACTGTCTCCACTTCCAGCCACATCTTGTGTAAGTATGCCCATTAAAGAAGGAAATACCCGTTATCTTGGAAATCTCGAGCAGATGTTAGGCTGTTAAAAGTCCAACTTTCATTCATCTCAATCAAAATCAAAATTCATGGAAGATAATTTTAGTTAAACAACCAAACTCAAACTTAAACAAAATTATTCCATATTTGTACTTAGACTTTTACAAAATTTTAAAGTTTAATTTACTTTTTCTTAACTAACTCTATGTGTAAAATATTAATCTAGTTTGCAAAATGAACTCATATCTCAAAAATAATATTAATTTGATTCTCTTTCAATGAGAAAATTTTGTTGGCGAATAATCTGTAAATATTCTTGAAGTCTTGAGATCTGTTCTAACCTTGATAAATTATTAGGAGTCAACTTATTTAAACTTTTTGAAATTAAAAAAAATTTCTACATATAAAATAATCCTAAGATCATATTAAATGATTAACTCTGACGTTAATAAACTATTAGAGTTAACTTAAACTTTTTGAAATAAAAAAGAAACTCTACATATAAAATTATCCTAAGATTGTATTAAACGATTATCAACATTCTGAATCCATAAGTAGTTATTGCCTAACATATTATTTTTTTTTAAAAAATATCTTATTCGACTTGACCACACAAATTAAAATTTCTAGGTTCACCATTAACTAAGTATATCCTTCGACAAATTACGTGAAATGGTGCAAACAACACATGCATTTTGTTGCTTATGATAGACATGGAAATGTAGAGAGAGTATGAAATTTCAAATAGATCAAAAGATTCTTATATAAACAAATAACTATTTCAGTAACGTATATTAGTATTGTTTTAAATAAAGTTAAATACAAAGGATAAATTAAAACTATTATAAAACGTTTAAAAATATAAAATGAATTAATATATAAAGAAGAATTTGTAAAATGTTATTTAAATTATAACTCTGACACAAATGTCAATAAAAAGTAAAGATTTGTCACAGAATTACAATAAGAAAAAACATCTAAACCAACTCCTTTTTTTTTTATAATTTTTAAACCAGCTCTTATATTCTTGTTATTAAAAATTTTAATCAAATAATAATACATGCATATTTTTTTAAAAATTCCATAACGGTTTTAATAAATGCTATTTAATAATGAAAAAATATTTACATGCTATACATTATTTAATTTGAAAACTTAATAACAAAAATATAAAAAGCTTTATATACTGTTTCTCTTTATAAAAAATGAACCTTCTTTATAATTTATAAACCATGTATCTGTTTTGCCCCGACCTTACACAAAAAAAAGAGAGGTGAGGGGAGAGAAATTTAATGGAGAATGAAACTAGCTCCTATTTGAAGGGTAGTTGATAAGTAAAACAATCAAGTAGAGACACTTGGATGCGTAACTCATCATTGGAGAATCTTTGAATGCAGGGGAACTCAATTAAACAACCAAAACCTATTTTTTACTTTTTTTTCTTCTCACGCGACGCAAGACGCCAAACGGTGAAACTTTTTGTAGTTTAGGATATTTTGGTACTAGAAAACGTGATCATTTTTGCTTTACATTACATGTACAATTCACCAATGTTAAAAAACATAAACACGTTAATTAATAAATAAAACAAGTTCTCAATACACAGTTGCTTAGCAATTCATTTTAATCCGTCTTATTTTTTTTCTTATTTTCATCAATAAAAAATAATTGAGAAAAAAGTAAAATAGATAATTTCGTCAATCTACTTTTTATTAAAAAATAATTTAACATTTATTAATATTTTATGAATATATTAATAAAAAATATTATTATTTGTCTAAATAAATTATTATATAAAATTTAGGATAATATGTTTAATTTTTTAATAAGTATTTATTATTTAATATTTATAAATATACAATTAATTAAATATATTTATTATTTATATTTTAGTTTTTGTCAACTTGAACCAAATTAATCATTAGCAATGCTAACAAATAAATAAAAAAAGATAGAAAACAAATTAGTGGTGGTATATACTCTCGGAGTCTCGGTTACAAAAGCATCTATCATTCATTCCCAATCTCCCTCTCTCTCTCTGTCTCAATTTGAACCAAATACAAGAAATTTGTTTACACACATCACACTCTCTTACACATAGGAAACCTCAAACAAATCAAAACCACACCCTCGTTTCTCCCTCCATTCATTCACCCCTCCCAACCACCTTCAATAGATGCCAACCCAATCACTAATCACCACCCATCACCTCCATTCTTCTCTTTCTCCAAACAAAAAAGCATAAAAATTTTAGCCTCCAAAATTTTGAAACCAGAGGCCATCGATGGCCGACGTCGTTTCGAAGACCCCAACCAGCAGCCTCATCAGCTCCCACAAGAAGGAAACATCGAACCTTTTACTCGGTCGTTTCGAGATTGGGAAGCTCCTCGGACATGGAACCTTCGCGAAGGTGTACTACGCGCGGAACATCAAAACCGGCGAAAGCGTTGCCATCAAGGTAATCGACAAGGAGAAAATCCTCAAAGGTGGCTTGGTGGCGCACATCAAGCGCGAGATCTCTATCCTGCGCCGCGTGCGCCACCCCAACATCGTTCAGCTCTTCGAAGTCATGGCCACCAAGAGCAAGATCTATTTCGTCATGGAATACGTTCGCGGCGGCGAGCTTTTCAACAAGGTCGCGAAAGGGAGGCTCAAAGAAGAGGTTGCGAGAAAGTACTTTCAGCAATTAATCTCCGCGGTGGGGTTCTGCCACGCCAGAGGGGTGTACCACAGAGATCTCAAGCCTGAAAATTTGTTGCTTGATGAGAATGGCAATCTCAAAGTCTCTGATTTTGGGTTGAGTGCGGTGTCTGATCAAATCCGACAGGACGGTCTGTTCCACACTTTTTGTGGGACACCTGCGTATGTGGCTCCTGAGGTTTTGGGGCGAAAAGGGTACGATGGTGCTAAGGTGGATCTCTGGTCTTGTGGGGTGGTGTTGTTTGTGTTGATGGCAGGGTATTTGCCCTTTCATGACCAGAATGTGATGGCTATGTATAAGAAGATTTATAGAGGGGAGTTTCGGTGTCCGAGGTGGTTTTCTCCTGATTTGTCCAGGCTTCTCACCAGGCTTCTTGATACCAAGCCTGAAACCCGGATTGCGATTCCTGAGATCATGGACAATAAGTGGTTCAAGAAAGGGTTCAAGCAGATCAAGTTTTATGTGGAGGATGATAGGCTTTGCAATGTGGGGGATGATGATGGGCTTATGGACAATGATGATGATACTATTTCTGTTGCTTCTGTTGCTGCCTTTTCGGATTACTCGGTTTCGGAGTCTGATTCTGAGGTTGAGACTAGGAGGAGGAATAATGCTCCTTTGCCTAGACCTCCTAGTTTGAATGCCTTTGACATTATATCGTTCTCTCCAGGCTTTGATCTTTCGGGGTTGTTTGAGGAGAAAGGGGATGAGACAAGGTTTGTGACTGCTGCACCGGTTAACAGGATCATTTCCAAGCTGGAGGAGATTGCTCAGTTGGTTAGTTTTTCGGTGAGGAAGAAGGATTGCAGGGTGAGTTTGGAGGGTACCAGAGAGGGGGTTAGGGGGCCTTTGACTATTGCTGCTGAGATATTTGAGTTGACACCTTCTTTGGTTGTGTTGGAGGTGAAGAAAAAGGGAGGGGATAGAGCTGAGTATGAGAGGTTTTGTAACGATGAGTTGAAGCCTGGACTGCAGAATTTGATGGTGGAGGAATCTGCTACTTCTTCAGACTTGTCTACACCTACTCAACCTTCCCTACTACGTGGCCTTTCTGAACCTGTGCCGGATATTTCTTCTGATATTGAAACCCCGCTCTATATACCTTCTGATGATTGAAGACTGAGATATGGAGAAGAGAAAAATGGTTGAGGTCTTTCTCTCTATCTCACACACACACTCATTCTTTCTCTCTCTCTCTCTTTTTTTTAGATTGTGTATGGAAATTGGTAAAAAAATTGCCTACAGGATTGATTGTCCTGCTTTTAGGTTTGCTTCTTGACTGGAGCTTTAGGTGCCTACTGTATTTCTAATTGCTATACGAGAAAAAAAGGTTAATTGAAATATAGTGAATGAGTTAGTATTTATTTCTACTTTTCTTAGCTCGGTATAGCGATTCAGAAAAATAACAAAACGGTTTTGTGGTAATCCATGCGGCATTGCACTGGCTTTGAGTTTGGCTCTATATTCAAGTTAAATAAGATCATTTGAAATTGGAGATTGGAGAAAGAGGATATTTTAATAATAAGATCATATTCTAGTTTTCTGTATATTTTTCTCTTGATAGAAATTAATAATGAGAGAGCTAGACGTATTTAAAACTTGCACACGCCTAATAGCCTATCATGTAAAGGAGAATATCGTTTTCCATTGGACGAGGAGGAATAGTTCCTCTCATTTTTGTTACTGTAACTGATGTTGATTGAACACATTCAATGGCCCTGGAGCACCTAAAATCCTTGCTTGGAGGAAAACATTCCAATAGATTACATAAAAATATACCCTCTGCTACTAATTTTGTTACTTTTTTTTTGAATGAACTCTATAAATTGAGTGTATAGCATGTTGAAGAAAATGGACCGCAACTTGGTTTGGTTACATACTAAGTTAACATGTTGTATTGTGAAAAGTTGTTTAATACTTACGAAATAACTATCTTTTTGACCAATCTAAAAGCTTCGGGTATGGTTAAGCTGCAAGTATTATAAAGTAATGTAGTTTCTTGTTTCTTAGCAATGCAAAAGGAAGCTCCCATTTACTTGCCATTGCCACTTGAGAACAAGTTGTTGGGCTTTAACCCTGTAGAATGATTGTTGTAAATCTCAAGCAGTTAAGCCCTCAATATGATATTAATGGGGGCAGGGGAAAAATCAAGGTTTGAATTAATTGAATGGCATGAGTATCGTGCTTGTTACTGCTGGTTCAGGTGCACTTTAGAAGTTAATGATTATTAGTCTATGAGAAAACACATACTCAGGTGCATGTTACATTATAAATGCACTGCTTTTGGTGAAGATAAATAAAAATGGATTACGTGCCATCTTGCATTGCTTCCCTTAAAGATAAACTCCCCAAAGTGTTACTTTTGCATATTCTCTCCCTTGCTTTTGACTTGCAGTGTTGGTTATACTTATATGAATATAGTAAACTATGAGCGAGGTAAATTGAAGTGAAAAAACGTACTTTATATACATCAAAGTCCATAAAAATAGGAGAAATTAAGCAGAGATTATCTGAATGGATGACGTTTCCTCAACAATTTATCTATAAATAAATAGCACCCACAAGAATGCTTCCAAAATTTCAAATCTCCGTACACGCGAATAGCTCCAAACGAGTTTTGTAGAACAGACGCGATATAAGGAGCGTTGGAGCGTTGGCCACTAATCTTGGAGATGAAACAGATACTAAGTGCATGTTAGTTATGAAGGGATCCTCTCTAGAAAGCTGTGTCTTTAGTCAACCTATTCTAAATCCTTAGATCTATATTAAATGGATACGACTAAAAGTTGAAATTATACCCCAAAGATCATATAACTTTGAGGCTGATACTATTTCGTATCTGGGCTATTTTCTTATTAATGTATGTGTATATATAAATTATATATATATATGAATAAATACTTATTTTTATAATTAAATTTATCATAAATAAATATTTTTTAAGAAAATAAATAAATTTAAATTATGTTATAATTAAAATTTATAATAAATGTTTTAAACATGTAAATTACAATAAATAATCTATATTGTGATATAACAATTTTTCAGCATTAACAAATTATTTTAAAATTTATTGAAATTATTAAAATTCAATTTAAAAATAAAGACAAAAAATTCAAATTAAAAGAGTTAAAAAATTAAAAAATTAAGTACACAGATAAAAGTAAAAGGAAAATAGTTTCAGATAGTCAATAATTATTTTTTAAAATAATTTTTAAATCAAATTAAATTTCTCAACAACTTATTTCTTTCAATTAATCTTTATCAGCTTTAACTCTAAGTGAATTTTAATAATTTTTAAAATAAATTTTCAGAAATTAAAAATAATATTGTAGTTTGATATTAATTATTTATCTTAAATTTATATGTTTAAAAATGTTTATTTATTAAAAATTTAATGGTAAAAGTTTAACTTTATTAATGAGTAACCTCAAATACTAATCAATATACAGAAAAGTTAGGTATAAAAGTAGTCCTGCCCCTGCACAGTAATAATTGGATAGTTACCTTTTGAATGCGACTTGATTACAATTTTTAATCTGGTGTATTTATATAGATCCAACGGTTGAAAATAATGTACGAGAGGGCTGGAGACACTTGATGCATGAGAGTAGAGTGCTCATAAACCATCCAATCTGATGAGAACTGAAAAAATTAATCTAAAAATAAAAAATCGAATAAATTGACAATTGAATGAATAAAAAAATTGAAAATTGAAAATTGAATTTTTTATTGAATTGAATCAGATTTTGAATTTTATTTTCAAAATTGATCCAATTCAAATTAAATCAAACTTATATATATATATATATATATATTATTTATAATTTGATAATATCACTTATATTTTGATTTTCATTTCTTAGATATTTGTAAAATTATCATATAATTTATGCCTATTTATATAAAATATATTGAATTAAAGATAATTGTTTTTACTATTTGAGTTTAGATGCATAAATTAACTATCAACTTGTGTAAATTTATTTTTGATATAATATATATTTAAAAAATTAAAGTATTATTAGTTATATAATGCCATATAAATAAAATATTAGATATTTTGAATTATTTTTATTATATCCCTATCATTTATTTAATTTTGTCTCTAAAAAATAAAGTAAGAATAAAATCGAAAATTGATTTAATTAGATTACTTTAAATTAGATTAGTTGAATGATAAATTAAGAAAATCAAAATGATTGAATCAAATAATTTTGTCTTAAATATTGATGCAATCAAATCCGTGAAATATGTCGAAAATTCGTTGCTCGTATTATGAGGGATAATTGCACACCTTACGACAAAGAAATTGTAAAAGAAAATTTGTTTGTGTTGAATCTAATGTCTTTTGAGCTCTGTTCTAAAGGAAAATTAAAAGCACACTAAATTATAGTACGAGTTTGCTTAATATTTATTGTTTTTGGTTTTACGGTATCAGTTTTATTGTTTATCAATGCTTGTCCTTATCATTGAGTCGTGTTAATGTGTCTTAACTCTTAAGTCCATTAATTAAGAAATTAAGGAATTGATAAAAAAAAAATTAAAATTTAAAAATCACCATCGTAAATGAATTGGTAACTTTATCCATATATTTTTTTTACTTTTATTTTTTAATCAATATCTTAAAAATAATACTAATATACATCCTTTCGATCCCTTGGTATTTGCTATAAAAGTTCCAATCTTTTTATTCGTTTAGGTTTTTATCTGTCACCCAAAATATTTCACTGTACGTTTCCTCCGAAACATTACGATATATCAACACTAATAACTGGTACACTATAGTCTATAAGGACCAAAACTTAATCAGAATATAATTATCATGACCAAAATTTAAACATAATGTGAGTATTGGGATCAAACCCAATATTAAAGTAACTATAAGAACTAAAGGTATATTTAAATTTTAATGTTTTTGTAAATATTTACGAAATTAATGTAAAACTTAATTTTACAGAAATACAAGTATAGTAAAATATATAAATTACATTTTTATTAATCAATATAATTATATTTCTTATTCTTTACTTCCGATCAAAAAACGTTCTTATTCTTTACTTAATATTTCTGCTATCCCTTTTTGTTTCTTTATTATCCGGTAAAACACAACTAATTAATAAGATTTGGAAAAAAAAATCATTTGCCTTCTACTAAGTTTGGCAGTACTGATAATTTGCCAATCTAGATATTAGCTTGCTGGATGGGGGTTAAATGATGGATTGGGAAACAAAGTCTAATAAACATTTTGTTTTTTTTATATTTAAATTATGTCATTTATTTATTTTCCCTAAAAAAAGTGGCAATTTTATTTGGCTGAATTTAATTCTTATATAACGGAGTAATATAATTTGTTATTTTTGTGGCTTCAGTTCTCGAAATAAAACGTATTGCTGTCTTAGGTTGAGAATTTTATGGCTTGGCTAGAGCATGCGTAACCGTTGTGACATTGTGCACTCCCATTACTATCATATTTATGGTGCATACGCGTTGTCTACGGTGACGCCATACAATAATACGAACCTGAATAAGCGATTGACTACTTGGTATGTTGATTTCATACAATAATAGGAATTTGAGAATATTAGCGACATTCTCGCTGACACTTCTAATACTAATATACTAAAGTTTAATGCACCACTTAATAGGAATTTTAACCTAAAAAGATTATTCTGACATGGATCATCCAGCTAGCGTGTTCCTTTCCACGGTCAGGCTGTCCACAAGGCACAAACCACAAGTTGATGCATTGCACATTTGCACTGAAATTATTGAATTGTAGAATGGCAAATTAACTGAACCAACAGGTACGACCCAAAATAATTTATTTCTGTCCCCTCCCTCTGTTTGATTGGTTATTTTCCAAGTCCTTTACAGAAGATTATCAAGTATAAATTCTAAAGAGAGAAATCTGAAGAGTATTTAAATTATTTCCTATTAGTCAAATAACTAACAGCAGTGTATTCCCAAAGATTGAGGGGACCCAATATGAAGAAATTAAGAACAGTGCAATACAGTATTTATGAGTGGCCGTCAACAAAAAATTCTCCTATTATTAGGGTAGAATGCTGATCGATAGTGATACTTGATATTGGAAATCTAACAAACATATGTAGACCTATAATATTGGTTTAGTAAGACTGCAACTTAATTCTATTATTGATCGACCTGCACCGCAAGTTTTGGTTGGATTCCTTCTCAAATAATAATATATAGTATACTGTTTCTCTTTTGTAGTTGTAAATGATGAAGTATACTTGTAAAATGTAATTTGATACTTAAGTCAAGTGAGTACTAGCAAGAGAAAGAAAGTGTATGTATCTTGTCACCACTGAGCTCATGATATATATATTTACAGAGTTGGGGTGCTGATGAATTAATTTTAGACCTACAATATGAGGCTATGAGCTGAATTTCGTGGTCGCCCTAATAGCTCTTGAAAGACACGAGGATTTTTCGTGTGAAAGGCAAGAAAATAACATTGTGTAAATCTACTCTCTCTGAATCTCATCAGGAATCCAGGATTATCTTTTATTCGTATGATTTTTATTATTTTCTATCTTGCAATCAACTAAAGAAAGAAAGATTCGAGAAAAAAAAATCAACTAAAGAAAGAGATAATATTTTTCTTTCTATAAACTATAGTTGATTACTAGAGAGAAAATAATAAAATGCATATGAATAAAAGATAATCCTGTTCACTTTTGCGCCCTTTTCTTTTATATTATAAGACTTTTTTTCCTTTTTCTTCCACAAAAGCAAAGGAATATTGCAATCAATGTGAAATGGCCATAAACTCTGTTTTTCATATGTTTTTTATTCATTGTTGGATAATATTTTTTAACAAAGTTTTTGAGAAAACCTTGATTAAATAAAGGGGTGCCCGATCATTAGGAAGACTAACTGGAATAGAAGAGTATTTTTTTTTTCTTTTTGGTTTCTGGTGAGTTTGAGGGTAGACAATGTTAAAAATCTTTATACTAATATACTGTGTACCAATTAAATTTTCGGAAAAACAAAAGGATGACTAATTTTAATTATTTCGAAATTGATAAAATTATATATATATATATATATATATATATATATATATATATAAGTAATTAAAATTTTATATTTTTTATAGATCACATATTTTTTATGAGAGATTATTCTAGTTAAGTTAAATATGATCATTATCAAAATTATCTATCTGAATATTTAATGCACCTGCATATTTAAATTTAAAGTCTTTGATTAAATAGTGTGCAAATTTTATAAAATCTTTTGTAATATCTTCGATTCCTACATATAAAAAGAAATTTACACTCAAAAACTACTATTTAGCTTGAATATTCTTGTGCTGTTTAATTCATGCTATCAATGATAATTAATAGTATAATATATTATTTTGTTTTTTTAAAAAATTATAAAAAAATGACTTCCGCTGAAAATGCTATTCCATCACTTTCTTGTTTTTTTTTATATTAAAGTTTATTCACATGAATTAAAAAAATAAGAAAATTTCTCAGTTAATATTGAAGTTAAACTGGACAAAGATTAAAGAATTTAAATAATGACTTTTGTTTTCTCTTTTTCCTTCATTTCACTCTCCTAGATCTCTTTTGTTTTTCTCTTCTCTTCTCTTATTTATTTATTTTTTAAAGTTAAAACAACTAAAATTTAGCGAATAAGTTATCCTTTACTTCTAAAACTTTTTAACATTGAAGGAGAAGCCGAAGCCCAAAACTAGGAAGGAAAATGTTAGGTACCGAGCTTTGTGACACGCTAAATTATTTTTCCCTTCCATGTATTCATTAAAATAAGGTATACTTTTTATATCAAATTTTACATGATAAATTATATGACAATATTTTCTTTTATATAAATATTCATAAATTTCAATAAAATATCACCTATTTAATATTCATGAATAAATAAACATATCCAACATTAAAAAAATATTTTCAATGAAAGATCTTTGAGGTCGCATCATTCCTTGACGTCAGCATTTGATTTAGGAGGATTATCCGATGTAATGACAAATGGTGCCAAAACAGGTGTTGAATACGTGGATTATCAAGCTCAAATAAGTTGTTGAGTGTGGAATAAAGAGTGGTTATCACAAAGGACGAATCAAAATTGAACTTTATAAATAGATAAAGTTATCTTCGCCCAAACGTGTCTTCTTATGATTTGTGGGAAAAAAAATTAACAAGTCAATTTCTGTTTGTGAATCACTTCGAAGTCATAAGGAAAATGCCCCGCGATAATCACATTAACGCAAACAAATCTTGCACTTTCATATTTGCCCTCGAGGTTGGCCTAAATAGGTTTCTTGATTGGGTGGTTAGAAGCTAAAGGACACAGATTCTTAGCACTGATTTGTTGTTACTTGACATGAGTTTGAAAAGGTGAGTGTGTCGATCCAAAAGTAAGAAATAAAAAAACGTCAAAAAAGAAATATCAACGTCAAAAAGATCGCATCCACTAGACACAGGAAGAAGAAAGAGTATAAAGAAAAATTAGTCATTATAAAATATGAGAAAATTCGTCCAAAGTAAATTTGCATTCAAATTTAAAATAACAGTGATTGAAAAATAAATATATTCTAAATTAAATAAAAAATTATTAATTACTTTAAAGATAAATTTCACCGTAAAAAATTGTCTCCAAGATAGCATGTTTAAATCGATTGGATTGTTGGGTGTTAGCCCTACAGGTGTAGTGTGAATTTGACAGTGTCACTGATAAAGATCCATCTAAGGAAGCAACAATCACTACCCAAGGCCAACCCACCGCCAACCGCGCAAATTAAATAGACAAGAAATCTAAAGATGTATGTATGTGAAACATGTACATTATTCTACACATAATTTTTAAAAGAAAATTATTTTTGAAATATACAAATTAGAAAGTTTATAATTATACCATCAGCATTATTATTATTCGAGTTTTATAAGATTTTGCACAAACAATCAAAATTATAAAATGTTATAGAATTGAAGAGTATAATACAAATTAAGTGATACAATGATGGATAAGGATTCCTCATTACTCACTTACATGGATTCCAAATTAACACTGGAATTGGGAAAGAAACCATGAAAATAAAAGGTTATGCTCTAAGAAAAAGGAGAGCTTAAGGAATTATGCTGCCGATGATTAAGTAATGTAACAACAATAATTAATTAGTTTAAAAGAATAGATAGTTATTTATTTCCTTGCTAATAATATATAAATAAGTAATCAATTAAACTAAGTTATGTCTTTCAGATTTGACTGAATTATCTCTATAGATAACCATATAGCTGTTTCCTCCTTTGAACAATATATTAATATTAATTACTTGCCGACTATTTGGCCACCAATAATGTGAGTCACGAGGTGATTAGGCACCTTGATAAAAACTCTTGCGTGTTTTCTATTGTCGGCTTCATTTTGTGCTTTACGTGGTTGGGGTTTAACCATGGATTCGAATTTTCAATCCGAAAGATATTTCATGGTTACACTCTTTAGCAGTTAGTAATTTTCAACTGAAAAGATAATTGAATAAAAAATATAAATAAACAAGCATTCACTCGTGGAAAAATGTATTCAGAAAATTCGGAATGCTTTTAGTTTTTTCAAATCTAGATACACTTAGTTTATCCACTCCGATATAATTGGACAATGATGATATTAGAGCCACGTTTTTCCAAAATCAATCATGCAAAGAACCACACATGAAAAGTCTTTGTTCAGCGTGCAGCCTACTCATGTCACCCCGTGTTATCATGTTTATCCATGCTCAGGTTAAACACTTTGATTTATACACAAGCTCGTTGGTCAAGTCATAGGCTTGAATCTATCAGTGGAATAATTACCATAAAAATCAACCTTGCAAGTAACTAGAATAAACTAAACTTCTGAAAATTTCCAGTATCGTACTATGCTATTAATTAGATCCTTTTCAACTATAAGCTATTTGATTTTCGAAATCTTTATAGGAGGACATAAGCTATTTGCAAGCGGTGATAAATACTCAGAAAAGATTTTGCTGTTTAATAGTCCTATTTAACTCGAACAGAATTAACTACAGTCTATGTCAAAAATGAATTACATGCTTGGGTTGCAGTTCTATTTCTTCGCTTGACGGCTGACGGAGAAATGTCACAAGTATTAGGCTCCTAAATTACATATATTTACCTTTTTTTTTCTTCCTAAAACAGAGAAAGTGGAGCTGTAAAGAAAGCGAAAATTAGTGATGGATGAAATTAAGATGTTTCTGTTTACCCTCTAAGAAAATCACCCAACACCTACTTTTATTCTGGAAAAGGTAATCCAGAATAAAAGTTGTATATTTGGGATTACCCTCTCCGGAGTGAAAGGGAAGTGTTGAGTAGTTTTTTGGGATGCAAGGATAAATGTTTATGAATGCATGCATCTTACCTTATCTAAAACAATTCTCAATCTTCATTCATCCAATTTTATTTCGTTACTGTCCAGCACCAATCAGAAATAGACGATACAGTAAGGTTCTGGAATGACTTCCAGCCCATGAAGGATCCAACATACTTATATATCTTGGCCCAGTTGAAGTCTAATAACAAACATGAGAGAACTTGTGCCCAAAGTCCCAAACACAACTATAGCCTATTGGCAGTTCACATAGAGCAATTACTAAATAAACTTCTAAATTACTAAATATAACCTTTTTTTTTATTAAAGGTCAATCATGGAATTGCATAAGTAAACTGGAAAACATGAACATATTTGATCTATTCAGTGATGGTGATGATTATGTAGGCAAAATCCACCTGCAGATGATGATTAACCAATTCAGTTAAATTAAGGCTGAACATCATCAACGCTCTAGTAGAAAAGTAAAAAGAAGCAAGGATCTGGTTCCATCTATTGTTTCCGGAACATGTTATTTTATGTTATTGTCCTATTCAGTGCTCTAATGCCCTAGCACTGATAGCATTAACTTTTAATAATACATTGATAAATAGATGATAATCACAGAGACAGACATCCTCACAGGTTTTCTTATGCCTGTTCATTTGGTACCCCACTGAATATACTTCCACACATCACATACTAAGATATGACATTGCACATTGGTTTAACAATTAACATGGTAACTTTACATGATATTAGCAGTTGAATTAAAGAGCTTCTTTTATGTTTGATATTGTGTACTGTACAATGGTCAAGATGACATAGTGGAACTGAGTTCCAATGCTGCACAATCACTGGTATCTTCAGCAATCAGGATGATATTTGTTCATGAGACTGTCAACCCAATTTATATTAGAACAAAAAATGTGACTTCTTAAGGCCTAGTTGTGAAACATATGATGGTCAGTTAGAGATCACTAGCGCCACTGGCTTGGAAAACTGAGGCATGGGGTGTACTTTTGCATATTTATACGGTTTTTTTCCAGTATTACACTAGTTTTGGAAAATTCTCAATGTACATTAGTTTCAACATAAATTTCAAAATGCACCACTTTTGACACTGTGAGAAGTCTGGGTTGGGGAACCCGACTTCTCACTATACCTTTTTTTTAAGTTAATATTAAATATTAAAAAAAAAATTGATGCTAGTAAAAGAAATTGGGAATTGAGTGTCCGACTTCCATACATTATATATATATTTTTAAAATGATTATAATTTTTTTTTTGTTTTTTTGAAGAAAAAATTTAAAATTAATAAATATTAATGTTAAAATAAATAAAAAAGAAAAAGTGATTAAAAAATAAAGTGAATATATAATTATCATATCTCAGTTAAATTATATGATAAAATTAAAACATTAAAATAACAAAAAATAACAGCCATTAAAAAATGGAACATACAAATGACATCATAAATAAAATACATAAAAAAAAGTATTTCTCTAAGAAAAATTATGAAGGTATGTTAGGACAATTTATTCTGTTATGTCTTTGTTCTCGGCATATTTCACATTTTTTTTTGGTATTCCGTTCAATTTCTTCGTCCATTTCCGTTCAATTTCTTCGTCTATTTCGATGGGAATGCGATTTGAAATCGGACGACCCTGTGCACTTCTCCTTTTGCTTGGATCAGGACCCCACTGATCTCCTTCATACTCTTGCCACATTGATTCGTGTGACAGTAAACCAAATGAGTTGTCGTAGATGTACAATATGTTCTACAAAGAACACGGTAAGTGTTTAGCCTGATATTCACTACAATGGTTATACATTCCATTTTTTAATGCTTGTTATTTTTTTTTGTTTTAATGTTTTAATTTCATCATATAATATAAATGAGATATGATAATTATATATTCACTTTATTTTTTAATCACTTTTTCTTTTCTATTTATTTTAACATTGATATTTTTAAACTTATTTTCTTCAAAAAAATAATTTTTTTTAAAATTATAATAATTTAAAAATATATATATAATGTACAGAAGTCGAACACTCAATTTCCAACTTCCTTTACCAGCATCAAATTCTTTTTTTAATATTTAATATTAACTTTACAAACAAAAAAAGGTACAATGAGAACTCACATTTTTCAACCCAGACTTCTCACTTTATGTCAAAAGTGGTGCATTTTGGAAAATTAGTGCACATGGGAAAATTTTCCATGTAAACTAGTGTAGTGCAGGAAAAAAAACCTATTTATGCTCATCCCCACTAAACTCTGAAATCAAAATTAAAAGAAAATGTATAACATAATAGTGATGTGGAACATCTTTCGCATTTTAATGGAGAAGATTGGTGATAAGTTACTCTTTCTGATCTCCCAAGTGCTGTGGGACATTTTTAGTGTACCAGAACAAAAATTTTATCCATAATTTGCTGTATTGGTCGATATCCTGTCAGTCATGTGAGTACTTTTAAATCTTAATACAAATTCTACAAGACTTTCCAGATCAACTATTCTAAAAGTTTCTTCACATTTTTATTTGTTTAGAAAGCAAATACATCGTTAAAGATTACTCAGAAATACAGCAAGATGACAAGGTAAAAGTTATTCAGGTATTGCCTCACCAAGCCAGACCCCATTTACAAATTTACAAGCAGTAGATGCAATAGAAGTTTCTTCATATTTAAAGCAGAGACGTTGTATTATAACTAGTTTTGAGCTGAAGTGTAATATGATAATTTAGAACGAGAGCAAAGAGGTTAAACTCTAACCACTCTGTTGAAGAGGCTCTTAGTAGCTTGAGTTGTTAGGTTGAAAACTAGTTTTTATCATTAACAAATTGGATTTTCTAATTTCTTTAACTGAAGAGGCGTCCAGGTCAGCCTAGACATATAGTGGTTAATTCTTGTTATTCAGATTTCTGAATTTTGTCTGATCTAATCAGGCTCAAAGTAATCTAGCTAGGTTTCCACTTGCAATATCCATTGAATAACAACAGCAAGTTAAATAATTATTGGAGAAGAAGAAACCATCTTTCTAACCATTAATTTTTTAACTTCACATAGAGGAAGAAAATTATATGAAGACGGAAGCCACAGAACATTGAAAAGAACTATGCAGCATGTTTAAGACATTTAGATAGAAGAATTCATGGAAGAATTCCTTCTATCCAATAAAAAAAGAAGCCTAAAAATATTTTTAATGCTACTATTGCTGCTGCTCATATATTTGCCAGACATTCAAAGAAGGTTTCAAGTACTGGTCCAAGAATTTCCAATATTCCAATGTGTTTCCAGCAAATTTCTTCACCTCAACAACATGAAAGGAAGATGTAACTTCAAAAATTTCTGCATCTATAGTGAGTTGGCCCTTTATCCCTATCTTGCATCCCTCCAATCTAACAACTCCATTTTTCTTCAAGATCTTAAATCTACTATCTATTTGTGCTATTTCTTCAAGCATTGAAACAATGGTGGAAGGTGGTTTTCTAGTTGTAAATCTTGCCAATTGCCTTTCATTCTGATCATCCTCAAACAGACCAGAAAGATCAAAACCTGAAGAGATTGATATCAAATCAAACGCATTGAACCGATATAGCTTCATGGGGCTTTCCTCTTTATTTGACATTGGACTAACATCTGAATCTGAATCAGATGAAGAAGCAAATGCAGCTTGAACTTCTGAGATATCCTTACCATTTCTAGGGGACAATGGTGGCAGCTGAAATGCTTCAATCTGGACATACCCCTTTCTAAACCAACGGCTTTGCACAATCTTAGAAATATCAATTCTGGTCTTTGGATTGGGATCAAGGATCCTATAAAGAAGCCTTTTCACATCTGAAGAGAACCATTGTGGGAACTTGAAATCTGCTTTGATAATCTTCTTGTACATCTCCATCAGATTTTTATCATTGAAAGGAAGGAAACCTGCCAAGAGAACAAAGAGAATCACACCACAAGACCAAATATCTGCCTTGGCTCCATCATATCCTTTCTTCTTTATCACCTCAGGAGCTACATAAGCTGGAGTTCCACATGTTGTGTGAAGAAGGCCATCATTCTTCCTGGACTCCACCAATGCACTCAAACCGAAATCTGTGACTTTGAGGTCCCCATTCTCATCAACAAGAAGGTTCTCCGGTTTGAGATCGCGATGACACACCCCTCGGCTGTGGCAGTGACCAACAGCATCAATCAGCTGCTGGAAATATTTTCTTGCCACATCCTCCCTCAGCCTCCCTCGGGACACTTTATTGAAAAGTTCGCCACCTTTCACCATTTCCATTGCAAAATAAATCTTTGTCTTGCTTGCCATGACCTCATGAAGCTGCACAATGTTGGGGTGCCTCACAAGGCGCATCAAAGAAATTTCGCGCTTGAGTTGCTCCCTCATCCCAACCTTAATCACCGACTCTTTGTTGAAAACTTTGATGGCGAAGCTCTGGCCAGTCTTCAAGTTCTTTGCGTGGTAAACTTTGGCGAAATTACCTTGGCCAAGAAAACGTCCAACCTCGTACTTTTGCATCAGAATTGTTGCCTTGTTATCCATTCCTCCTGATTCCTGAATGTGAAGGAACAAAGGAAGAATTATGAAGGGTTAAAAGCCAGAAAAAGGACTAAGATCACTTAGCAGCAACACAGAAGATAGTCTTTTGCTCTCCATTTTGTTAAATGTGGCACTTGGAAAAGACAGAGAGGAGCAAGGAAAATGTGAAGGCTTAGGAAGTTGAGTGGAGGAACCACAGGCCTTTGGCAGGGTCGAGGGGGTGTTCCTCTTGGTGAAGAGAGATGAAAGACTTGGCATATACGGTTAATGTTGGAGAGGAATTTAAGCCAACAGAACACCAAATCAAGACCCAATAGTTGCAATGTATAAAAATAGTGAAATTGAAGATAAATATACGGAATGGTGCTGTGTATGTTTTGTGTTTGCGGTGGGGCATCACAGTATTTACCAAAATTACTCTCACATCAACAAGTTGAGGACAAAAGACTACTTTTCTCACTCATTCTTCCGTTTCAAATTGCACAACCTGAATTTTGAACTCCTCTAGTTTCGGTGCATACCATCAGATATGCCAGCTCTTTCAAATGTTACTGTGTCAGCAAATAGTTAATAAACTAGTTAATTAACTTAGTCGATAATTTTGAACCAAAATTTTCAACTTCTCCTTTGTTCTTTGTTAAAGATAATTTATGTATAGGTACCAAATAAAGTAAAGAGTATGTATGTATATATATAGTGTGTGTGCTTAATAGGTACTATAAAAAAATTATCAAATAGTTAAAAATCATTAATTTTTTCAGTAATTACGTTAAAAATTATATTAATTTGAATAGAGTTAAAATCTTTATATATCAAATTAGCACATGCATGGACGCGCATTATAAAAAGATGTTTCAAATCTTATTATACCCAATTATAGTCTTACTTTTTTCCATTTCATTTTCCAAATATACTCTTATTTGGATTTTTAAGAAAAATATAAAATTATCAAAAGTAATTTACTTTATAAATGAATGAACACATTTTTTCTATTAGATAAAATGAAACTATAACATTATTGAAACGTTAACTAAGAATAACGCTATATTGAAAATTTGAAACTACTAATTAGTAATTACACTCTATTTAGATATTGTACCTATGAAATCCCCAATAAATTTGACCAAAAACAAATTAGGTATTGACCTATAATCAATAATCTTCGAAAGGCAACTAACACGCTGAGTATTCGAAGCCATATGCTACAGCAAAATTATTGGACCTACTTTAAGGCCTCATCGACAAGGCCTTTCTAACAAATTTGAAACTTTAATAGCAGGTCTTTTCACCTGGAAGGGAGCCCTTCCAGAAATTCTTTAAGGCCTGAGCCAATCTCGGGCCTAAAAGGGAGTTTGAAAATAGTTGCAACCAGCAAAAGACGAACCTCGATTAGAACCTCGCATGCTACGTCATTGCCCCAAGCTTTAAGTGAAACGCAGATCTTCTAACGTGTACCATTGTATAGGACAACTACTAAGTCTATTGAAGCACACAAACTCCCGATGTGGGACTAAAGTTTGTGTTTCTATTCCCCGTTTACTTGCTCCTTGTGTGAGCATAATCAAAATCATTATGTGGAATCAAATTGTCTGCCTGCTATTCAAATCTTGGACGAGGATAGTCAATTTTGGGAACTTGAAGAAGAAATTCGTAACATAAAGGAGCGGTTTCACATGTGCTCTTTTGGCTATGTTCGAAGAGAAGCAAATATGCTGGCTGATTCGTAACATAAAGGAGCGGTTTATCTTTATCTGTTGATGTATGCTTTTTCCATTCGATTCCGTCCTTTGTTGTTTACTCCCTTGTGGAGGATGTTGATGTACTTATTTCCCATACTGGGTTTTAATTGAAGTAAGTCTCTGGCTTTTGCCAAGACCATTCAGCAAACAATATAAATAAAATCATTATCATTATTGAAACACAGTAGTTTCTGGATTCCAACAATGCGATCCAACCAAAGTCTGAAGCTTGGAAGTGCTTTTTTCTTGTAAGAGAGCATCTTTGAGATCATGGTGATACACCCCTCAGTAGTGGCAACGGTCAAAAAGCTCAGCACCACCTCAGTCAATCCATTGTTTTGCTTGACATGACCTTATACTTTTGCATCAGAATTGTTGCTTTGTCCAAGCCTCGTGAATATGGTGGAAGTAAGAAAAATAGTGATTGGTTTCAAGAACACGAAAGAGAACTAAGAACTCTGAGCAGCTGCACAGAAGATTGACTTGTTCTTATGCTTTCCATTTTGTTAATTGGCTCTTGGAAGACCAAGAGAGGAACAGCCAACAGGGAAAGTGTGAAGGCTATGGAAGCAGGGTGGTGGAACCACATGCTTTTGTTGTTTTTGTGGTCACTTTAAGATTCTTGTGCAGTTCAGGGACGTGACAGTCTTTTCCAAGATTACTCGTTGAGACCAGAAAGTTTGTTTAAAACAAGAGATCAAGGTCCTCACTTCAGAAGTGGTTCACTATTTTTTCTACTTTTCTCACCTTCTCGTTAAACTCCCTCTCTTCTTCAAATGCACAGTATGAAGTTCCAACTCCTTTTCTAGTTTCAGTTTTTGACACACCATCAGATGTCTTAACTCCAAACCCACGTCAAAACATAGGGGACTACGTTGAAGATTAGCAGCACAAATTGTCTTGATTCTTAGGCTTGCCCAACGTGCTTTGATAAGCTTTTGTCTTCCAATAATATCCTCCTATTTATCCTCTTAACACTAAATAAATAATATAGACTTGTTTGGTCTGTAAAATTGTAGGGGTCACTTAATTTGATACCTTACATCTGAATGATAAAATACTTTCTGAATTCGTAAATTGTCAATGTTCTTCTATTAGATACTGTCATGTAACGCCAAAGAGGCAAAGACTGAGATGACACATCAAATGTCTGATGACATCTAATGATCTAACTAGCCACACGCTGGCCTCTCATGTAAAAAGGATCCATTTGATTGAAAATTAGATGAACCAATGAAAATGACCACTACTTTTTGTCTTCGCCACAATTCACAAAAGCAATGCATACAAGAGAGGCTATAAACTGAGCACATGATTTGCTCCTTTCACCCTGCCAAAACCATGGACACCAAGATGGCATGCAACACCACAGCTAAGAACCATATGATGCTGTATTGAATTGTTGTGCCTGATACAAAAGCTGAATAATGTGAAGCAAAAGATGAAACAGAAAAATAGGGGAAACTGAAGTAACAATGATAGCCTGGATGACATGGCATTCAGTGACAGCAACAACATGAACAATTTATGGAGTGGATTTGCAGAAGACTAATTTCCACCCTATATAGACTGCATAAAACAAACTGAAAATCATGAAATACCTTTTCAATGGATTTGATTTAGTTTTGTAAAAAATAGTGATAGAAGAGATGTAGCATTGAAATTGTAACCAAAGATTAAGAATCAATTTATCAAAAGCAAAACTAGAAGCGCATTGAAAAGAAAGAAAAAAACTGTTAAGGCCGTAAGGGTAAAAGAGTTCATATCACCGCTGATAAACTTTTTGTAGAACACTTTCCAACCATTATTAGTCTCAATTTTGAATTCTGGATGGCAAAGTCTCCACGTCACACTTCATATATTTTAAATTCATTGTAACGTTGTTGACATTAATCCTTGATGATGATCAAGTAACGTAACCTCTTCTTACCAGTAGTTGCCACAATAACATTCACCATTTTAAATGAAACTTCCTTCACCTGTAGAAAGACGAGAATGGCTTGAAATGTGGAGACAAAAGTGAAAAAAATATTATTAATTTTAAATAAAGAAGATAAAGAGAGAAGGGGTCAATTTTGTCAATATTCATGTAATTTTTTATCAAGTTTGTCTCTTACGTTCACCTGTGTGCGCATTGCCATACTCTGTCTTACTGTAGCTGATTAACTAACCAAAAAATCCTTTTTTTTAGCTCTGAATTACGTTAGCTGATTAACTAATCTAAGCAATCCTTTCTTTTAACTAATCTAAATTACCCGCAAGGAAAAATAGATAACCCGTAGTAAAAGCCAAAAGCTCTAAATTTACCGAGTACCAATGGTAATGTCATTTATATATAAGAAAGAAATCTTACTAATCTGTTTCAAAAAAAAAAATCCTAACTAACATTATTATTAAATTATATTAAAAATATAAAATAAAACTCCTTTTCACTTGGTATTTAAAAACAATGCAAAATTAAATTAGATATGTTCGAAAAGTCATAGTTTAGTTAGAGATAAAACACTAGAAAATCCAATTATCATTTAAACATCTAAGAATAATAAATTAATTTCTTTTTCCAGATATAAACTTTGAATTTGAATTTTAAAAAATTAAACTTTAACTGAATAGCAGCAGGGTCCTAGTAAGAAAATTGCTTCAAATAATTAAATATTAAAACATGTGAAATTAAACACTCCTTGCATCTAAAAAAAGAAACACTCTTGGATTTCTATTAAAAATTGAAAAATTAAAATATAACAAATCCAGCTATCAAATTATGTACGAACCCGGCTAATATAATTAAGATTGTAAACAAGTAAAATGAGACTCTTTTCTTCACTTTTTAATACAAATATCAATAATTAAATAACTAAACTTCATCCAAATAACGTTAAATAGGAATTTAAATTGTTTTTCACAGATACAAAATTTAAATTTAAAATATGATTACAAAAAGACAACTTTAACTAAATGGCAGGGTCCTCGTAAGAAGACCCTTATTGAAAAATTGGCGTATGCCGCTTTAAGTGGCAAGTACACGGTATTCTTTAGTAAAAGGCGAAAGAATAGTTCGCTTTGTACTTACCACACGGCTCCGTGCTTTAAATGAGGAATAGCTCTCGTCCTTTATAGAGTCGAGTTTACTTCAACTTAGTAAGCTGCTCGATGTGGGCTTTGTATTAGGAAAAAGACACATGCGCATGATACTTCAACTTCGGTCATCTGGGATGCCCCAACTTAACAGATTGTTATAGTCTTTCCTTCTTCCTCATTCGAATATTAGAAATTGTTTATCTGCCATCTAATTTTCCTATTACCTTCTTTTATATCTCAATATATCTCAAAGCAAAGGAGGTATAACAAACTGGACATTAGTTTAATTAAGCTAGGCATCTGCAACGAGAGCTTTGTTCCTGCCTTGTTGGTAGCATGCTAGAAACAGTGAAAAAGGCTAATAGATTATTTAGCTAGTTCTTCTCCTCCTCGTCAGCTTATGATTTCTCTACTCATTCGTCCAGTTTCACTAACTTATAATATGAATGTTAGGTGTGAGCTAATGAATTGTGTATCCCCATTTGTGATGTGTAGACCTGAAACTGATGGCATGTTTTTGTTAACTTATAAAGGGTTGATAGGCTGCATCAAATACGTCAGGCAGGTAATTGTATATGTTCTACAGAGTTGTGCTTAAGGGTCTTATCTATACATGTGATTTGAAAATACAGACCACCACCATAATGAAAGATAAGTGAGTTTTATATGAATAAGGAACTGTTTATGCTGTTTTTTCTTATCATTCAACATGACCCTCTCCCCTTACATTAATTATAAAAAAAATTGAAGAATTCCAAACACTTTCATTGTTGGGCATCTTCTCATGTCTGTTATAGATATATTTCCTGATGTAGATCATGAATTATATATTTTCAATTGCACCTATCTCCTAAAAAATACAAGCAAGGTTGATTTTGCTTTTGAATTTAACATCTGTTTTTATTTTTATTTTACATTAGTTGCC
Source organism: Glycine latifolia (assembly GCA_013407115.1). Taxonomy (NCBI): domain Eukaryota; kingdom Viridiplantae; phylum Streptophyta; class Magnoliopsida; order Fabales; family Fabaceae; genus Glycine; species Glycine latifolia. The sequence goes on along the minus strand of CM023955.1, from coordinate 7,191,025 downwards.
TGGCCCACCAAGTGTAGCCAACTCTGCTAATATATGTGGTTTTTGACTTTAAGAATAGCCTGTAGTTGGGAAGAAGAGATAGTTGCCCACTTTATTTATTGCTAGGAATGCATTCACATTTGATTTGGGTTCCATATTCAACTTGGTTTTGATTTAAGTTCTACATCAGATACTGTTAGCTAGAAAGGTGTAAGGGTCAATGTGGCTGACTGATGACACCAGTTTGTGCTGTTGTTGACACTGTTAACACTTCGTTGGCCTTTTCTCATCTCATACATAGTTTTTCTGTGGTTTCAAGAAAACAAATTTCTACTCCATGTTTTTAAATTGTAATTATTAAATTAAGTAACAAAACTGGAACTTAGTTCTGTTGTAATAACTCACTGAACTTTTTAATATCATGGTGTTCATGCTAGGCAAACAAGATGTTTTGCTTCGAATTTTGTTACCAAATGGTTTCTATACTCAATGTTTACGTACAAGACATTTATCCATGGCTTGTTTATGCTCACGCAGATTATAATCCACTGGCACAATAACATCAATCTTTAGCCTGCTTATAATCCAAAGTTGAACACTAAAGTTCTTCGTCTTATGTGTTTATACAGCTTAAATAATCACAAACACGGATTAGTTTTCTCGCTATATGAGTTCTCAATCCTTCAGCACAAAATATGATTCAGGTTATGGTACCGAGTAAAGGATTCGAACTCAGGCTTTTACTGCTATTGCTCATTAATCTGCATATAAGCTTCTGAAAGTGCAACCAAATGAGGAAGTGTTTCAGAAACGTGCAAATCCTGCATATCATTCTAAAAAAATCAAGGTGTTAGTCCTTGTCACTATTAAACATCCAATCAGATTGATGTATTATTTTTATCTTATCAAGAAATAGAGCTTAACTCTTCTGATTTGCGTTGCACAAATACCCTATACCTAAAAAATCCTTCCCCGGGTTTGCCATCTAAAACAATTGATTGGAAAAATGCAGAATATATTTTAAATATTTCATGTCTCCATCATGATTCACTAATTTCAAGGTCCATTACATCATCACCTTGATCTGTTATGAATTTAAACTACTAAAAAAATGCTGTTAAAATCCTAGCCTGTTTACCCGCTAAGGGAAACAAGCTCATCCACAATGCATACAGTAAACAACAATTAACCCTCCCCTTAATTCATTAAATCATAGTCATCCAACTTGTCATTGTACTGAAGCACTTTTCTCTTTATTTTGGATGTATCCACCAATGTAACAAAGTCTGTAACTGTCTCTGGACCAACTCGTATATTGCCCTGCTCATGGTTTGTGACAGCATCTTTCAAGTTCTCCGCAAACTTTAGTCACACCAAAAAAGTTGAGAGCCTACGCCTGCAGGGTAGAGGAAATTATTAATTTTTGGAACAAACGAGGGCCATACTAGGGAAACTTAGTATCCTTGCACGAAAGTTAAATTATAACTAACCTAGTATCTTTCCTAGATTATCATGTAACTGATCATATATCGGGGGTCATTAAGTTAATATTATTTATTATTTATTAAACTACATTTGAAAGTAGATAATTTGTTTTGTCTTTCTCTAGATATATTTTCATTTGGACGCAATAATGTGCAAAGTGCAACCAAATAAATTAAATAACTCAACTTCATTTAAAACAATAATAAACACAGCAAGGATGACACAGTTAAGCGTTCGCATTGTGTGATGCTTTGCCTGGTTGAAATCATCACACCCAGGTAACCAATCCAGAGGCAACAAAATCTAGAAACAATGTGGGGATCCTAATCTAACGACTAAAAAATGAATCATGTAACCCCTAGTGTTGCTAATGTAGTTAATGCAGCTTGGCTTAAAGATGCTAGTAATGTATCCCAAGCCTTATATAATGTTATGAATGAGTCATTGATCTTTATTAGGGAGGTCTTTGGAAACATCTTTGCCAAGAAAATGAGAAACACGACAATGAACAACTGTAATTTTTTTTTAAAATTGCCCCGGATTTGGACAACTAAAGGCTAAATTCAAGTAATTCAATCCGAATAAAGTCACTTTCACCAAATTTGAATGTCATTATACCTTAAATATTTGAAAACGAAATTCCATGTACCCGAGTCGACAAATCAAGACTAATAACTCCCTACCAATTCTTCTGTATTAAGGGTCATCTACACCTATTTTTTTATAAGAATAAATATAAGAAGTATTTAGAGAAACTTGGAAGGAATGGACTCAACAACTTTATTTTATTAACTTTAAAGAGTAATTTACTTTCTAGACCTAAGGTGTTGCTTCACTTTATTATGTATTAAACTATTAATTCTCCTTTATGACATTAATACTTAAGTACAAATTCTTTCTTTTGCCAAGTAAAATTCCAGTCGCTTACCATTAATGGGGAATGGCATTAATTCAAATGTCATTCATTTCCTTTTACCATTTAAGACAAAAGCTTTATTAAATCAACTGCATTATTTGGTTTGATTGTTTTATTCAACGTATTTGCATTCTAAATGATTTGAAGGCAAAGAATATTGAGTTTGTCAACATATTGATGCCCTTAATTCTTATATAAAGGAATGACAACATAAGATGTGGGCATGCAAAGCGATCAATCTGATTTTATTTTATTGCTCTATGCCTTCTTGTTGCTCATTCATTCTTTGTGAGCAATTGATTGTAAGGTTCTATAATGTTTCTTAAGATAAAGCAATACACAAACGCGAGCGCAACAAGTGCCGAAGCTGTTAGAACTTAGAAGTGGAAAATTAAACAAGAAGATATCCATGTTGTGAAATTTCTGGAAAAGAAAACAAAAATATAAGACAATTAAGGCAGTTCGACCCTGGGCCACGCAGAAGCCACCAAAGGTTGCGGCTTATATGCATGGTAGCAGCTCCTTCTTAACAGCTGCAAATCATTTTTTATTTGCAACAAAAAATATTTATCACTAAAAAATGCATGTAAAATACTACTATTTTAATAAGAATATTTTGTTAAAAAAATTGTCATTGTAATTTATGTAATTAATTTTCTTACAAGAAATTTATGTTTTTTTTGTCTGCAAAACAAGAAATTTGTGTAATTAGTTTCTTAAGAAATGTATATTATCTTGAAAGACAAACAATAAGAAATGAAGAAAGTATATTTTTTATTTGATAGTTGTAACCTTATGACATTGTATTAAGAAATCAAAAGTGAAATTTCTTACCAAAAAGCACTCCATTATTAATACACTCTAACCATTATTTTTTTATGCAAGTGCACTTGATCGTGATTTTTGTCAATAAAAACAACTTTAATTATTAGAAATCAAAGATAGATATAAAAAAATTTACAACATCACTCACACTCAACCAAATAAGCTAAACCCCCTTGACTAATCTTTGAAAAAATATCATCATATGTTAATTCTTCAATGAATATCTTAATGACACTAGCTAATAAAACTTTTATTTTTATTTTTTACCCATCTTAACTAGTTATTAATGTTCTTAAAATAGTCATTAATATTTTATTTTTATATAAAATATCTTATACAACTAAAGTTTATTTACATTTCAATTTTGTTAAGTTAATAATATTATTCGAATTGAATCAATATAAACTATTCACTTAAAAATAAACTTAGCTTAAAATGTCTCAAAATACTTTTTCTTTTGTACATGTCACATGTTGAAATTGTGCGTAATGATTTTCTTTTACCCATCAACCTGAATTACATAATAAAAATTGCAAGATGTGCATAGAGAAATGAAACAAAATAATGTATGTCACGATCAGAGATAATATGTGATTCGATATGTCGATTTATAAATTATTTGTATTCTTTGTAAATTTATAATCTTAACAAAGTTTCATAGTTCTGTCGCCTAACGCTGTTTGGTTGATTATTTAAAAACATTCAGTATAAACAATAAATTATTAATTAAGGCTTACCACGTGCTTTATTTAAAAGTAATACTATAACTTACAATCCCTTTTAAAAAGTTTATTGTTAAAATAATGAATTGCTCAATAACTCACTCATAATGTCAGGACTATTTTAATTTTGAATCGTGTCATTAATAGAAAGTAATTCTTTTTATTTTTCTTCAGAAAATGTCAATAACATGTTAGTAAGTCTCAATTACGTACTCAACTGAATGCCAACGGGTTTCTTTAATGAAGTTTCTCAAAGAATATTCTAGATTTCTAGTACTTTTTAATTAAAGAGAGAATAAAAATTAAAAAATATGAAAGTTTGCCCCGAATTCTAACCACTTGAAACGTGTCATTAGAAAGTAGGAGTAGTAATTTTACTAAATTTTCCACTGATTATACTACATGATGATTACATTTATTAGTATTCAAAATCACTTAAACAAAGAAGATAAGGAAAACTGAAACTTACAAAGTTCGATGGAGAATTACTACATTTATCCTATAAACAATCGAAACGATATGCATAAAGTTGTACTCGATCTTATTAAATAAAAAAACTTATGAATAAAAAAATGTTAGATGGAGAATATCCACAAAAAAAAGAATGATTAATCAGATTTTGTAGCAAAAATTAATTATTTACAAAACTGACAAATATTTTATATTAATAATGTGATAAAATATAAAATTATCTAAAAATTAAAAAAAAATTGATTACAAACAAGATGGATCAATTGTGAATATTGCCTAAAATAAATTTAGAGAAAATATTTTACTCCAAATGAGATAGTTATATAAAAGATCTTTTTATTAACATGCATGGATATTTTTTTCATTTATGAGACCTTTTTGTTTATAAAATATAATGAGAAATAATTATTTTGTTTGTGGAGCTAAAATGTGAGTTTTAATTGTTATATTGTTGTGGTAATCCTTATGTCAGAAATAGGGGTAATACTAAGGGAGTGGCAGTGCATATGTTTGAAGAGAGAGGCATCCCAATCAGCCTCCACGTTGAATCCCAAATCCCTCCCACGACGACACGTCTACACCTCCTTCAGGTGTGTCCACGCCCTTCCAACCTAGTCAAAGGTCCAAAACAAAACCTCTCAGAAAGCTCCCCCTCTCCCTCTTCGCAAAGCGTCAAACTCTCCTTGTAGGCAATTGCTGCGCGTAAGCCATGCACCCAATTACCCCCAAACACTATTCCCTACCGTGTCCTCTCCTCCTCTCTCCATCTGGTCACACTCCTCCCTTAAAAGTTACCCACAACAATCACACACACATTCACCTCTCTCTTCAGTACTTCACTAATGATGAAGAATCCCGTCGCCGAGAGTTTCACCGAGTTCTACGAGAAATGGGTTTGGAAGCTCGAGGAGATCCTCCACCAGCTCCTCGAGGTCTCCAAGCAGAGAACCCAGGTGGTGAAAACTGAACAAGAGCTGCAGGTTTTGGTTTCCAAGGTCACATCCCATTTGAAGGAATATTACACTGTCAAGTGGGCGTCGGCACATGAAGACGTTCTCGTGTTCTTCTCGCCAACGTGGCTGAGTCCTTTGGAGAATGCTTATTTGTGGATGACGGGGTGGAAGCCATCCATGGTGTTGAAGCTTCTGGAAACCCTTAAGAAGCAGGCTGCCAGTGGTGGTGATTTTGTGATGACGGAGGAGCAGGTGAGGAAGATCGAGGAGCTGAGGAAGAGGACGAGGATGGAGGAGGAGAAGGTGGAGAGGGAGATGGAGAGGCAGCAGGTGGCCATGGCTGACCGCAAGATGGTGGAGCTGGTTAAGCTTACCACCCGAGCAAGGAACGGTGGTGGCGGTGGTGGTGATGCGGTGGCGGAAGTGGCGTTGAAAGGGGTTCTTGCGGGGTTGGAGAGGGTCATGAAGGCTTCGGATTGCGTGAGGCTCAAGACACTCAAAGGGGTGTTGGATGTGCTTAGTCCAATGCAGTGTGTGGACTTCTTGGCTGCCAATACTGCTATGCAGCTGAGACTCAGGCAATGGGGGAAGAAGAAGAGGGACATGCCTGCAGGCTCCACACTCAATGTCAATCATCAGAACAACTGATCCATCTGTGATTCAACTAGCTAGCTAGCCAAAAACAAAAAACTGTACATCTTTAATTTTAATCAGGCTAAGTAAGTTGTTCAGTACCTCAATATCATTAGCACAAAATTAAGAAGTTGTTTAGTGTGGTTTATGCGATGGTACTAGCTTGTAGTACTCTTGTAGTTGCAATGTAAGAAAAGGAAAGAAATATTAGATGAATCTATCTATGATATCATTTTTTTCCCTGTATATATCTAATTATTTAATTAGTTACGTACTTTTTTAGTATTTTATAATCTAAGACCGCACACTTCCTTAATGGATTCTATCTAAAGGGGAAAGTCAACAACACAACACTTGCTTAAGATGTCATAGAGTAGTGTTGCATCATCAGTTTATCCCGTCATCAGAGACAGATCGAGAGGAATACAAGGGGAGGGTGCATAGTATTTTTATTATATTTTTGTGTTATGAAATGTTGATGGGGAGCAGGAGCAGAAACAAACGAAAATGTCTTGAGCAGCGGTGCAAAGGTGGGTGCATGGTTCAGGGGCCACGCCACGCCTACGCAAACAGAAACAGTCAGAAACATGACAGAACAGAACCAGGTGTTCTTCAGTTTCCACACTTAAATTAAGTCCCTGTCATGCTTCCTCTTAGATTCACGAGAAAGTGACGTTTTAAAGAGTTTCCCCAGAAAATGACGTTGCCATGTGATGTCATTAATGCTTTTGGTTACATAAAATGATAAAATACTACTAGTGTTTTAGCCCCATTTGGGGGTAGTTTTCAGTACCGAGTTTAATTTTTTAAAATAAATATTAATTTCTAGTTTTAGTTTTAAAAAAATTAAATTAGTTATAAAATGTGATTAATTTTTCTTCTTTTTATTTTTAATTTTAAAATAAATTCATTTTAAAAATTTCATATCCACTATTAAAATTTGTGTATTTATGACAGTAATGACAACGTCATGGACGTCGTGCTGATATTAATGTTGGTGAAGTGACATTGGTGTAGGTGGTATTGGCAGTAGCAATGTCAGTGCTGATAAGGAATCGTAGCTATTTTGTGAAGGAGGATTTTAACTATTATCATGATTTATCCTTGATTTAATACATGCTTTTTGAAGCTATTGAGAAGGTTGTTCTCCATATCAGTGATTCACTTTCTGCCAAGAAACCCAAATATGAGAGGTTGCCACTCAACACCTTGGTCTCCATCGCACCAACCTTAAGCTCCTTTGCATTCTCTTCGATCTTCGCCATCTAAAGTACCCTAATCAAAATCCATGCTTTTGTTTTTATTTTTTGGTTATATTGTTTATAACTATGGTGATTCACTACTTGTTCTTGTACTGTTTTTATATGAAATATTTATTTATTTATTTATGGTTGGATTAGGAGCAGGGTATGATAGAGACAAACTAAACTTACAAGCAATTATTTAGGGACAATAATATAATTCCAAAGGTCTTTTTTTTCAAAAATTGTTAGTTGCAATTATCATTGGGGGGTGGTTGACTCCGTGATTGACATAAGCTAGGAGATAGAAGTGCAAATTGTCCATGCCAGCAAGGTGCTTTTGTATGAAAGTCTTCAATCGGATTGCTTAGAATTGTAAGTAATTAGTTGTATTAATCATTAGAAGCTTATTAATTTTGCTAGTTAATTAAATTCTATATTATTTATATAAATCTGATGCATTTTCGGTAAAAGATAAATCTGTCCCAACTTATAAACTCATTTAGAATTGGTGGTGCTTCTACTTTATTTGAATTTTTCTTTCATAAAATAGCAACACTAACAAAGATATTAACAGACCTACATGCACTTGCTGCTTGAATTTTGGTACATGGTCTGCTGTGTATGATCACCTATCTGATTCATGATTAGGCTGGAAACAGTGTAACTTTTCTGCATCTTAAGCTCTATAACAGCCTTTGCTACATGGCAAATGCTTTCTTTCACTTTTTTTGCAGATAGGTTTGCAAGATCAAAAATCGGCATATGTTGCCCTGTCCTCACCACAAAATCAATAGGCTGCAAATGGCATGGTCAAGTAGGCGAATGTGGCTTCTTTTTCTTCACAGATGGCTTTCTCACACTCCCTCCTATGGCTTATCTAACCAAAATATGTTAGAGGAACTTGTACAAAGTCTTTTCCTTTCTTCCACTAACATATTTTGTCCTATTACTCCCTTTGGACCAAGGCATATCGGCAAGTCCATGCAAAGGATATGGCATAGGTAAATGAAACTTCCTTTCCATTTCTATCTTGGTTTGATAGCATGTTTTGTTTATTGCCCTCTTAGTTGGAGAAGCTTCAACACTGTTATGTGTTGTTTTAGGATTCAACTTAGGTACCTAAGAAAGCAAAACATGCCTCAAGGCTATTTCAAAGATTTGTCTGAGCCAGTAGAGAGGAGAGGCATTTTTACAAGGTATTTTCTTTTTTGGTCTATGCTAGCACTGTCAAATCTTTCATAGGATGAAAGGCAAGAAGCAGAACTTGCAGAAGGAGGCAGCTAGGGAGTTGGAGCAGGGCTTTAGTCTGGTCAAAAGGTTGTCATATTACTAATTAAATTTATTTTAAGTATGATCAATTTAAAAATATGAATGTTGTGAGTTTATTATTCTATGATAATTCTTTTTTCCAATTAGGAAGAAATTACCAATTTCCTGACATTTAGTTTTCACAACACTCAACCTCTTCAAAAATTCTTTCTTTTAAAGATATGCACGATTTGGTCTTAATATTTTATAACTTTTTATCTCGTGGGAATTATTGGAAATGCAGCAATGGAGCTTTAGGATATGTTATTTTTACTCTCCTTCATATACGACACTCAACATTATAGATATGTTCCTTCTAGTTGATGCATATATTGAAGTTTCAAGTGGGCTAGTTTTCCTATTATCGTGAAGACGTGTTCTATTAGTTTTTCATAATATTTTGTCATTGACTCATGCATTTTTTATTCTTACTATTACTGTACAAAAACCAATTTTTAACTTCCTTCTCATTGAGCCCTTAGCAGATGATGACTATTCTTGTGGAGTGGTAGGATTTGGTTGCTAATTATTGTACTAGTTACTATTGCTTCTTTATGCTTAAATATGACAATATCTTGAATTAGAAAATGCAAAGATCATACGGGGTTGAGGCACAAATACTAGCTAATGTTTATTTGGCTTTGGAGATCAACCTGGAAATTATCCTTGTAAGTAATTCCATTCTAGTATTCTACTTTCAACTTATATTTAATTTTTATTTTAGTTCACTGAGATACTCATTATCCTTTATTGATGCTTTATTTTAATTAATAAATAAACTCAAATATATCATTGCTTCAAAGAAAACATTCCACGTCATCTTTACTTTTTCATGGAGGCCAGTACTCTTTTCTAAATCACCATTTTCTTTTTCTTTTTAAAAGAATCTTGAATTTGTGTTATTCTATATGTTGTGGTTGTTTGATCTTGTACTAAGAAAAAAATAAGATTTCTATCTAATAAGAAACATATGACTACTTTAATCTTTCATTCCATATTCTTCTTTTGTTAACTAGTTCCCGTCTTGTTTCATGTGTTCGGAATACATGATGTTCTTTACTGATAATTGGTTATATTAAAAGCTCACATAGTTTGAGTGGAACTTCTATTTAATTAGTTCTTTTTGTTCTATCTGAAGGGTATTGATGATATTTGATATTCGGTTATGGAGAGGGTCGAAGAGCCAAAGGTTAAAGGGACAAGACGTTTGAAGTGTTCATGGGATTTCAGTAAGTGAAGGAAATAAATATTTGAAGTCACTAGATGTTATGACACATATGGCCTCCACCAAAGAAGTGGCTAGTTATCAAATGCACACAAAAAGTTTCAGAGATTCTTGGAGGCTTAACAACGACAGCTTTCTATTATTATTTTTTTTCATTTTCCTTTGGATATAGCAAATGGACAATTTGTAAGAAAAAATTTCAAAATGTAAGCCTATTATTACTTATGTATATATGAATAGTTTTATTACTAATACAAGATAATGTATTTTTCTTATGTCAGTCTAATAATTAATTTTGTTCTGAATTTCTATTCCATTTCTTCATAACAACAGATGATTTTGTTCGGAAAACCCACGGTAAGTACCAGGGAACCATAATTGCAAATTATTATCATGATGTTAACGGGGTTATAAACCCTAGGTAAAATACCAGGGGTGTTAAAAGTGTGGTTACTGCAGCGCTTCCGAGGGTTGCTTAAAAATGCGGGCGGGTAAAATGCTTGCCACAGATTCTTTCCCAACGAAATTGTCAACCGCAGGAAACGCATTTAACGGGTTTAAACCCTCGTTACGCCAAATTTAACCCCCGTTATTTTCTTGTAGTGTAACTGTATACAAAATATAACTTTCATTGATTTAACTATAAAATTATAACAAGGATTAACTATGATTTTTGTTATTGATAATTTTTTTATATTTGTTTTTGCCCGTAATATTTTTTTATCTTTTTCACCCCAAATAAATTTATTTTATCTTTTGTCCCTTAATTTGTTTAGATAACATTTTAAAAAGAGAAAAAAAAAAGTGATTTAGATAATACTCCTAGGACCATAAACAAAATAAAAATTTCATTGGGGATCAAAAAGTTTTTTAAAAAAACTATTAAGGATAAAAAAATCTCATCTAGGATTAAAAAACATGTAAGCCCACCTCAAATTAACTTCTTAAACAAAAATATAATCTATTATACCCTTGTTACAAAATAACGTAACACACTTACATTGAAACATAAATAACTAAGATATCACTGATGAAAACTTGTAAAAGAACAAGAACAATGAAAGAAATAAAGAATTTTGAGTAACAAATATCATAATTTTCCACTATAATCGATAGATTGATAGAGGATAGAGAGAGATATAGTCTTGAAAGACAAAAAAGAGAGTAAGATAAAACTTAAGTCGCCTCCACCAATAAGATTTCTAATTCAGCCCACCAGAGTGGAGAAAGTCTTGGGACTGCTTGCTCAGGTGACACACCAATCACTTCCCTTAATTTGAAAGTCACGTTCCTCATTGTTAGTCTTTTCTTTAGATCAGGTTGGATACAATCTTGGATCACCTCACAGATGACATAAAGTTATCTTTCCTTGAAAGACTTAAGGGTGGGATCAATCAAGTAGCTTATGTTGCTCTTGTCATTCAGGAACTTATCAACCTAAAACGTTCATGAGAATTTATTTGTTAAACATACATATATGGATATGGTATAATAACAAAGTTACACTTAAAATTGCAAAGAGGCATGTTAATTTCCAAGAAAGCATGTTTTAAACTTACCCAGTTCACAAGGCTGCCTTGTTCTTGAAAGTAAGGCAATTTCCCTAAGATGATTTCAAGCAATAACTTGCCAAAGTCAAAGACATTAGTTTCAAGATTATTCCATGATGACACTTGAGATTTCTTTGAATCACCTGTTGTCTCAGTTGGTGATACAATATTTCTAAAAGTAACTTCTGCAATCTAAATGAACAATGGAATAAATTAATAAATGTGTTACTCGGTGGCTAACATATAATGAAAAACAAAAGAAGAGAAAAAAATGTCAGTACCTTAGTAGCAAAATCATCTGTTAAAAATATCATATTTGAAGCAAGGTTGCTATGAATCATCGGTGGATTCAAATCATGGTGCATGTATTGAAGACAATATGCAATGCCCCTGATAATCCTGACCCTTCCCCTCCAATCAAGACGTTCCACTTCCTCAAGTGAAAGTAAGAAGAAATAAAATGTACACAACCTTTAGTTGCATAGCATATATGAATTCAATTTTCTTTAAACTAAGCGATAATCAAAACAAACAATAGTATCGTGCAAATGCTAAAAAAAGTTTCCATTTGGACAATACTCAAACACCAACATCCTAGTGAATGGTTCTTCTTCCTCACAGTACCCAATAAGATTCATAAAGTTTTTATGATTTATGTGAGACAAAGTATCAATCTGAAACACGTAAGAAATAAGAATAGCAAAGAAAAAATTGATAGATGAATTGAAATTGTTAATGTAATCCATTTATTTGTATGGACTTAAGAAGGAGAAAACCTTTTTGCGGTATTTCATCTCCATGTCCTTTGACCAATCATGGAAAGAAGTAATCAAAGTAGAAACTACAGCAATCTCAACTTCATTGGATAGTGTTCCTTTATAGATGGTGCATCCTTCATAACAATGAATAACGATGTTGCTGAAATCTTCACAAGCTATCTCTAATTCTGCTTGATTCAACTTAGGGACCCCTACATTTCATAATAAGACTTTACAATGTTGTCAACAAAATAAACTTACAATAATTTATTTTCTTGGCACATTAGAAATGGATAACCATTAGACTTTATCCTTGACATCTACTAAAACCCTTATATATGCAACACATTCTTTGTAGTTCTTGATTAATCTAATAACTCAAATAAGAAAGATCAAACTTCATATATTCCCCCCGGAGAGAAAGAAAGTCCCAGAGTCTTGAAGAACGAAAGTTAGATGTGTTTGGTTGTTGACCAAAGAAAAGCATGGGAGTTGAAAGACATCTATAAATAAGTAAATGCTATTTTCCATTGTGGATAGCAATGGTATGGCCAATCATTGTCCATCCGAACCGTCCAATGAAGAATAAAATGAGAAAAAAGTGCCAATGGCGTGCGAAGCGAGTGATTTTTTTATTTCAGAATAAAAATAAAATGATTTTGAACTGGATAAGTTTAAATCAAAGAAGGATTTTAAAGCACAATTCAATTTTAAAAATTCCTAAGAGTTATGTGAAGATTAAGCTTGAACGAATTGAACAAGCACTCATGCATACATATATAGAAGCACAATCATTTTCAAAGTTTATGAACAAAAAATCACTCCACTTGATATGAAAAGAAAAAAAAAAACAATTGTTCAATTATAAGTTCCACTATGTTTAACTTAAATAAGACCTACAATTCATTGTTAAAAGTTGTAGTATGTATTTGATTATTAGAAGGAAAAAATTATTACCTGTTATAAATGCCTTTTGCAACTGTCCACTTAATCTTGTCTTCCAAGAGCCTTAACTTTTGCTACTCGTTTTCTCGAAACGTATAAAAGAATTATGATAACAATGACTAACACAACAACAACAACAACTATATACTTCCATAAATTTCTAGAAGCACCATTAGTTGCATCTTGTTCAGTTGTTTGATTTTCATCGGAAACAATGTGTGGAGAATCAGAAGGTGAATGCGAGGATGTAGTGTTTGATTTTGTTTCTTATTGACACCTGGAATAACTGGGAAAGCTCCACTACTAAAGGTAGTTGGAACAAAGCTAATCTCTATAGTTTGTTCACCACTAAAAGGTGAAGCTGCAAGGTTATTGCCACTAGACTGAAGTAACATATGACATGTAGAATTAACAAGTTCTGGTACATTCTGAGCAATCTCTGGCACATTAGAACCCACATTGTGCAAGACATGTTTTAAGTGTCAATGGTAATGAAAAACATTTTCAAATGCTCAATACGTCATAATTTAGGAAAGTTCTTCACTCACTAGGTAGAATGTCACAACAATCATCTTCATGGTCATGAAAGATAGACTTTCTTAGCTTGAATCTACAAAGAAAAGTAAAATATTTAGTTAGTTGAATAGGATGAAAGAACAAAACATATGTACCTATTTAAGTTAAGATGTGGCCAAAAGTTATCTACATACAGTGACAATGCTAAGGCATTAAGACATTTAATAAGTGTTGCTTTAGTTAGAATAATCACTGAATCTGGTTTGTTCCATTGTTTGAAGCTGCTCTGCCACACACTGCACATACCATTAATAAAAAACATACAAATTTGCAAGTTAATAATCATCTACAAAATTTGTTAACAATAAAAAAATGCAACGAATTGAGACAAGCACATTATCCAATGGAATGAAAGTGTTGAAGAATTTAGTTATGCAAAAAAGGAAGACTTAAGAAACAACATTTGTTGTCTCTTAGTTACTTCCCTATAAATTTTTGGCTCAAGTGGAACAAAATCATATAATGAAATTACTGAGGTCACTTGGTTAGGTAGGAAAATTGAAGAAAAATTTACCAGTGTCCAAAATTCCAATTGGTGTAGGCAAATAAAGTTGTTAAAGGTTATGAACAATTTTCAACCAAGTAGAGATTTAAAAAAAAATGAACTTTCCTCCATCTTGAGCATCACTGCCTTTTATTTCATCATCATAAAGTAAATTATGGTATAGCAAAATTCCATTAAATAATACTAAAAACCTAATATAACTTACACACAAAATAGAAAGTTAACTTACAAGTGTTTTAGTAATGACACTTGCCAATTTCTGTTGGGATGTTTCCTAACAAATTATTCTCCCTTAAATCCAATAACTCTAGCTTGGGTAAATCTCCAAGTTCTTTGGGAATGACACCAAAAAAGTTATTATTGCATAACACACTATTTTAAAGAAACAAAGGAAGCTTATCTAGATGAGAAAAATAGTAAATATAAAGTTAAATGTATTCTATTAGGTATTTAATAACAATATGGCATGATATCGTGTAAGGAAATAAACTAATCAAATAGTAGGGCTTTATAATAATATGTCTTACAAAAACAAGTAACCCTCAAAGACTTCATTTGTGTTTTTATAAACTAATGCAGAATATTAAAATCACCACCTTTTGATGGAGTTGAAAAGTAAAAAAAAAATACAATTGCCTAGATTTTAACTTGTTTAGAGAAGATAAAAATGTTACGAAAGTATCAAAAAATACAATATGCAAGCTTGGAAAGTGACACTGCATGAAAGATTAAAGAGAAAAGATAAAATGTACAATGAAATAAAAAATAACTGATAATAAATATTGCAACCAATCTTTATCAACTCAATATGTTAACGGCAAAATTGTTGCACTACAAATAGGAAATCCATTATTTTATGCTTTGAAATGAAGGCAAATCATGATTAAGATATAGGAAAATGAAACAAACACTATAAATATTAGCAAGTATCAAAATCGGGTGATTATAACTTTTTGGATCATGCCAAAATTACCCAATAAACATATTGTTAAATGGGATAATAATATTGGCAATTTCTATTAAAACTAGTTTATTGTCAACAAAAAAATCAAATAGTCAATGTAATTATATTCATGTGGAAAAATAATATTCAATATTTATAAAGCACATCAGAGTCAAACATTGCATGATACTTTTAGATTAAATAACGGTGATGGAAGGACACAAGAAAAATAATAATGTGCTGAAACAATATACAATCAAACTTTGGGCGTGGGGTAATTATAAGAATTTTTTTTGCATATCATGTGTATGAACTTTTAAAACAAGCATATAACCCTCAAATTATGTTGAATTCTTATTACATTATAACCAACTAGAGCATTTATTAGGACTAAAATTTATGGATGGCAATTAAAGAATAAGTGCATTTTGGGACTATCCTTAATGATCTAACAATAATAACATTCATTTTGATATCTAAAGAAGAAGAAAAAGAAAGCACCTATAATTGTTATAAAAAATACGTGAGACACTGTGAAGATTCCTTACAGAGAATTTAGGTACTAAGTTTTCCAAGCTCAGGAGTCAATGTTCCTTCCAAAGATAACCCTTTTAACTTCCTACAAGAACATAAAGGAATAAAATTCAACATAAAATTCTTTAGCATACTTATCTTTATAACAATTTTGTCTAATTTAAAGATCAAACAATAAAAGTTTTGTTAAAGAAACTAATTAGAATGAACTTATAATAAAAAAATTATCACTTCACTATAAAACTTGGAAAAATGGAATGAAATAACTAAAGGAACTTACATCATTTGCACTTCACCATCTGCACAATGTACACCCAACCACTTGCAAGGATCACAATCATTGGGATTCCAATTCACCAAAGCATTGAATGGATCATAAGTTATTCTCGCTCGAAAAGCTAACAAAGCCAGTCCTGAATTTTCTCATTCCAAATAAAACCAACAAAATAAAATCAAGATACAAGGAAATGCTTGTGTTTGTATGAATGGGAAGCTAAAAAAGCAATCCAAGAGAATTACCTTCATCATTAATGGACCAACAATCTCGAATTCCACACACAAAGATCAAGCAAATATAAATTCTTAGACAAATTCCAAATGTGTTCCATCTCATTTCCATTTCTCTGTGAAGCCAATGCCAAAATGTGATTAAGGCAATATCTATTTCCCTTGGTAGCCAAGGTGCTATATGATATAATGTCCAAAATTGCCAGGTTTTTGCTATATAGAGAAACCCTTCAATCTATTGGGATGAAGCAAATGAAAGTCACTAACTATGCAAAACTTACATTACAATGAAAGACATGAATATTAGGTTTGGGTGGGGAGATCATTTAAGGATCCATTATTTCTTTTTAAGTTATCTCTTTGTTACAAGCTTTTGATCAACAAATACATAACTAACTCAACTCAATATTTCTTCTCAATTATCTTCAACAATTGATGGAGCTGAAATAAAATCAATCCATAAGAAAAGTTAACAAAATGAATGAATTTTAATAAGATTAAGATAATTAATAACCAACCAACATCATAAAAATAAAAAAAATGGAATAACCCCACCAATTGTAATATCACTAAATTTAATTAAGGTAATTTTGGGTGATATTTGCGTAATTAAGCGGATTTACTAAAGTAAGGGTATTTTGGTCTTTATCAAAGGTAAGGTGTATTAAGTAATTGCTGAACGCACCCCTGGTTTCATGTTAAAACTGGCATATCACGTTTTCTGCCTGTTTCTTATTCTCTTTTCTTCTTTTCTGGTTTCTTCTCCACTCTCAAGCTCTCTTCTAGCCATTTCCACTTGTTTAGTGGCTGAAATCACAAAGCAAGCAAGGAAGAAAGCTTTTTTCTTTGTTCTTTGTTGCTTTTGAGCCTTGGTGTTGGTGATTTGACGAAAAGAGTGGGTTTTGAATCTGCCCATTTTTGTTCGGCGCCGCTAAACCGCGATTGGAAGCCATAGAGTGCTGGTCTACCCTCCAATTTGGTCTATTGAACTCTAAGGTTTGAAATCTCCTCCTATTTCTCCTTGATTCTTGAGGTTAGGGTTAGGGTTTGGAGTGAGATTGATGAATGTTGAGTTTTAAGAGGGTGAGACAGTTTTGAAGTATGATTTGGAGTGTGTAGAAGTTATTTTAAGTTAAAATGGTGTTCCATGCATAAATCATGCATGCATGTTCATGACAACCAAGAACACCTATTTGGACAGTTCTGGTGTTTTGTCCATAGCAGGAGCTATCGCTGTCCAAATGATCTAAAACCGGTGCCATTTGAAAGCTAAGAGAGTTAGGTCTATTCTGGAATTTTCGTGCTATTTTTGGAGACTCCTAGAAATTGTGGTGCAGAGTTATAACAGACTATTATACTTTGTTTTTAGCAGATTTTTCTGCTGCAGAGGTCAATTTTGCAGAAATCATAAATCTGTTTAGGATGATCCAAATCGAGTGATTCCAGTGGAAATAGAAAGATGGGTATGTGAACTTCATGCCTGTAAAATATCAAGTCATTTGGACGAGTATCCTGGTGGGGGATGTCGTTGAAAGATGACTGTTTGAGCTGGTATGTTGCTGTCAGCATTGTTTTAGTGCGTGACAGTTCTGGTTTTTTGTTTGTTGCAGAGGCTGTGATTCATGGAATTTGATGAAACCAGTTTTGTTTAAAAGATGAGAGATATATCTTGATGCCTCTAAATTCTCGTGATTTTAGGAGCTTCCCACAAGGATTTGTGATTTTTCCAAGTGGGTGTAAAATCTGCAGAATTTTATGCAACAATTTATGTTTTTCCGTATGTTTTGCTAGAAATAAATGCTTTGTACGGATAGGATGGTGATTGATTTTGCTCGTGTGCCTTTGTATAGGGCGTGACACCGAGGGTGTCAGTGGCGTAGCCCACAGTTTT
>CM023955.1:7160162-7172955 GCA_013407115.1 Glycine latifolia | reverse complement strand
ATATCTCTCATCTTTTAAACAAAACTGGTTTCATCAAATTCCATGAAACCAGTTTTGTTTAAAAGATGAGAGATATATCTTGATGCCTCTAAATTCTCGTGATTTTAGGAGCTTCCCACAAGGATTTGTGATTTTTCCAAGTGGGTGTAAAATCTGCAGAATTTTATGCAACAATTTATGTTTTTCCGTATGTTTTGCTAGAAATAAATGCTTTGTACGGATAGGATGGTGATTGATTTTGCTCGTGTGCCTTTGTATAGGGCGTGACACCGAGGGTGTCAGTGGCGTAGCCCACAGTTTTGGGATTGGACAGCAGAGCACTGCGTTGCCAGGTAAGTTCTTGGTTTCTTGGGAGTTTTCCCACTGCTGTGTTCCACCATACTCCGAGGGAGTGATGATTGCATTCATGACGCATGCATTGAATTGGTCTTGCTTTCTCATAATGATATGTATGCATGATTCTATGCCTTGTATGTATGCATACCTGTGATTAGATCTTCTGGCCAGTTAGATAGATATGGACCTCCCTAGGAGAAGAGCGCACCTCCTAGCTTGGTTTGCTCACGTATAGGGTGATGATGATCCCTTAAGACCAAGAGATAGGTGGTCCCGTCGCGGTTGAAGCCTATTCTCGGAGGTGCCATATACGTGTGTCCATGCGTAAGGGGTAGCTCCCGATGGGATGACACGAGTGTGAGTTCCGGTCTCACACTGAGGACTGAGAGTCCTGATGCTGCTGATGATGCATCGTGGCGGCGTAGTTCCGCAGTTATACATTAGAGCTAGATGATTAACTGTATACTGTTATGAGGGCCGGGAGGCCAGTGTTTGTGATGCCTTTGATGCTGTGTGTCATGGAAGTGAGCCAGGGTGGAGGAGATGCCTCCAAGGACCCTGAGCTTACTGAGATGTGTATCTCACCTCGTGCGGGGATTATGTTTTGCAGGAGACTCATCTGGCAGAGATGACGATTCCCAGGGCAGAAGACCCCAGTAGGGACAGCTGTTGCAGCACCTTAAGAGCATGGAGGCTCCTTGTCTTGTTTTATTAATGTTTTATACCCCTGTGAGGGAAAATGTGTGTGTGCACACATGTCTTGGATTGTTTATGTACATGCACTGTACGTTTGTATACCCTCGTGTGAGGAAGTGATCTTTGAGATCAGAACACCTGGATGCTTATTCTTTTGTATAGACACTGTGAGTGTCAGTTGATATATATATATATTTATACACCTTTGTCTACCTCCTGATATATCTGTAGAGATATCGTTTATGCATCTGCCGTGGTTTATTTATGTTGTTTAGATCTTTGAGGCTGGATTTTGTTTATGATGAGTATTTACCACGAACCATATATAATGAATCAAGAAATATGGTTTCGAAATCTCTTCCGCAGCTTTTTAATTAACGTAATGATGCGCTTATCTGATTAAGTAATATATTAATACACCGGATGCATACGGGGTGTTACACCAATAATCAAGCTTTTTGGTGTCAAGATGAACAATAAAAAAGCAAAAAAAAAGTGTGGCTATGGGAAGGAAATCATTACTTAAGCATTGATATAGAGAGACAGAATTATCATGCAAAAAAAAGACAAAAGGGTGCAAGAAAAGAATTCTCCTTCTTCCAGTTATTGTGCATAGGAAGGAAATGCAATGTTGGTTGAGAAATGAGTGATAGGTAAGGGCAAATTGAGACACAGGAAAAAAGGCAGCAAAAGTTCAAAACAAAAAAAAATTTCAAATTTTTATTTTGTTTTCCTTTTCTTTTGATGGTTGTTCTTTGCTGCCTTTACAAGATGATCTCAAAGGATCTTCTCTTCGACCATTTCTTCATGAGACACTTTTCTCCTTTCTTTCTCTCTTTTTTCAATGTTAGATTTTTCTTTCTTTCCATGTCTTGCTCCTCAGTTTCTCTCTCTTCCCCCTTTGCCTTTCTCTCCTCACCCCACCACCAACCTACCACCAAAAATTTCTCATTTATTTATTTTTTCTTTCTCCCAATTGTTGTTATTATTATTATTATAAAATTCTCTGTAAGAACTTGTAGATTCTATTGGCCCCTAGATTTGACAAAGTAGGACACACTTTTATTTTGTTATTAGGAAAGTCTGTTAGGGTTCATGGCTCTTAACAAGCATTGCTTATAAAATAAAAAACTAAATGTCACTTTTAATTCATTATATTTTAATGCTTTATTTTGGTATATTAAATTTTAAAAATTTTATTTTGATCCTTTATATTTTTGAAAGTTTTATTTTGATCATTTTTGTTGTTCAAATGTTATATAAGATTGAACGTGTGATTTGTACACAACCATGCTTACAACTTTGTTCCATGTCAAAGTAAACCTTTCTTAATACTTAGGATTTTATAATTAGAAAAACGTTTATCTAATTAATCAGCTCAAAAATTCATTCATTAAGAAATAAAACTGTTAAATATAGGATTGTCTTGTAAATATAATATTTATTTAACATATATTAAATTATAATGATAAATATTATCAATTTACATTAGATAAACGTTTATTACTTGATGTTTTGATAATATATTGTATTTTTTATATGAATAAATTATTTATTATTATATTTTTGTGTGTTATTAACGTAACTTATAATATTTATATTAATAATTTATTTTTATTAAATAAAAATGAAGTGAAAATCAGCTAAAGATTAAAATATTTAATATAATATTTTTATAAAAATAATGTTAATTTTATCAATTATTTTCTTTGACAGTTAACTAAACCAATAAAATTCATTTACACTAGAACAATATCATACTTTGTTTTACCCTGATATTACGATATATAAAGAGACAAATGATTATTAACTAATTTTAATATTTAAATATTCATATAAAATTATATGATTAACAATTACTGTTTTTATATTTGACTTAAATATATTTGAAGTCTTTGATAAATTTAAAATTTTTATTTTGGATCTCTAATAACTTTTTTCTTTAGCATGAGTTTCTAATAAAACTAAAAAATTATTTTTGGTAATTGTTATTTTGTTTTAATGTTTTTAATATATCTATTTTTTTTCATTTTAGTCCTTGTAATATTTTGTTCATTTTGTATTAATTTTTTTGAAAAATACTTGATAGAGACTAATAATAAACAATCTACATATTTTAGGGAAAAAATGAATAAAATAAATGTATTAGAAGGATCAAAACAAAATAACTTGAACCAAAAGTAAATTTTTTTATTTTATTAAAGATTTAATGCAAAGAATTTTTTATGAGAGGTCAAAAAAATTTGTTAATTTATCCTATACCTAAAATATATGACTTTTTATATTTTTTAAGTGAGCGTTATACGTGCCCTTGGGTGATACTTTCTTAAACTTATTGATTAAGAAACTTATATAGTGAAAGGACAAGTTAATATTGACATTCGTTAGTGGTATTTTTCTTTCATCGTTAATGTGTCCCAATACGTCAGTCCTTGTGCTTATTTTGGCTCTGTTCATGAATCTGCGACACACAATGGCCAGACGTGTTCAGTTCATGAACCAAAATCTAAAACTGTGGCAATGATCATTTTTTATATAAGTAACAAGCATCTAATGACCGTCTTTCTTACTATATATAAAGATATTTTCTTTTAAAAAAGTAATCAATTAAAAAAATTATTGCATTTTTTTTATAAAACTAAACTAACCTAAATAGGCTCACTAGTTATTCGAAAACGTTAAAAAATAGAGGGAATGACAGACCCACCACTGCCAACCAATTTGTACGATGAAATAACCAAAAATCATAATTTAAATGACAAATAAGGTATATTGCTGTAAAAGAAATGACAAATAAGGTATATAAGATAGGATATGTTTACCAATAATCTAACCGCATCAGTTACCTTAGTTTTGATTTTAGAATATGACTTTTGAATAAGATTTTCTTTAAATTTGATAGCATCTTCAATGCAGGTTTTTTCGTGAGTTACTTAAAATTAAATAACATTGTTTAACAATTTTTTATTGTTGGAACAAATGACTTGAGTGTGAGTTGCTTAATTCATTTTTACTAATTAAAGAACCATTTTTTAATTATAAAATTTAATGTAACTTAAGTTAAACACTTATTCTAACAACTTTAATATTAAAGCAACTCATTTAAGCATTTATGCATTATAAATGCTCTAAATTAATCCTAGATTCAAAAAATGGATAATGTATATATAAATCTAGTTAAGACTAAATCTAAATATAACGAGATAAGGTTCGCTCAAAATATGAGATAAATAATATTAGGAAATGGTATAAATTGTCCTAATTTAGCTAACGGCCTAACTAATCACTTCAAACTAGTTTTTTTTTTTTTATAATACTTCTCAAGTGTCAAAAGAAAAAACACAGTAGTCATAGTTCAGTTTGATTAAATAGTGCTTGAGTTTTTATAAACTCTTGAAACTCTTCTTACTGATAAAAAAATAACATCAAAATAAAAAATTTATTTGTACTACAATATTTGAAGAAAGGATTCAGATCCCCAACTGAAAAAAAAAGATGGGTAAAAATCCATGGTGACATTTAATATAAAAGTTTATCGTTTTTAATTACTTATCGGTTTTTTAATAAAAAAATAGCATTTTTAAATACTCTTTTTTTATTGCACCGTTTTTAAATACTTAAAATCAACCTTAAGTGATATTTAATATAAAAAAATCTATCATCCCTTTCCAAATCACTTTTCTCATAATGTGATTGCTACGAATAATTTTTTTGAAAAAAAAACTAACAATATATTTAGTTATTATTCAACTTTTTAAACATAGATTATCTATAATAAATTAATATGAGAAAATTTTTAATTAATTATTATGGAAAAGTTTCATTCCCATTTATGAAAATGAAAACAATTTATTCACACTTATTAATAAAATAATATTTTTATGTAAAAAAACAAAATAATAAGGCAATGTTCTCTCTTAGTCCCTATCAACAATCTTTTATACTTGAAAAATATTTTTATATAAATAAGGCAATGTTCTCTTAGTCCCTAACAATTGTCACCTTTTGATGTCTTGTCTATCAAAATGTGTTGTGTGTTGTCCCTATTTCTATAATTGAGAGACAGAATAGAGATAATTTTTTATGAAGAACAATGATCATACTAGACAAATTTTAATAAATGAGAGATCAAAAGAAGAATATTTTTTAAGGATTAAAAGTAAGTTTTTTGTATTTGCATGGATTAGGAAGGGAGTTTTTCTCTTGTTTCTAGAATTTTTCTCTTAATACTTAGGTAAACTAATCGCATCACTCATTGTTTTACAAGAGAGTCTAGATTTTTTGTTAGCCCACAAGTTCATGACTTGATTCCAAATTGTATTGACGCTTAGATTTTAAATGAAATGGTATGAGTACTTTAACTAAAAAAATGTTTAAACTATATCTTTATTTTTTTTACTGAACTTAAGAAATTTTTATTCTCATGTGCCACTATTTCAATAATATTGTTAAGACGTTGCTTGTGTTAGTAATTAACTAAACCTTTTAAAATATTTTTTATACTAGAGAAAAGAAAACCAAAAATGCTTATCATGAGGAAATCGAACACCTATGACATTGGCTTGAAGGGTGGGGAGAAATGAGAATGTCTGAGATAGGAGAATTTCAACAAACAAACCTTGATGTACCCTTCTTGGTTAAAAAAATAACACAAAAAATCCCCTTATCTAAAGTATGGTAAAGTTGCACAACCTAATCTAGATGGAGGAGGTCTTGTATTTTCGTCGATTGTAAGCACCACATACTAGTGAAAAGTGTTGGAATGCTTAATTAGTGAGATAGCATAAGCGGAGTAGACAACTACATTTGTGAAACTCAAATTCCACACAAATTGCAAACCTTGGAAAAATAGACATGAGCTTGATAATGTCATGTTGGCCAATGAAACCAATGAAGTTGAAGATCCACTACCCAAGGTTGTCTCAATCAATGCCACCAAAATCTACATTCAAAGTAACAAAATTATAGCTTGGGGGAGACCACGAAATCAAACAGAAAAAAACACACATAGAATTTGTTGGTAAGGCATTCTCCACACAAGCCATAAAAATATCTATATACAACCAGAAATGTGAAGTCTCCAAATCCACATGAAGCCATGAGTTGTGACATTGTCCATTGCCATGTGATGTGAAAATAACCCATACCCATATTTAGTGCAGTACAATTTGCTGTTGCTATGCGACCAACTGACTAGATCCTCTAATTAAGTCATCATGAATCATGCGGGGTTGGGTGTAGTGCTGCCAAAACGGGCCCAACCCGTGGGTCAATCCGTTTTGGCCCGCATAAATTGGTGGGTTGGGTTACAAAAAAGTTGACTCACTAAGACCCCGGGTCATTTGGACCCGGCTCACTTAACCCGCAACCCACCCGAGTTGAACCCCGGGTGAGTCGGGTTGGCTCGCGGGTTACACACAAAAAAAAAAGATAATGGAAAAAATGAAGATGATAAAGATGAAATTGATTTATCAAACCATGATTCTAATACTCTTCCTAGACAAGTTAATATTAATGATTGAGATATGAGAATTTGACATTTGAGGAGTTATATTGATGTTTTACTATTTTAATATTGTTGAACATATTTATATTTGTTTGAGTTTCATGTACATTTAGTGTGAGATTAAGTTTGATGCAGTTTGTAATATTTAAATTTACTTAAATTGGTTTAATTTACATTTTTCTACACTTATTTTGTGATTTTTTAATGTTTTTTTTATTTTTTTTTAAATTTAAAGTGAGTTAACTCACGAGCCAACCCGGGGGAGTTGAGTCAGGTTGGGAAAAAACTAATTCATCACTAAAGTGAGTCAACCCGACCCGACTTACTTTTTAGCCAACCCATGGTGGACCAACCCGGATGAGTCGGGTTGGCCCGTTTTGACAGCTCTAGTTAGGTGTTCAATAAAGGACAAACACTTACTAGAATAGGCGTTGAGATCAAAGATAAATCCCAATATATATCCATTGGCGAGAACAACTTTGAAGTATTCCTTCTCCTGCATGGAACTTGATGGTAAAGTTTAATATTATTGCAGGGCAAACCACAAGTCAATCTGCCCAAATGAGATACATTGTTCAATTGCATGGTATGCATGCCAAGACCAACATATTGTTTAAGTTTAGTTATTGTTTTCCAACTCATCAAATGATTACCTTGATCAATATAATCTTTCCAAATAAAATTATTTATTTTGAAGTCCATTTTGGTGAATACGCATTCAAGAAATCAATATATTTGCATAAAAGGATGAGATAACATATTGAGCTGATGTAATTCTGCTCGACTTATTCAAGAGTCTCCTCTTTTGAGAGACCAATCTAAAGGAGAACCACTAGAACGTGAGATCAAAGTCACGAGCTTTGACTTGACCAATAACATTGGAAAGTTAAGGTATTTACTTATGTTTGTGGTGAATTTAATCACCAAGATAGATAATAACTTTGCTTCTTCTAGTGGAGAGATGCATCTAGAATACAAGATCCTTGACTATTAAACATTTATCTTAAATCCATAGATCATACACAAGTTGTCAACTCAAGTAAACATATTTCACACATAAAAAAGTGTTCTTTTAAGTTTGGAGTCTTTCCTGCCTTTAAATTGCACATCTTTCCTTCCCCTAAATTTTTGTTAACATATATACTTAATTAAAGAATAAAAAGTGTAATTTTGATATATAAAAAAATATCAATACACTCCTATTGTGATTTTCAATTTACTTTCACCCTAATTTTTAATATCTTATTTATTTATTTTATTTTAAAATTATTTTATTTAAAATAGAGCAAACTACAATAACATCTTTAAATGTTTTGTGTAATTACACAAATATTTCTTATTTTTTTAACCATTACTTTCATCTCAGGGATATTAGTGTAAGATTTGAGGGAAGGAGACAAAAATAATGATTAAAAAATAAAGAATGCTTGTATAATTACACTAAATCTCAAATCTAAAAAAAATATAACTGTTATTTACTTTATTTTCAAACATATAAAGAAGAATGTTAATGTCATACTTTATTCAGACTAAAATATAAGAAAAAATAATTCACAATCATCAGAAAATTAGTTAACATTATTTAATGTTGATAATCTCAATAAAAATGTTAACGTATTTTTTAAGTATCCTTTATATTAATTGAATAAGAAAAAAAATATTAAAATAAAACTCTAATTAAATGAAGAATAATTTAAAGATATAATTATTAAATAATAAAAAGTTAGTTAAAATTTATATATTTTACTTCAACACACATTAATTTTTTTGTTGTCTATATTTGAATCGGGAGTGAGTAATATTTTAAAACTTAAATGGTGATAGTAGTGTAGAAGAATTAAATAGAGTGAAATTACGTGTAATTTGAGTAAAAGTTTAAGGGTATTGTTGTAATTACAAGTTGTAACGTTTTGAAATAATAATAATAATAATAAATGCTGCATTAAAAAATAACAATCAATGTTATTTATTTCTCTCTTTCACAGTTTCACCGGAGTGCGTATTTTCTTTACCTTTTATCGGTTTCCCTTGGAAAAGAAAAACCATCCAAACATAGCTGGTGGTATTCCAAAAAGTGACATCTGGTTTTGTGCTAGTGTCTTTTGTTGTCTGCCTTGCTCTCTGGTCCCTCCTAGTCCTCAGTGCCCACCTCGTTGTTGTCGTGAGCCTCAACCAGAACAGAACCGTTTCATTTTCATGTATGACACACTCTCTCTGATCTCTCTATTTTTTTCACCTAATCCATCATCATTCCCAATTGGGTTTTCTTCTGTGTACCTCTTGCATTTTTTTCATCACATACGAGTCATATATTAATATGATATGCTTTGAACCCATCATTTTATTCTAACTTTTGTGCTAATTTTTCCCTTGTCAAGGTGCTCTGGAATGGAGTTACGCTGATAAGTTACGCAAATGTGTTGTTGCGTAGAAAGGAAGCTGTTTCTTTTACTTTTTCGATATAACGTCAAGTGACCAAGTGCCACCACTTTCGATCCAAGTTCACATTACATCCAACTCCATCTAGGTTCATTGGATTCTCAAAACCCAGCAACCACTTATACAGATTGTTTTGTTTAAGAAGAAGCATTGGTCGGTACTTGGTCGCTACAAAAAATGCCAATTGTTCAGAAATTGTATGATACTTGCAAGGCATCTTTGTCTCCTGAGGGGCCCATTTCAGAAGAAGCTCTGGAAAAAGTTCGAACCCTTTTAGGTACAATTTAATTAATTGCCTACGCTTGACAATGTGAAATCTATATAATGTAGTGCTTGATTCGGGATGCTTGTTATTGTTATTCCATACTGAAAAGGTGTGTCCTTGTGTTAACTTTCATTAACTATGTTGCTATTGCCAGATGAGTTGAAGCCTTCTAATGTGGGTCTTGAACAAGAGGCGCATTTGGTGCGTGGATGGAAAGGTTCTTTGAATGGCACCAATGGCACCAATGGCAAAAAGGGGCGCAATGGAAGTTATCAGTACCCACCCTCCATTAAGTACATTCACTTGCATGAATGTGACAAATTCTCTGTATGCTTTTTTATTCCCTTTCTCTCTACAGCTTGTGACAGACAGTCTTGTTAATCTATTTGGAGTATTTCTTTCTGACTTGAGATGTGGAAGTTGGATTCACAAGTAAAGAGTCTTTTTTTTTTTTTGCAGATGGGAATCTTCTGTATGTCTCCTGGTTCCGTTATTCCGCTTCATAATCACCCCGGAATGACTGTTTTGAGCAAGCTTCTTTATGGTTCATTACTTGTGAGGTCATATGATTGGCTGGATTTACCTGGGCCAGATGATCCATCTCAAGGTGATCAACATATGCTTCAGTCTTTTATAATGCAATAACAATTGTTTTTGAATATCTTAAATTGATAATTCTTGGTCTAAGATGTAGTTGTGTCAAGAAAAAATTTAGTTAAATATTATCTTTCACTTTATAGTGAATTTGACTGAATAGGTTTTGCTATTTATGTGGTTTCCCCCAAATATGTTTATTTGAAATTGTTTGGGGATATATATATTGTCATTTGTAATTGTGTGAATATCCTAAGGATATATACTCACAATTCTCTTAGAAAGTACAAGAAGAATAATCATTGCACTTCAGCTATATAATTTGACTTCATTCACTTCTTATTTCAAATTCTCAATCACATTGATATTGGTTGCTTTTTCGTTATGTTTTTCCTATTCAGATGACTGGTGACAGAAAAACACAGTTTTTATTTATTTATGATTTTTAGTGTGAATTAAAGAAACTTAAGAGCCTGGCATTGCATTTGAGCAACCATTTGGTGGAATGATGAATCTATCCAAGGTTAATAGTATAGTTTAACCAGAAATTGTCATTCTCAAATGATGAAAGTTTTTTAAGTCAATGTCAATAGTTTAATACGTCTCTACCAGACAAACTGTTGAAGACATCACAATCAATTGTGTTTAGTTCACTTGGTATTTATCTACTTTCTTTTCTCCTATCTCAACTTTTTTTATGCCAATGCAAGGCTAATCTTGTCATTAATACTGCCACTGAATATCTGCTCTGCACTTTTCCTTGAAATTGGTATCTATTAGGAGACATCATGTGCTACGATTTGAGCATGACTATAAAAATGTCAGGCACCAATTGGTTTCTAATACTTACATATTTTATTTTGCTGACTTCTTTTATGGGGTTGATCTTGGCTTTGAAAATTGAACATATTTCTGTCTTGTGGCATAGTTTCTTGAATTTTTTTTAAGTTGTAAATGTTCCTGACTTTACCTGATCAGGGGTTGGTCTTGACTCTTGAGACTGCTGGATGAGGTTGGAGAGCTTCATGTCAATATGCAATGGACAATGGTTGTCCACTGGTCAGACTGGATAAGAGCCAAGGGTACTGTAAAAACATTATGGCACTCAAGTTAGTCTAAGAACAACAATGGGGATAGGAGTGTAAGCAGAAAAGTGAACATACTTGGGGTGAAACCCTTGTAAGTGCTTATATAGGCAGTGAAGTCCTCCAGTACCTAAGATAGTGGGTCAGATGCATACCCTTAGGCATGGTTATGTTATCATCATAGATTAGTTTAGAACCTAGAGAGTTAGTTGGGTGTATTACAGTCCAATGAAGTCATCAGACATTAAAGCATGGTGTTCGAACCTCCACAAGATAATTTGCTTCCAGAGTTCCATTAGTGGATGTTATTTTGGGTTTTTTTTTAGTAAGAATGCTGTGAGTGTTTTATTACCATGTGAAATTATTTCCGAAAATAGAGGATTGTGAATTTCCATATTGATGCATGCTGATTTACTGTATATGTTTTGTTTAGTTTCTGCTGATGATTATGTGGTTTGATGAGTAATTTCTGTTGTCCCAAGATAGTAATTTTATTAGTTCAAGAAACAACACAATTTTTTTTTGCTTGATTCCCATTCTTAAATATTTTCTAAACTAGAAAAGAGATTCAAGATTTTTCTACTCTTGCAGCAAGACCAGCAAAACTTGTGAAAGATTGTCAGATGAGTGCCCCATGTAACACCACAGTTCTTTATCCAAGCAAGGGTGGCAACATTCATTGTTTCAAAGCCTTAACCCCTTGTGCTCTCTTTGACATTCTTTCCCCTCCTTACTCATCAGAAGATGGAAGACACTGCTCATATTTCAGGAAGTCAACAAGGAAAGATCTTCCAGGTACTTTTCTTCCTTCTATGATCCTCTTATACCCCCGCCCCCTTTCTTTCAATCTTACACTAATTTCTGAAGCATGCTATTTTCTTACATGTTCTGCTGTTAAAGGTGTTGAGCTTGATCAGCTGAGTGGTGTAAAGCCATCTGAAATAACCTGGCTAGAAGAGATCCAAGCGCCTGAAAACCTGGTGGTTAGAAGAGGGGTTTACAAAGGCCCTACTATAAGACGATGAAGAATACAACTAATTTGTATTTACATAACATTAGTCAGGCATGACTAGAAACTAAATATGATGGGGATATAAATTAAAGGTGGTATATCTTGGGAATAATTAACCATCTGCTTTATATGGTT
This sequence comes from Glycine latifolia, assembly GCA_013407115.1. Taxonomy (NCBI): domain Eukaryota; kingdom Viridiplantae; phylum Streptophyta; class Magnoliopsida; order Fabales; family Fabaceae; genus Glycine; species Glycine latifolia. The sequence goes on along the minus strand of CM023955.1, from coordinate 7,160,887 downwards.
GTTAACTGTACATACTGTGATAAATGATGGCAGTTAATGTTGATCATGCCATGTGTATCCTTGTTCTAACTTGCCTCTTTTTAGATTATTAGATGAATAGCACCAACATGGTGATCTTTGGTGATGTATTGATCTTCCTTAGATATAGCATTGTGACTTTCTTTTGCACTTCCTTTGAATGGGGTATGCTCGTACACCTGTATCAGCAAGCAGTCATTGTCGCTAGAAATGGTAGGCGGCCAAAAACAGTTCTGAAACCCATGGTTCATCTGAGCCTCTGAGGCAGTTTTGTCTTAAATGGTTGTGTCAAAGGGTCTAATTGATACAATTGGACGAAGCTTTCATTTCTTTTTGTTAGCCTGAATGAAGAGATGAATGAAAAAAGGTATCATTCACTTCTATCAACTAGACCCTCTTACAAATAATGAAGAAAATACTTCGTAGGAGCCTAGAAATTAGTATGCGAGATTGAATTAGAACTAGTAATTCTCATTTTCACCTGCCCTTATTATTATACTTCTTTTTCATTATTGATAAGATTGAAAAATGGAAGTGTAGGAAAATGAAATGAAAATTTACGTAGTATCCGTGTAGGAGGCATGTTTTGATACCGGAAGACTTCACCATTTGTTGGCGCTGCCCATTGTATTTGGATAGTATTGCTAGCTTGGTCAAAATATGAAGGAACTTCCATTTGCACACTTTAGTATTTTTTTTTTTTTTTT
>CM023955.1:7138512-7160062 GCA_013407115.1 Glycine latifolia | reverse complement strand
GGGGGGGGGGTATGAACAGCCACAGGCGCAAATGGGCCTTTTGACGGTGGATTAAAGACAAGTTGATTAATTCTACATAATCTCTTAGACGGTGGATCACAGGCTTGGATCAAGACAAGTTTCTTTCTGGTTGTCACATTTGATAATTAGAGATCTTTTGAGTTTTGAGATATAAAAATAAGTTAAATTTTGATATCGTGTTAAGGTATGTGTGGATACCTCTAAAAAAGAAAAAAGGTATGTGTGGATAAATTTTCCTACGAGTACAAGTACTTATAGGAGAATAAAATAATAAAAAAACAGAAGCAAAAATTAAAATTGTATATACATAGGCTAATTTCAAAAAATTCTCACATCAGTTTGTTTTAAAAATTAATCTTTAACTTGTGCATAAATTAATCTACCTTATTTTGTTTAGAAAACCCATAAGTACAACTATTATCTTCACTAATATTTTACTTTCTTCTTTATCCCCCTTTTAATTGTAAAATTATTTGTTCATCATATATATTTAGAAGTTTTCATTCGTCATTCTTTTTTTTTATGTGTATATGGTTTTCTTCTTCTAACATTGATAAAAGTATCAACCAGTGATTTATTATTTGATTGTATAACTAATTGCCTACATTCAAACAACGTTGTTTGGACATTTAAGTTATTTCAAATCTTCTGATGGCAACAATTCGACTTGTCTTTTTCGGTCAATCATCTTTTTTTTTTTTTACAAAACAAAAATCAAAAGTTCTATTTATTTCTTTTCTAGACGTTTCATTTTAGGATATCCTCAAACTCTCTCCCACTAACCTTTCGTCGACAAAATCTCATCCGAACAGGTGAGTTAGAAACATCACATTTATTTCCCAAAAACTCCATCAAAATTTAAATTTGAATAGTAAACGATATAATATTCGGATTAGTGGGTCGTTGTGTTAACGGGTTTATTTTCGTTCAATTAATAAGTTGTTGGTCAAATTTTTATTAATAAAAATAACATATAAATATTTAATATAAACAGAAAAATTAAATAAACTTGAAAAAAAGTCTAAAAATAACCTCTTGATGATGCCATGATTCAACGTAGGTAAAATGAAATAAAGAATTCAATTCAAGCATATTTAACAAGATATGTGATGTGCACCAAAAAAATTTCTCTACAAAAATAAAATTCATATACTAATAGAAAAAATAATTAGCATTAGATGTGCTTCTATTAATATAAATTTTCCAAATGAAAATTTAACTTTTAGTTAATATATTGTGAATTTATAGTAATAATATAATGCTATGTATATATTATTTAATAATATGATAAATTAATAGTGTAATTTTTACATTAACAAAAATGTTTACCAATGGTCTATAATATTGATAGTATATACCTACAATGTTGATACTAAATTTTTTTCACATACATAAATGAAATTATCTTATGCTATTTTTAGTCGTTTGATTGTAGTAGGTTAGAGTCTCATTTCAATAACATAATAATAGACTATGACTATACCTTATAATTGTCTTGTCACCTTTGTAATCATATGTAAGCACCCTATAAGGTAGGTTTAAGGAGTAATTACAAGGAAAGAGAAAGGTTAAATTCGTCACATTTGTCATTTTAATATCTTATGTCATGATGGTGACTTAGGCTAGGTTATGAGATAGTTCAATAGGCATTAGAAGCGACACATGAGTGATGTCCTTAGCATAATACTTCATACTTTTTGCATTGATTGCACTTTGTTTTTTTGACTCAAGGTGATGATGGATAAACCTAAAGTTTCTAACCCTAGTTCGACGTGTCAATCTAAATTTGGTTGTCCCCAACATGGTATGTCCAACATTGGTGGGATCTTGAGGTGCATTTGGTCATTCACAATATGTGTTGAGATTTGCTAACATCACATTGTCATATAGATGAGGGCCTAAATGACGTTTGGTGAGATCAAGAGTTAATTTATTCTGTCTGACATAACGTTTGCTCTAACAAATTGAAAGTGATGATGTAAATGAGACATATGACATTGTTTAAGTGAAGAATCATGCTTATTTTATACATTCATTATGAGAGTGTATTAATGTGATGCAAGTCATTAAATGAGGTAGTTTAGTGACTGAGGTAATTTATGTTTCTGTAACTTATAGGCTAAGTAATGGATGATTTTACCATTAGCCCAGTAAAAAGGATCACTTTCATTGTCTTGAATGTTCCTTCTTTGGATCTTTCCTTTCCCTTCCTATATCTCCTACTCTTCTAGCATTCCTCCTTTTTTTGTGATTAATCACTTGTTTGAGGCCTTTTATGGCATCCTTTGCAGTTCTTCACCCTACGTCAACCATATTTTTATGTTGCTTCTATGAGGTAGCATCTTACTTTTGTCACCTCATTCATTTTGTTTTCTTTCAAATGGTGTACTTTTATGACAAAAGGAATGACAAGCATAACATAAATTTTAAAGATTTACATCATTGTCATTGTAATGGAACAAGGGTGCATCTTGCTTATGTGGAGTTCCTAAGAACTACACAATGGGTTGATCAAGATGTCTCTATCTTAAGGAACATGTTGTAAGGTCTGGGGCTCATCGTTATCTTAACCTTGTTTATATGCTCAATCAAGGTGATATCAATGACCTATATAAGGAACACTTATATGTATTGTAGTTTTGATTGAACATTAAGAGTTGACCAAATTTTAAGCAACTTTTTTTTTATTTGGACTCTAGATCATTTAGTTGTTGTACAACCATTGTAGGTTATACTCCTAATCCAAGCATGTCATTGGCAGAAGGAATTGAATTGGATATTGATGAAGTGAAAAAAAACGAAGGGATAGGCTCGAGGTTGCAAGCCTTAATGGATTAGTATAATTGGTTAAATCAAGAGATATTAAAGACATCCAATTATTTTACCAAGTTCGAGAAGACTACTTTGCAAAGTCAAATCATATATTCAACGAGTGCTATATATAAGAACAACTATTTGCTTGAAGTTTTCAAAACAAACAATCATGCTTGTCACTTAAGTGAAACTTTGAAGAGTTTCATGTATATGTATGATTATATACTTTGAGATGGTTGGGCTACTATATATTTTAGATTGTTCTCAAGCCAATTTTATTTGAATGGGTAAGCCTTTTCCTAAGGCTTCCAACTATTTTGTTAGGAGTTTGACGTTGCCCCATAGTCAACTTGTTTTTCCATATGTTTCAAGTTGTATATAGGAATGTTGCTAGTATGTTCCTATATTAAATTTTAAAAAAATGATAATAACTTAATTATATGAAAAATTCAGCCTTGGTTTAATTCATTGAGAACTTTCAATTTAATAATAAAATTTATCATTTACCATTTATATTTTTTATTTAAATTTAGAAATACTAACACATATGCATGAAAAATTGTTAGTTTATTTTATATACCCAAGTCCTCGAGTCTTAATTAAGCATTATTGATGGACAACCGTGACTATAGTTACTTCCCAACAACTCAATAGGTGGATCCATTTAATCACTAAGGATACATTTTTTTTTACAATAATAGTCATTTTTGTTTTAAGGGGGGAGGAGGGGACTGTACAGGCTTAAATGGTCCAGCAAAGGTTAAGAACGAGTAGGATAGGGACTGGGGCTGTATAGAACTTACCAAAATGTAGTTGTCACTTGTAAATTTTAAATCATCTGCTTGCACTACTTATAATAATGATTTATCTTTTAAAAAACTTATATAATTATTATTTTTGTAATGCCTTCGTTCGTTCCTCAATCACTGGTCGATTCCCATGCATATTCAATACACTGCTCCGTTCCAATGAAACGTCCCACGTACCTCCAAAGGGTAGAAACTAAATTAGAGTCACGTTATAGTATATAAAATATTTTGTAAATTTTTATTTAATGAAAAATATACTATTGAATAAAAAGGTCAATATTTCTTTATAAAAAATATTCATTATTTTTATGAAAAATAGAGAAAATCAATAAGAAAATTTTATAAATATATATTTTTTGAAGAAATTTTATATATGAATAAAATTATTTATTAAAATATAAAAAAATAAGATATACGCTAATAATATAAAATATTTTAATTATTATTCAATCACAAATTATATATATATATATATATATATATAATAAATTTATTATTAACTTTAATAATAACTAATATAATTTTGAAAGCCATACCAGACATAACTTTTAATTAGTTAATTATATAATTTATTACACTGACATGGCTAGCATAGCCGTTAAACTCTAATAATATTTTTTGTAGATTATGGTAATGATCCCTCTCACTTTTAATATATAGTTTTAGTTTTTTTTTCCTTTTTCCTTTCTTTTTCTAAACTAATAATAAATATATATAGAAAATGAGTTTTAATATCCATAGTCATCTTATAAAAGATAGTTAATAATGAAGGACAAGAGTATAATACCTTGTCACATTAACATTAATTATTTTAATGATACTATGAAACCAACTAAAATTACTTATTATAGTAGTATTTTCCATATAGCTGATGTATATGCTAGGTTACACGTCTTCATCCATGAAATAATAAAAAAGATGCCTAATTTTTCGAAGATTCTTACAAATTGAAGTCCCTTTACTTTCGTATATCACAAGTTTATGATTAAGGATGATAAAACGAGTTTAGTCCAACGGGTTAACCCATTTAGCCAATTAAAAAGAGTGGGGTGGATTAACATTTTTGATCCATTTTGTAAAGTGAGTCAATCTGATCCACTCCATTTTTTTTTGTTAGGACCAATCCGATCTATTTTTGATGATTGACCCACTTTATCATACAAAATGGGTCTGACTTGGTGGATCAGTTCAGTCTAGCCTATTTTTTTTGTAGACTAGGACCAATTTAGCCCATTTTTTTGTGGACGTTCACTTTGTCATTCCTATTTATTGTAACGACTAATAACACTGTTTATAGACCATTTTTTCTTTCTTTTTTTCTTTAATCTTTCTCTTGTTTAATGAATTTGATTTAAATTCACTTTACACTGATTTCTGATTGGTTTAGTTTTTTTTTCTTCTGATTTTAGTTTTTTTAATTTTATAATAATTATTTTAAAAATAACATCTAATATAATTTTTATAATTAATGATAGAAATCAAACTCACTTTTTAAATCATTTTAATTATTATGTATTAAAAAATTATAATGTCAATTGTTTTTTTTTTTCAAATAAAATGAAAACTGGGTAACAATTAATGAATATTGACCTAGATCAAATGATATACATTGAAGCTGGGGTCAAATATGGACGTCAGACAATAGACAACCAAGAACATGCAATGTTTACTTTGTGAATTGTTATGATGGGTTGTGTCCTTTCTAAAGCTTCTAAATATTTTTCATTTTTTAAAAAAAATCTGCAGGTGTGTATGAAACAGTGGTATGAAGTCAGGGATTGCAAAGATAGATTAAACACCATAGTGTGTAACAAATTATAGAAAGAGTTGGATGCATCATCAGAAGTCAATAAAGTTGATGAACATTTCAACTTCCCTCTCCCTTATTTAGATTGCTTTTCGAAGTTAATTCAATTGTCAAACAATAATGCTAACGAATCCTATTTTTCCTCTCCTTTCTATAATATTCATTCTATTTAATTACAACAATAAACTTTTCGGTTAAAAAGTGAAATGATACCATATGGATAAATAATATTCTAATTAATCAATTAGCGAGTTTCAAGTTATGTAATGCAATCTTTTGACCAAAGATGCTTGTACTACATATAGGAATGATTTTCTACATTATTGGACGCGTGCGATCGATCCCTATTATAACATCTCCTGTTCTCTCCCCGTGCATGGAAGTCTAAAAGTTGTAGTCAAGATTCTAGTCACAGTTCATGCTCTAATATTAAAAAGTTAAATACAATTTGTCGAATGTGCATCTATGATATTATATATTGCAATCAGTTGTAGTTGGAAGTACCTCAACACTAAATTTTACACGTCCTTGTTTATGCACATTTGCCACCAAAATTGACTATTTTAAAATCCACACATCCCCAAATTACTGCATTGTTTAGGTTGTCCAATTGCTAATGCTATGCCAAAAATCAGACGTCATAGTTACACACACATGGGAAGGGGGCCTGTGGAAATATGTGTTACTATTGAAGAAAAATAAAGTAAAATTAAAACAGTGGCCAGTGGTTCTGAAATAGGGGAAAAAAGTCTTAGTTTAGGTGAGAAAAAAAATTGAAAATGTTGATGATGGATTGGGCCCCACCATAATAATACTTGCACTTGTACCAATATTGAGGTTATATCTATCATGGTGAATGTTTGACAAAATATTTCACCCTAGCTAACAAAGCGAGGTCTCTAACACAGGTCAACAATTAAGATAATCACGAGCGATAGGAGAGAAAGGTGTGGTAGATTTTAACAACTGTCAAGGAAAAGAGACCGAACCAGAGAGAGAGAGAAGGGTGGTAGTTGTCACATGATTTCCAACAGTACAAAAGGGACCAGCCGCATCTGTTCCCATTAAGTAGGTTTATTACAATTTAAAGAGAACAAGTATAGCCTGTCCGAATTTTGTTATTCTCAATATTTTCATTCTTTTTTTTCTTTGGAAAAACCAATTAGTCTTTCTACCATCTTCAACTTGTTGAGTCTTAATTAATTATGCTGTTGAATGAATGATTTACCAAAAAGACATCCCTAAAACCAGGTATCCCTTTCTTTCACACCCTCCACCCATAAAAGAACATCATATGATCCAACACTAATCCACTTCAATCCGTTTATGAAGCGTTCCTTAAAGCTGAGCGATGGAGCCTTCTAGAAATGACTGATTTGAAGATATGTTTGGATATGCAGTTGCACACAACACAACACGTGATCAATAGACTTGGAAGAGAAAGACATCATCATCTTAGATGGTTAGTATTTACTATTTAGGGGAGAAAAATAGGATAAACACCTGAAGATTATGTAGTTTTCTATGCTTTTGCTAAATTTGTTTCTCTATCTTTTGAGCAACTAACGAATGATTTAATCTGTAAATTCTTCCTCCTTATGGTGAGTTTCTTTCCCATCTCCCTTTTAGGGTTTTCTTAGGATCATGGATGTTCCTTAATTTGTTTTCTCTTCTTACGATACTCTAGTGATTCCTCCAGGCGCTCGAGCTTGTTGAAGATTTAATAATCAATTCTCAACTTCTGCGCCAAAGATAATTTTTCATTTACTTTTTCCTTCTTTTTCAATTTTATATCTAATCATGCAAGATGTGTTTTGTGTAGATGAGAGTACTGTACTTTGAATATCTCTGATCTCCTCGTCATGTGATCATATATCTCTTGCTGTTATTTGCGTGTTGTTTGTATGTTGGACACCTTGTTCTTATCCAGACTGTCCATTTCACGTAGATACTACAAAATTTAAAGTATATATAAGTTTGTTTTAAGAAGTTGCATTGGTTTATGAAGATACTATTTTTCAAATTATCTGAATCCTTTTTTCTATTTGCCAGGAATCTATTGGGTGTAATCTGATATGTTAATTAGTAGTTAAATGAAAATAATTTCTGGTTGAGTTTATTGACTGAAAAAGTGGAATGAGACTTAAACGAAATCGTCTTCCCAGACACAAATTTGCACCAATCTACTCCTTGTTTGAATTTCATCTTTAACTATTACAATTTAATTTGAAACCCCTTTGATTTTTAAAAGGTACTTAAAATATTTTGATCTGAACCTGACATTCATTAGAATTTTTTTAACCTATTCACGGTAGATTAGTTGGTTGCATTCTTTACACTAAAGTCCTGACTTTCGAACTACTTATATTTATATAGTAGTATATATATGACACAATACTTGTATGTAATGGGGATCTAGTATAATAAATGTCTTATGCCATAATTTCTCCCTGTTACTTTACCGTCACCTCATAGCATTTCGGTGCAGTTATTTGAAGAGATTTAAAGCATAGTAATTGTTGTTGAGAAATTACAGCCTGTCCTCACACATTCTTGTTCACCTCACTTTAATATTCTGCACATTAAAATACTTCCCTGTTTGTTTCAGACCTGAAATTCCAACTTTGCAAACGACAAAAGAAGTCAATTTGGTTGGAGGCAAAAACCCGTGCAATAACAAATAAACATGCCAGAAGGGTATGAGATTCATAACAATGAGGAAACTTCATCGGGATGTTCGTCCCAGAAATGCCCTTCATTTGACTTGAATGAAGAATTAGCTTGCAGTGAAGATAACAGTGATACAGAAGAGTGCTATGAGCTCACAACAACTAATGAGAAAGCAAAGGATGAGGGCACTTCAGCAAATGGAAGTAGCATATCATCAAGAGAAGGAAATGAGAGAAGAGGAACGGTAAGACAATATGTTAGATCCAAGATGCCTAGGCTTCGGTGGACTCCTGAGCTTCATCATTCATTTGTGCATGCTGTTGAAAGACTTGGTGGTCAAGAGAGTAAGTGTTTATTAATTAATTTGTATATCTACCAAAGCATTAGTACTCATTTATTTATCAGACATTGATACTGAATTGTACGAGTTGTTAGCTTCTACCGTAATAGTGAAAAGTTAAAACATTTGATTGAACTCTGTGCATTACTTGGTGCAGGAGCTACACCCAAGTTGGTGCTTCAACTAATGAATGTGCGAGGACTCAGCATTGCTCATGTCAAAAGTCACTTGCAGGTAGAACAAGTTGAGGTTTGAGATAAATGTTAACGAATCTCCTCACCGTTTGTCCCATTCCAAATAAATAAGCATTTGAAAAAGCTTAATCAAGATATCATCTAGACGATTCTGCTACACGTTTATTAAGAAAAACTACAAATATTTATAAGAAAGTTAATGAGTATTTTTATTCGTTGAATTTTATCAAAAAAAAAACTTACTAAATTAAGTGCTTATCGATATAAGTTTTCCAGTGACTAGTTTTTGTTGAATAAATGTTCAATTTTCATTTCAGATGTATCGAAGCAAGAAACTTGACGAGGCTGGGCAAGGTACAAAGTACTATCCTAAATTCTTATGGTTTGTAATGTTAATGAATCAATACACGCAATAATATTCTAATATGTTAGTTTTATTAAACTTAAGCTGAACAAGGGATGTTGCGGGGACGGGTTACGTTTTTCCAATAACGAATCCTAAATCAAGCAAAGTGATATAGCTAGAGGAAGAATTTAGGGTTAGGGTTTCCTTATCTTAGGCAAAAACTCATGAACTTGACAATGCAGTTCACATTATTTACTGTGCAGTACTAAGTCAAACGTACAGGTTCAACCAAGAAGTAGATCGTAGACCTTTGACACTCCATCAGTCCATAGTTCCTCAACAACATCTTAAGATGGGGAATGGTGGAATTATTCTAGCAAGTAATTTCAACAAACATAATCATTTCCCAAGTCTCCTGCATCCCTCCTTCTCCCTATCACGTTCACAGGCAAACGACTCTGATTCAAGGTAAACAATCCAAGCGTTTGAATAACTTTATTTGCACCATTTTATTCAAAGAATAAGTTTGTTTTAAATTACTCCCTCCACCTCAAAATTATCATTTTGGATTTTCTAATTTCTTTCAAAAAATATTGTTATTTTAAATCTTGGAGCTTTTGTTAATTATATCTTCACTTAATAATTATATGTGTTTTTTATTATCTTTTCTCATTCATCATCTTTCTCCTTTATTGATTCTCTCTCTCTTAAATAATTAATTAAGATATTCTAGTCAATATATAACTATATTTTATATTATTTAAATGCTTGTTAATTTATTTGCAATAACTTTAACAACAAAAGTTTTAAAATGGAGAGAGTATAAATTATCTTAATGACAAAGAAGAAAAAAAGCGTAAAGAGACTTTTTTTCAATGGATGTAAGATATGTTGGTATAGAAAATGTGGTGAGATGATTATAGTTCATGTTGAAATCCTTCATCTTGTTTTCCACATTTTTACAAAAGGAAAATACTAAATATACATTCATTTTTTATTTTAATTTCAAATCATTTTTATTCTTATTTATCTCGTATTTTCCTATCATACTATGTCATATTTTATAAATAAAAAATATAAAAAAAAATCTTCCTTTATTTATTCTCTCTACTTCTCCCTTCTTTCGTCAGTTTGCATCCATACACCCAAATTGGCTGCAGTAATATCTTTGCTCTTTACAAAACGAAAATTCAACAGAATTATTTTATCGTATCCCGTGTTTGTAACCTCACTAGGCACCAACATTGGTACATCAATCACCAAGCTTTTAGAATACCAATAGTTTCAAGCCAACTTCTACCAAAGGATACACGCGGCAGAATTGCCCCCATGAGACCAAGCCAATTGCTTGAAGAGAAAAGGTGGCCTCCGTTAGAAATTTTGAACAATCATCAATCTATGTTCAAAAGGTTACCTGCCATTATTGCTCCTAAAAATGGGTCACAAGCTGTTCAACCAGCTGAATGGAGTTTTGTGAATAACACAAGCATCAGAGACTATCTATCAAACAACTCCAATGAACCTCTCAACAAATCCAACAGTTTAAAGCTAGAATTTGATCCTCCATTTTGGATTAAGGTAAATTATTAGGGTTCAACAAAAATAAGAACACTTACATAGTTATATTCATCTACATATATATATGTATATATACGCTTGTTCTTTCTTCACCATTCATGCATAATCATTTAATTTGTTATGCAGAAAGACGAGCAACAATTGCCTGATTTGCAACTGGGTTTGAGTCACTCAATTGGAACCGATGGCAAGATAGATCATTATAGAGAAACCCCAGAAATCAGCACCAAGCTTTCACTTTCTTAGAGCTTCGTAATGTCAACAACGAAAATACTATAGCTTAGCTAATCACAAAAATAGAGTGATGATATATTTGTCCAAACATCAAAAATAGGTACACAAGGATCAATATTGTCCCTAGCTATTTAGAACATGGGCTTGTTAGATATACATAGTTTTTTTTTTAAACCTACATAGGATTTGATTGTAAAAGGAAATGTGTCGTCCTGATTAAGAGTGAGTTCCCCCATTAGCGATTTTTCGTGCGTAAGTGATTGGTTAGATCAATGCACTAAATTTAAATGAAGAGAACAAGGAGTAACTTCAAGGGAGAAATGATGGAACAAACAGTGAAAATATGGCAGTACGGTCTTGTTTTACTGCAGATACTCCACTTTTGCATAGCTTTCTCCCCATTGAAAATTCTATATTCATATATTTACATTTTAATGGTTCATATATATCAAGTAAACAAAGTAAAAAATGTTGTGTTTTGTAGAGTACTTTTAGGCACGAATTGCTTGGTTTTGCTTATTTTTAAGTGTTTATACATCAACATGTTTTAAACAAAACAAAAAATGAAATGTGAAAGCATTAAGTCGTGGAATCATGCGCATGGAAGTCAATGCTCTAGCTACGAGAAATACTTTCACCAGTATATGCAATTATAATATAATCTAGAAAGTAGAAATAAAATTAATCGGTAGGAATATCTGAATGAAGCTCTCTAATACATGTTTTTATTTATATTCCACTCAACATTTTCTGTATCATTTTTATAGCATTATAATTTTTATTTATCTGTCACATTATAGTTTTTCATACTTCTCTCTAGAAATAAAATATTGTATTAATTAGTTGTATAACTTTATTATATAAATACATTTTTTTCTCTTTTGTTTGACAGTTTTTTATCTTTTTTATAACACAGTAAATGTACTTGAAATTAAAAAATATATATCCATGTACTCTTGCTTAAATTATTAACGTCAATTAGTTTTTTTTTCTCTTAATTTTTGCCCCAGCCGATATCAAATTAACATTTTTTTACCAATCATCAAATACTATTGTAAGACTAGTTTTAATGCATATTATGCTTGTGTAAAAAAGTTCAAAAAGGTATTGCTTTAACGAGCGTATGAGTGGAGTATTTAGTACGATCTATTTTGTATTTCCAATTATTAATTATAAATGAAAAGACTAAATATTTTTAAAATTTTAATATAATAATATTTTTATTCAAATACTTTTTATTTTGATTTGTTTAATTACTGTAGTGTAGTATTCTCTAAAATGTATCCAACCCAAGTGTAAACTTAGACAAGTTCAAAGGGGGTAAAAGTGTTTGGTATGCTTTATGTGTGAGCGCCGCTTACAATTTATTTATTTATAAGATGCCACGGATCTAATTTATATTTGTCTCGAGAAATAATTACAAGAGATGCATTTCTTATTTTTTTAAAATAAATAAAGCTTAAATTAAATCTAACTAGAAGGCTCACGAGGTTGAGAAGAGACCTAATTATACCTTATAAACATCTGAATCTGGACCCTATTAGATAACGAACGTTTTCGGGAGTGTAGCTGGAGAACAGCGTGAGCTTTCTGACTGGCTCAGGCAAGAATGTCTTACCTTGTGTCCCACCCACTATGTCAGAGTCTCATTCTCAAGTCTCAACAAAATTCCCATGACTCCCTCCTGCTCCTAGCTACTTCCTGTTTTGATCTGCAGATCATTAATTAATAGTGGTGTGTCATGTGTGCATGCATATATATACCATGGCGGGTTCAGACTGGTCACATATATGCTAGGATATGACATTAGGTAATCTGATGCAGAATCTATGAATTTTAATTTTTGGCTTTTGTTATATAAAAAACATTTTTTTTTATTACTCGAATTACTTATCTTGAACCATTGTTTCCCAAATTGCTTTGATTTTTTTAGTATTGGAACGTTGAAATATAGACCTAAAAATATCGGGCGTATTTGTCCCAATATTTTTTATTTTATATTTTTCATGTAAAATAATTATGTTAATGCAATGGACGCAAGAATTTTATTAGTGGTGGACGCAATAATTTTATTGAGAGGGACGAATATAAAAAAAAATCATAAATAAAAATACTTCAAAGATAATATAAATCTATTATACAAAAAATTTAAAAAAATCTATTACAGAAATTAAGATAATTTCATTTGACTCTTACTCTATGTGTTTCATATTGTTAAAATCATCTATAATTGAATTCGTACTAAAACTTAAATTGTAATCAAATAATCATCAAGAAATTGGTCTTCCATTCTATTTCGAAGTCTAGTCTTGATTATCTTCACAGACATACACATTGCAAACAGAAGGGGTTAATGAACAAGCTGACAAAGTCTAGTGAGTCTTAATAAAATAATTCATAATTTAAAATCAAACTCAAAGCAATAATATGAAGATAAGAGATAAAGAAGACACAATCAACTTTAGTGTGCAAAACCCAATTAGGTAAAAAATCACAATGTCCAAATTAAATAATCAATCCAATGAACAACTCCACTATGATGATTTTGTATACAAGAGTTCCTAGTTTTCTAGTCTACCCGTAGACAACAATTATCTCAGCTGATATCCTTGTTTCCCAGCAAAAAACTCTTGTCTCAATTCACCAAGAACAGAAACAGACTGGTATCATTGTTTCCCAGATAGAAGTCGCACGTCTCAATTCACTAAGAACAGAGACAAAACTGGTATCCTAGTTTCCCAGTTGTGACATCTTCCAAAGTCAAGAAGAAGAATACAATAAAATGGTTACATTTACGCTTCTATTCCTTAAGCAAATAAATATCTTTAAATCCTGATGGATAGTTAAAGAATCAGACTTGTCAAACACTTCTATATGATCTCACAATCAATGATGCAAAGATAAACTTTCTAAAGCTCTAATACTATTTGGAATGGAATGCATACTATAGACACAAAAATATGTTTCTATTTATACTAATTTAAGCATATGATTTTAATCAATTTTCTAATACAATCCTAAAAATATTATATCATATTATGCAATACAATCTTAAAAATATTTTATATTATGCAATGCAATCTTAAAAATATTTTATATTATGCAATGTAATCTTAAAAATATTCTATCCTATTTTTGAATGCAATATTAGAAAATATTATATCCTATTTTTTAATGTAATCTTAAAAAATATTTTATCTTATTATGCAATATAATCTTACATATTTTCTATTATATTATGTAATACAATTTTAGAAATATTTTATTCTATTTTTTAATGTAATATTAAAAAATATTATATCCTATTTTTAAACTCCAAATATAATATAAGATAAAATAATTATGGATTGGTCTTCATTCAACTCACATATTTACAATACCACACTTTTTTTATTGTCAATTTATTTTTTTAATTTTTAATATATATATATATATATATATATATATATATATATATATATATATAATTTATATTAATAAAATTTTAGGGGGACGGTGGTCCACCCTAGTTCACCCCCTTTGTCCGCCTATGTGTTAATGTAAAAATAAAACAAGTCAAGTTGGCCTGACTTGATGGAACAAGTCACAGATCAATGACCCAAAAGGTTCTTTTGACTTTTATTGTTTGGTTCCTAGGAAATTTATTTACATCTTCTTAGTATTTTATCTATCTAGTATATTCTTAACCAGATTCAAGTGTAGAACCCCTTAGGAGACTCATTTACATTCTCTTAGTATTTGTTTCGTCTCATACATTCTTAACCAGATTCAAACACTTCACAATATCATCCCCATTCCTTCGCTTTAAAGGTCAAACATCACCAACCTATTGAAGTTCATTAGCACCCACCATCAGTCAACTTCATGAAACTTAGCATTAAGGGGAGTTCGTTAGATAAAACGATTCTCGAGATAGTCTTAAGGGTGGTCATTCCTTCCATGCATCCTTACAACTTTAATTAACTAGATTCACGAGTGCATGTTTTATGCTTGGAATCTTACCCTTTTACACACATGTCATGAACGTAACTCATGTGGGAATTGACTTGCCAAACATGGTCTTCCTCTTGACATTTTACATATTTGGAATTCAAGTCCCGCCTCTCTTCGTTCTATATGTTTAGTAGCATGTACTTGTTTTGATTTTAAGACCCCTAATATAAATGTTACTTGTCTATCTTGAAATGAATGTTAGGAGACTAAAAATAGTAATTTTAAATTTTGGAGAATGAAAATAAAATAGTTACAAATTTAAAGATATAAAAATATAAATTTGTTCATTTTACAAAGATAAAAATAGTAATTTCAAATTTTAGAAAGATGAAAACCAAAAAAAAATGTTTTATAGAAACAAAAATCAAAACTCTCTCATTTTATAAGACTAAAAATTATTTAAACCCAGAAAATTAAACAGTAATATTAATAAATAAATAAAAACATTAGTTACATTTCTTAGTCTTTGTACAACAACTTTATACAACCATTAAAAAAAATGCAACAATAGATCTCACACAGTTGGAACAAACATCCCCGTGTTCTATCCAATATCTATGTATGGATGCACATGATGGATTCAATTCTCATTACCCTACCTTTTGGTTGTAATCTCTCAATTCCAACCTCCTCTAACGAACTGTACCACATCCAGGATAGATGTTTCACTTTGAACGATATTAACTGCTATGGACATGATTAAATTGCTATAGTCACAGTTGGATTATGGTATTGGTATACCCAAAAAAACTTTAACAGACGTTGCAATCAAATTAAATCCTATTAGAAATTTGACCATAAACGACACTATAATACCATATATATTTGAGAAAGCGATGAGAAAATTCATACTTTGTCATATGCATATATCAGTAATGTTATACAGCAAAACGGTTTTACGCGAACCCCATTCCAAGGCTACGTGATATACCACAAACATTGGTGAGGACGTGTGGCACAAGTTGCCTACCAAAGAGGGATAACTTGAGACTACTTACAATTAAAAGTGATCTAATCCTATTGAACCAAGCCGCATAGCAATGATTGGAATAAACCAAGTGCATAAGACGTATGCCAAAACCTTTCTTTCATGATAAAATGAAATATGGTACCCTCGATTTAGTATAATTGTTTGGGAATAACCAAATAAACAACATTGGGATCATATTTTCAAAGAGCAAGAATGAGACGATATCAGGGGTAGCTTTCTTATTGGTTTTTTTTATTAAATCAAGCAAAAAAAAAGTAAGAATGAAATTCAACAGAAATCGCCCTCGGTGTGTTCGTACACAGTTTTTTCGAGTTATTTGTGCTATTCAGCGTTTGTCATTTTTCAAACCACGCTTATTTCTCTGTACTTTCACATGTTATTTCCGGATGATGGTGTGACAGGGTACAACTGAATACCAAGCCAAAATGTAAGGACAAACATTGCGATAGAGTGATAGATGAAAGATACTGACTCGTCCATTTTTGCATGATTATGCTCACAAAGTAGCACTAATCATAAGGTCTATTTGGCACTTGGCAGTGGCATATTAAGAAAATCATAAAGGGAACAGCAATAATATAGTTTACAATTTACTTGAATATATCAGTGATGCAATTGATTACAATTTCTTTGTTCAGTTGCTGTGCCAGGTTTTGCTAACAGCATCACATAAGAAATACCCAAAACAAATGAGAATCTGAAATTTCTCATAATTCAGAATTAATCTGATTTACATACTAGGACAAAAAGCTTCTGAAAGTACTGAGGAAAGCCAAACTAAAATATTTGAAGGATTCTTTTCTATGTGTATAAAAATAAAAAAGGAAACAATCAACAAAGCTTGGATAACAGTAATCACTTATGTCAGTTGACATAAAAATAATGCTTATACCTGAAGATTAAGTAGCACCAGGTGAGGCAACCTAAAGGATCATTCCTCTGATTAACAGAAAAAAGAGAAGACTAAAGCAACATGATGAAAAGGCACACAGTACTAGCCGATATCCACTTCTGTAGGGCAGGTGAGGAAATCTTGATTCCACTGAAAGCGCCACTAGTCCAGAAGAAGCTTTGCTTTTATAATTTTATTGATCACCAAAAAATGACATTGATTTCTCTCTAAATAATACAGTATCACGAAAATCAACAGGGGTAGGAGCGTGAAGCCAACCGCTAGAAACAAAATCAAAGGAAAAACAATAATAAAGACATGATACTTTATAGAAAGTAAAAAAGAGAATTGATATTTTGGTCTTCAAGCAGTGTGTTTACATTGATTGTTTTAAGTCCCGTAAATGAAATTTACACAAGTTCATTACTTTATCATTTCATATCGGGTTCAATCAAGAACAAAATGTAATCTTTCAAAAAATGATGCAAATGGGGTCAAGTTAAAGGTTGATATGATCAATTAACGTAAAAAAGAGTTTGAAGGCTTAAATGTTTACTTATGCTATAATGCCAAAATTCCATAAGGTGAGGACAAGTGGACAACATACCATGAGTATATTAACTAGAAAAGGAGGACACTAAAAGCTTGAACATAACATGATACTGAGTTTCACGTCTAAGATTTAGTGCTGAGATTTACGTGTGGGTAGTTCCTGCATAGAAAGTTGAATGTGAATTTTCATCTTTGTCACTACCAGAGTTGAGTTACACAAAATTATAGACAAAAGGATTAGCAAGGTTACCTGAGAATAGCGAACATGATCATGATGCAAATTCGAAGTTTTGACTATTGTTTCCCACTTTAGATTACCAGATGTTGTATTAGAATCATGCCTTTTAGCTTGGGATTGAGTACCTTGACTTGAGTGCAGGAAAGAATTCTTCACAGAAACTAAAGGCAGGGCACGCCAAAGCCAGGATTCAGAAGGTGATTTTGGCAAAGGTGGGGGACGAGGAGACACAGCAGATTCAGCACTACCTTTTCCTGAATCATTAGCTAACACAATTTGCTGGGTGTTGGTCTTTGAATCTTCAGCAAATGTCCCTTGCACAGATTGCAAGGACACAGGTTCTTGGCTAATATTTTGATCAGTTGTCAATCCTTCATCCTTTTCTTCTTTGGCTGTGAGATTCAAAATTCTATACAGACTTGGTGGAATTGAATCAAAAGCATTTAATACATCAGTATCAAATGTGAACTTTTCTTCCACAGCATGTACTTGTTTTATTTCTTGAGAAGATCCAAAGGAAGAATTACTTCCTTTCCCCCTTCTTCTGTCTAAGTCTGCAACCACAGTATCTACCCTCCGATTTTTATCTAAAGAACTTATATTTGAAGATGATAATTTGGCTATACTGGAAGTATCTATGTACAATGTCTTTTCAATTGTGAGATTCCCTGAATATGAAGTTCTTTTGGCTCCTTGGGATAGCACATCATGAACATTTCCAAGCACACCACTGTGGAATTTCACCTTGCCAAACTTATAATTCTCAGCCTCCTTAGCATCACCAGGCAACTTAGCACCACGAAAGGGAGATTGAGGTTTACTTCGACAGGGAGATATACCAGCAGCAGCAGCTCTTGAACGACGGAAGGGAGATAGTCTACCTGGCAGCAACTCACCAGAGTAGGTAAATCTGTTTGATTCACTAGTCCATTTCTTTTTATCCTCTTGTTTGTCAGGTGATGCATCCCTAGAGCTTGATTTGTTCTTGTGAATTGCCTCCCAAGCCTGCAGAAAATATTCATGATTGTGAGTATATATGTTGAAAACAAGATCACCTGAGAATGCTGATGTACAAAAGGATTGAAGGGTGCAAAAGAGTTCCCTTGTTTTTACCTTCTTTACAGCAGGAACTGGGCTAAAAGATCTAATATGAGAAGTTTTGTTAGGTTTCACAACCTCACTGGCTGGAGGCAAGGGAGCCTGGTTCTTCATTTTCATTGCAGCAACAGGATTCAATAAGCACAATGAATTCCTGATATGTAATTGAGGTAACAACCCGCAGCCTTTAGCTGCGATATTAGAAGAGTTGTCATACTCATTATCATCAACTTCATCTTCACTTTCTTCCTCTTGATTTTGGTCAGTATATGGTATAATAGCAGTGTTATGCTTAATAGGCAACTGCTTCTTTTCATCGCGAACCAATTTGCTAACATCTCTAGGTTGTTGCTCTACTAGTGCAGATTGCTTTTTTGAAGAATATTGAGGAGGCTGTAGAGTCATAGCCTTTGCTGCAGGCAAGAATCGGCTCATCATGAAGTCTCTAGTTTGTTGATCAGTGGAAAATGATCCAGACTTGTTTGCACCCAGATTATCCAACCCACTTACACCACTCACACTACAGTTCATGGAGAATGATTCTGTAGGTGAAAGATTTTCAAGGGCATCAGAATAAATATCATTATCATCATTGTCGTCGTCATCATCATACTTCACATTGGACCTTATGCTTTCCACTATTTTTTCTGCTTTTCTCTCTTTGTCAGAGTCTACCTTAACCACGCTAACATTGAAAGACTTTGATTTATTTGAGGGCCTAAATTTATTTGCAGCCTTACTTTCCTTTTCCAATGGTTGTTTGGTAACATTGATAGATTTTCCTGGGGGAAGTCTTGGGCTTGGAGTGATTGAAGTTGCCTTAGGAGGTTGAGGCTCAGATCCACCATTTCCCTTGCGTCTTCCAGGGATATGCTCCCAATTGAAAGGTACTGCGACAGGTTCTGTTACCTGATCCGAGAATGTGTCTGATTTGTAGTATGGAAGAGTGTGGCGTTTCTCTAGAATCTTCTTTGCTTCAGTCAAGGATGGTGGTGTAGCAGCAGAGCGTCTCACAGACATGAGAGGGGCATTAATATTCAATCTCCTTTCAGCCATCTTGTTCCAAAATTGAACAACTTTGCAGCCCCTCTCAATCAAAAGTTCACAGTTCAAGACAATATCATACACTAATTTTCAGCAGCGAGAAGCCAAGACCTAAATGATTAGATAAAGAAAAAACCTCCTACCAATCATGAAAACCTGAAAAAGAAGACACAAGAACTGATTTTTTTTAACAGTTTAAAATAACAATATAAACTTCAATTCAACAGGACTTAAAGTGAGAGCAGTGAAGCACCACAGACACAACTACTGAAAGGGCCTATTTTCTCTCCTCAATGACCCAAACAATCAACAATAATTATGAGTGGATTAACTAGCGCAAGAACAGTGAGGACCCTCCATCAGCAATAACACTAAGGAAAGAGAAAACAATTAAGTTTTTTTAAGTGATAATGAACAAAAGTTGAAACCTCAAATGGGCCTCGCAACAGAAGCAAACCAAGAAGAAAAGTGGTTTCAGAAGTAGTACTGAGTAACTAGTGTAAAGTTTTTTTTGTGAACACGGTGATGCAGAATCTAAGAAAACAATGAAAGGAGCAAGAAGTGAAGATGAGTAGCTAGCTAGGTGAGAGAGATCAGAGGGAATGGTAATGGTTGGTTGCTAAATGGTGCTGTGGGAAGAATGAGTAGGCCGTAAGAAAAAAAAACAGACAAGGCTGAGGCTGAAAGACAGAGACACAAGCTTTAGTATTTCTCAACTTCTATTGTTTTGTTTCTATGTATTTCCATTTTCATCGGTTAACGACGGTGTAGCCGTGACTGGCTCGTGAAACATTGGCCAAAAGAAAATAATGGATAGATAGATATTCAACTGAACTCCAAAACAACTTCGTTCGTTATACTCACTGCACTTGATTGATTCTCTTCGGACGACGCTCAAAAGGCCTTTTTCGATTTGTTTATATAATAATCCTCGTATTTGTATATGTCTTTTTTTTTAATAAAACCTTTTTTCCGTAATTATAGCAATAAAGTAGTATTGTTATTATACTATAATTATTTATTCAAATCGCGGGAGAAAAAACTATGCAAGAGCATGCGTATTTTGAAAAATTTTATTTTTAAAGACTTTTATAAGAAACAATAAAAAAATTGTTTTTAAAGTAAAAGTTTAAAAATATTTTTAAAAAACCAATCAAGCCTTACTTTTTCTTTGTCTAATTTCATACATTTGCAATACCATTAAATTCTGAGAGCGTGACGAAGCTAATTTATAAGGTTTAAATGAAAAGTGATGGGCCATGGATGAATCGTGAAGAAAAGTTAGTGGTAAGAAGAACAAATGGTCCTGACTCTATTAAGGTAGTTGTGGCTGTGGATCCACCATTTTTAAAAGGGTATTGTAAGTGATGTGGTTAGAATGTTGGTTAAAAAATTATAAAAATCATAAAAATACAAAAAATCATAAATAATATAATTTAATGGATATAATAAATTTTTTTTAATTCATTAATCAATGTCTTAAATACTATACTGATTAGTATTTCTTTTTTAAAATAGACCACTCCTCCCTCTCACCCACAGAGTCTCTGAGTCCACGTTGCAATTAATCATCGTTTTGTTTTCGGGCAAGCAAATCACCCCAAGGCATCTCGAAGCACGGAGAAAAGACAACCAATTACACAAAAGAAATAAAAAGTAAAAACCCAAATTGCACAAAATGATCATTTTATCTTATTTGAGTTTTACAAGATCTGTACAAGAAAATAACTATGTAATACTAATTAATCTATGAATTTATGATGCAAATTTTGATAGAAAGGCTGTACAAATTTGAAAGTGAATCAATAAATTGTTATAGTTTTTTAAAGTGATGAAATGGTTAAGTAAATTAATGTGTAGAGATGTAAACGCATTTATCACTTATCATAATGTTAAGAAATTTTGATTTCTTTTTTTCCATTTTTGGTT
>CM023955.1:7062344-7135839 GCA_013407115.1 Glycine latifolia | reverse complement strand
GTTGTTGTATATCCTCGTGGAAACACGTTTTAACTTGTTTGATGTTATCTAAAGTGGTTTCTTCTTTGAGAATGAAAATGTTTTTTTTAACCTTATGTATTCAAGTTGTTTGGTAAAGGTTCGGTGTAAACTCGTTTTCCAATTATTTTATTGTGTTTTCCCTCACTGGTAGCTTTTGTTTTTAACATTGATTGGTTTTATTGTTTCATTGCAATGTATTCCACTTGGTTTTCTTATCGATTTTAAGCAGAGAAAACTTCCTTTTGATGCATGCTTATATTCTATAACTCTATGTGTTTGAAAATCATTTTGCAAAATTGTTACCTTATAGTTTTCCTTGTTCTTTTTACATTACCTTTTAACCGTTTGTTGATTTGGAAGGTAGTTGTGATGCTTATGGTGTTTTTTCTATTAAATCTTTTAAAACTTAATTCTAAAGGTGGAGAAGCGTTTAGTATTTCCTAATTCTAATAGGAAGTTTTATCACTTCCTCATTGGTGGAAATTAGTATTGAATGGTTTAATCATTTGCAAACATTTCTTAAGGTTTGAAATTTCGTTTTTCTGAAATATGAAATTGATTTCAAAAATTTTCTTAAAAACAAAAGTTTGTTCCTTTGATCTTGTTTTTTTCAAAAGTGATAATGTCTTTTGTAGACATTTATCCTTGATCAAATTATGATACATAATAAAAAAAATTAATTAATATTAAATTTTTTTCATCAACTATCACTTTACATGTTTTTTAAATAATTAGTCATTGAGTTAGTTTGGTTTAAGTCACCGGATTATGATAAAAAATTATCTATTTTTAAAATTTTTATCTTTACTTATTTCCTATTTTATATAAAATTTTAACTTTATATTAAAGTAAAAATACTTCTTGCTTTTTAATGGCTAATTATTTATTTTACTTAATTTTGGATTTTTTCATCAACCATCACTTTACGTATTTATTTAACTTTTTTACTCAAAATATGTCAAACATTTACATAATAAAACAACTAAATTAAGATGTATAAAAAGAAACTAAATTAAGATACATAATAACAATAGAATATAAGATCATAAAAGATTGAAATAAATGAAAAAAAAATATAAAATAGACAAAAAATAAAAGAAAATTTAAAATACTAATAAGAAAAAATCAAATTATATCGAACTAATTTTAACAACTATTACATTATTTTTTTATAACTTGATATATAGTGTAATTTTTATTAATCTAACTGTTAAATTATATTTACATATTATCAAGATCATATGTGTCAAATTTTGTAAAAATTGAACAACAATAATAAGAAAATAATCAAATAATCAATATTTTAGTATATTTTGAAATATTTATATTACATTGATTTTTATCTAGTAGTAAATAATTTTGGATTAATATGAAATTTTAGATATGCAATTTACGTGAAATGAACTTTCAATTTAATGATGGATTTTAAAAAAAATATTATCCAATTAAAAATTATAAAATTATGTAATAGTTATCAAAATTATACCAATAATTTGATATCTCATCAAATTTACAATATATTAATTTAAAAGTTAAAAATAATTTATAATTTTGGTCGGATTGATCTAAGTTGAGTTGGAAAAAGATAAATTAAGTAAAGAATCAAATCAATTTAGACATTAAAGAGAGAGAAAAAACTAATTAATCAAATAAGTCCAAACTAATTTAATTAATTTTTTGATTTGTATTTTTAAGTTGATTAATTAATATGATCATCATGATGCTAGTCCACTGAAACGCTAGTATATTTCTAGATTCAGTCTCTGGTTTTAGTACAAGATGAAATAATTCGTTGTGGTAATCAGTAGGTTACACACATTTAATAAACTTGTCTTTTTTATTTATTTATCATTATTTAATACACTTGTCTAAACGTTTATAAATTCATATTATAAAAAAATGATCGTAAAAAATATTATAAAAAAATAATTAAAATATATTTATCACACTAATTATTTTTATTTGATAGTTACCATAGGATGATATACGAGTGAGACAATCATGTACGATTATTATTATTGGAAAATATTTTGAACGTGTTAAATTAACATTAGGGGAAACAAATCCTAACCAGTCTGGATCTGATCTAAGCTCTGAACAATAGTTTGTGTTAATTTATAAAATTTGATTTAAAAATACTTTTTCTTTGGGTACAGAATAAAGAGAGTAAACCATGAACAATTTTACAATTTGAAACAATTGTAACATGAAATTATATATAAAATTCAGTAATTATATATTTCATTTATTTTTGTAACAACATATTTCATGTTACATGTTGACTTCTTTTTATCTTTTTACATAAAAGTTCATTGAATATTCACAACCCAACCTCCACAGTCGCGTGCAAGTAGGACGCCCTATTAGATAATTTGAACGCTTTAAAAGCCCCCTATACAGAAAATATGTCAACAAAAAAAACTGGGAGGAAGAAAAAAAAAAAAGAAACTCCCTGTTTATCATTTATTCAAAAGGAAAACAATTATTTTATTTTTCTCCACTAGTATAGTACTATTATAATTCATTAATTCCACAGAAAAGACACAATTTCTTTAAAAAAATAAAAAGACTTATCCGAGCTAGCCCTCAGATCACGGGAAACAGATTGATTAACATGGATGATATTAGAAAACAGAGCTCTTACGTCCCACGAAGATGGGGTCCTTTGATGCTTGTTGTCTGCTATACTTGACTGGTACGTGCCTCACGCCCCTCTTTGTTCTTTAATTCAACTACTTTCCGCTTTCTCATGAAAACAACGCAGAGAAGAAAACGATTGACCCAAAGGATTGCAGTTGAATGATAAATAAAAAGGCTACACAAACTAATTATATATTCAACATTACCATGTGCACGACAAAACTCCACACATGCCAAACAACATTTCAAATTGTACAATCCAGAGATTGTGGAATTTAAATATAATCATGTCTAATTCTGACCCAAGTAAACGGGTTAATTAATTGTCTTCTTATATTAATTTTTTTTCCTTTATATCCGTGAATACGATACGACAATGTTAAAATCTTGAGTGATTTCTATAAATACTATTGAGTGTTCATTGTTCAATCTTGTTTGTACGCCAAATTTACCCGTAGAATAGAGAATTAAACCTCACGTTTCAGACACGTGCGTAGAAAGTAAATAAAAATATATCCGTATGGGCATCTTGAAATCTTATTTATTTTAAAGCTTAAATTTTCATTATATATAAATATATTACCTTATAATTAATGACATGTTAGTAATATATTATTAAAAATTTTGACTTTATAATTAATGGCCGTGTTCAACGCTTTTAATGACTGGATCTTGTTAACGACATTGGTAAGAAAGTCAATAATAATGTTTTATTCCACGTAAGAAATCATGTTTGGTATACAATAGAAACTACGATTGGATGCATTAATAATACTTTTCAATAAAAAATTTCACTTTTAATATGTCAGATAATATCTTTAGGACATTACTTACCATTTTCCTTAATAATTTTATAACATATGATTTGTTGGTTTACTAATAAAATCCTTGATTTCATTAATGCTATTTTTTCAACTATATAATTTTATTAAATTTTCCTACATGACAATTGAAAACTTCAGGCTTAATCAATGGGATTATACATCGCATGTATTTACTTTTTTTTGTTATGACAAATAGCGTGGATTTACTAAAACTATCATAATATACTAATTGGAATAGCTCTAATATCTAATCACATTTATTGACTGTGCATCAAATAAGATTACTTGCTGTAACAAAAAAAAAAAGATTTTTGTCCCTATTAATGATGTTTCTAAAGTGTAAAAAATTAATAATAATCAAACTTCAATTATGTTAAGTATAATTACGAAATAATTAAAAAGTTATCAGCTTCCATTTTGACAACGTTACAAAGACATTAACTAGAATATCTTAGAAGAAAATGATTTTTATTGGTTGTCTTTCATTAATATGTTGACAATAAATACAATTGTAATTTAGAGTTGAATTTTTTCTTATTCTAAACTTATTGTGTAACATTAATAAGTCTGTAGCATCATTACAGATTGATTTTGTTATTATATAGGTCTGTTTGGAAGAAGTGAAAATGAAATGAAAAAAAAAGAGAAAAAATATGTATAATGATATTTTAAACAAAAACAAATTACTTTTTTTTTTCAATTTTTCCTCTAATTTTAATTTTAGTTTTTTTTTCCTCCTTCGTTTTCTTTCTTTCTACCAAACATAAGGGATAAAGGATAACATCCAATGAGAAGGAATGAGCAATTAAGCACAGAGCCCCCCTCAAATATCAAATCAATGTTATATCTGAAAATACTAAACATTTTCATATTTATGTTGCTTTATTATACAAGTCTGAATAAAAAAAATACAATTATATCGTTAATTGGCTACTGGCTTGAAAATCCAACGACCACGTGTCGATGTAATGCCCAGCAGAAACAGTTGGCATTAGTTATTGCCCTATGCTCCGGGCAGACAAATGTGTGTCTTTTCACTCTTACGTGTTATAATAACGCCAATAGTCTCCTTCAAAAATAAAAAATAAAGTCCATGAAGCATAGAATGGCAGCAAAGTAATCAGATAAATATCAAAATCAGATATAAATTAATTAAAGTGTTCGGATTAGTTTGATTAATTATTTTTATTTTAAACGAATTAAATTAATTATAATTGATTTAGTTGCTAGTACTACACACTCATGTAGGTGTCCGTCCAATGCTACATTTGACGGGTTAGAAAAATCTAGATATTTGGCTGTTGATTTGAGCATAGATTTAGGAAATCTAGCTCTTTTGTCAAAAGTTGATTTGTACCGGTTTTCTCCATATTGAATATGTGGAAGTGGAGTGTTAGTTTAATGAAAGTTGATTAGCTTGGGCGTACCCTAGCTAATCTTTTTTTCCTTACGAACAATTAACAAATATAAATTCAATATCTTTATGAAAATTTAATATGAATTGAATCCCTCTCAACAAATAGGAAAATAGTGGGATTCTCCGTATACTCTTTTCATTTTTATAATCGCAACAATTATTAGCATTATTGATTTCAAGTTTGGAACCTTGGTTTTCCAAACCATGATTTTTGAGCTTCTCAAGAGCTAAGGCAAACATGCTACACTCATGTATATATACCTTCTTTTGTTAGAGCAAACACATGCAGTTTCTTGGTTGGAGACGAATTTTCCCAAAGAACCGGGAAAGGTCGGAAAGGACGACAAAATGGACTAGGATTATTGCACTTGAAGAGGGAAATAAGCTTTTAAATGCTGATGAGACAATGTGGAAGCATGAAATTATGATTAGGTACAATTAAGCATATGAATTTGCAATATTTGCATAATGAATTCCATTTTTGGGATCGCAGCGATTACTTTTTAATAAGCAAACAAGTCTTGAATAATTAATGTAAAACCTGTTGAAGGGAAATAAATGATTTTTAATGATGAAAGAAAGTATCAAACTGGCCAGGGTCCAAAGAACAATAAATATATAAGTACAGTAATTTAAGTTTATGCTAATCTTAATCATGCAGCGTCTTGAAATGAAAGCTAGAAATTTACGTCATTTCTCCTTAAATAAGCTACAATTGTTTACTCACTACAAAACTACAGTTCTAGTTCTAGGATTAAAAAAAACAACTAGATGAGATACTATTTCACCTATGCGGCTCCAGCCGTAATTGCAACAAATTTTGTATTTAAATTTTTTAATAGTATTTGTAGATTTTATTTTTGTTAAGCTCCCTTTAATGTCCTCTCTTCGTAATTTTTATAAAATAAAACATGATAAAGATTTGATCGAAAAATACTCATAATTAAAGGTAATACGACTCTTTGTAAACAATTTTTTTCTCAAAGGGTAATAATAATAATAATAATCCTCAAAGTTTTTTACGATGTTAATAAAATTAATAATTTTACATGCATGGTGTAACTAGATTTTTCGTTATCAAGTTTAGACTTCACTCATCATCTTCAACTTAGGCTAACAAATGCTTGAACAACATTAACTTTATCAAACAAAATGATATTTAGTGCCACTCTTCTTGTAATTAGAAGCAGAAGAATCGTTATCGAAAAAATAAGAAGCAGAAGAAACTAAATCACAGATAGATATAATCCATGTCCATGGTGGTACACAATATAGAGAAAATATAAACATGAGATTTTTCTGCTGATATCAAATCACATAATATAACCTCTAATAGCTTTTTTTTTTCTCTCACTATGTCAAGTGTTCAGGGTGATGATTTATTGATCAAGAAATTGAATCGGAAAGCATATTCTTTCCATAGTAAAATTGTGTATAATATCTCTTTCCTTTATCATTGTAATGTAAGAAAATTCTAAATAATGAGTTACTTTTTTTTATTTTTTAGGTGTTAAGGTGTCATATATATATATATATATATATATATAATATTGGGTGTCCATAAATTACTATTCATCAGAGCTAGCTACGGAGAAAAAATTAGATTCAAAGCAGTGCAGCAAAAGCATTCCTCCTCATCTGAAGGTGATGATATGTCTTTTCTGTTTGTTCAAATTTAGCCCACGGTAACTTTTTCCTTCCCATCTTTATTTACTTTGCAGCCACTCCCACTAAATCTCCATGCTTCTACATGACACAAATTTACGAGTATATGTACAACATTAATTACATTAAGAATGTTATGTTACCAATTGGAAGAGGCTAGAATATGGACATGATTTCTCATATCTGGAGACAAAGTCCATCTCTAATATCACAAATGGGGTAATCAATTGGACAACAGTACTCGGTCCCAATGCAACTCACAGCATTCTCATATTCACAGCAACCATAGACTAAGCAAAAATGAAAGAACTCATAAAGGCAACAACATGTCTCATGTGCTGGACAATATGAGAATTGTCCACATTTACTTGGTGTAGGTGGTGGTGGAGGCAGCGGTGTTGCCAGCGGTGTTGCCGGCGGGGAAGGAGGACTACTTGGGGATGGTGCAGTAGGCTCTTTGGTAAGATAAGAGGCTATGTAGTTGATTGCACACACACCATATTTTAAATTAGTATTCCTTCTAAGATAAATGTACCCTTCCATTCCCCATGAATTCTTCACAATCCAGTAATCATCATCATCGTCTGAGCCATAACCCACAACTAAACTTGCATGATCAATATCATCTGGATCTCTTGAGCAATCGCCATCATAGATTCCCTGTTAAAAAAAAAAACAGAAAATGACTTGTTTGTGAAAGCAAAGTCCATTTTCTGGTTTTTACTTCTACAATAGTGAATGGTCAATTAAACATAATAGGAAATAAAATAACACTTACGCCAATGTATAGTTGAAAATCCCATGAAGAGCCATATATACCGGCACTGATGGGTTGCTTCACTGTAGCACACAATAGAGAGCTATCAGATTGCCCCGCATCGTAGTAGCCATCATTGCCAATAACCTTGGTTTTCTCCTAATTCAAGATTTTTTTTTTTTAGTAAATTAGGCATACAGAGATACAACGTAGGCTACAATCGCAAGCAAATAACATAGGAAAGAAAAAGGCAGGCCTTAGTCATAATATTAGGTAAGAAAGAAGACCATTGTGCCAATATATGGATAATTAGTTTCTGTGTCGATCCCACCATTGTACATAACCCATTCAAAAGCATAATCCATGTAGCCTCCATCACACCCATCATTAGTACTGTCACAGTCCACAAGTTCCTGTTCGGAAAGGCTTAAGGTCCGCTGTGACTATTGCATTTATTCCTTCTATGGCACTAGTGGAAGAGAATGCCCAACAACTACCTAAAAATAGAATAAGAAATACTTTTACGCACAATATGCAAAACTGAAGTTCAAAAAATTAAATTAGAGTAGTGAGTTTTGACAAGCAGAGAACCGTAATAGAACAATACAAATCATCATCAATCTTTTCAAATCTATAGGTGTATATGGACTATAGAAGCTTACCACAATAGCCTTGGTCCTTGACAGCAGTCACAACACCCTTCTTCCTCCAATCCAAAGAGTAAGGTGCATCTTCGCAAGAGTGATCCTTACCAGCACGCCATTCCTTTTGCTAAATGGTTTCTTCACCTTTGACATAAACTTACTCTTGAACTCCTCATTGCTCATGTCAGCAAAACGGTTCAATCCGAGACTCTGCCCGTAAGGAGAAATTCGCTTCGAGTTCTTCTCTACAATGTATTTCAAGTTCCTCTTGAAATTCTCAAACCTTAACTTTTCTTCTTCTGGGTTCCTGTAAATCTTCTTGTTTTCCTCCTTCCATCGTTGGAACAACTCAACCACCCCTTCCTCCGAAGGAAACTTGTCAATTTCAAGGGCTAATATGGAGTACTCACTTGGGAGATCATAACATAGAAATGACCATGATCCCCAGACAATGAAAAGAAGAAACAAATGAGTTTTCAGTTGACAACCCATTTTCCTCATTCTTTAGCACTGATGCTTGAGTGCTTGACCCACCAACAACATCTTTGTATCGTATATATGATCAAACCTTCCAGTCAGCACAAGAGGAGTCTGCATCTTGGTCTTTTACCTTTTTTCTTCTATGCTTGAGATAGAAAATCAGAAAGAAAGAAAGGAGAAGATCAAATGGCACTGTAATAATAAAGGAGCGATATGGTAGTTTATGTTATGTTATTATGTATGGACGAATGAATTCCATCACTGTGAATTCTATTTTGGTGCAGTCATCATATCATTGTTAACGAGTGTCAGATTTTACTTTTGATATTTCTATTAGTCCTTCTAGTTAGAATGAAGCATTGACTTGTGAGTGCATCTGTATAAAAGGACCAGGTAATCTAACAGTCAAACGTGCATGTGTTGTCAAGCTTGCATTGCCTTGGACTGGTTGATGAGGCATCGAATAAGCAATTAGCAATTTAGAATGGATAAAGAGTTAATGCAGGTGCACAGTGCAACTTCAATTCATTTTGTTGCCAGATGCCATGGGCATCACTCTAGGAATTTAAAATATATCAATTTAAACACAGGTTTATATAAATATTAGGTAATAATCTAATAAATATATAATGTGATCCACATAAAATACTAATTGTAAATTTAATTCTTGAAATAATATATATCCTAAACAATTTTCGATTCAAATAAATAAATAAATCCACAAAAAAAGCACTTTCCAAAGATGTGAACTTGTTACAAAAACCCAATTCATATAGAATGGAATAAAGAAATCAATTGAACATCGTGTAAGAAAAAAAAATGTAGATTGGACTTGGACCTTAAGTTGCGGAATGGACTTGGGCTTCAAGAAGGTTCAGGTAGATAGAAGAATTGGGCCAGACTGGCCCAAGGGCATATGTCGGTTCCATTCCTCGCATTGTTGTTATATCTGAATCTGTGTTTTAACATTGACTCTGTAACCAGCATAGGGTTTCTTTCTCTTTCAAATTTCTATCCATTTTGCGAATCGAAATCCATCCAACCATCAATCCAGAACCCTGCCTTCCCTCTCTCTTCCTCTGTGTCTAGGGTTTTAGGAGTTCGAAGCATCATCATGGCTTCGGTGGACCCCGAGATCGCGAAGACGCAGGAAGAGCGGAAGCGAATGGAGCAGCAACTGGCATCGCTCACCTCCGTCACGTTCGACACCGATCTCTACGGCGGAAGCGACAAGGGCTCTTACCTCACTTCCATCCCTGCCAACGAAGACGACGAGAATCTCGACGCCATGGACAACGAGGTCGCGCGCAAGCTGGCTTCTTACACCGCCCCTAAGTCGCTTCTCAAGGACATGCCCTCCGCCCCCGACTCCGACAGCGACGTCGGCTTCCGCAAGCCGCAGCGCATCATCGACCGCGAGGACGACTATCGCCGCCGCCGCCTCAACCAGATCATCTCGCCGGAACGCCACGATCCCTTCGCCGCCGGCGAGAAGACCCCCGACCCTTCGGTGAGGACCTACGCCGATATCATGCGCGAGGAGGCTCTCAAGAGGGAGAAGGAGGAGACTCTGAAGGCCATCGCTAAGAAGAAGAAGGAGGAGGAGGAGGCCGCCAAGGATGCGCCGCCTCAACAGCAGCAGAAGAGGAGGAACCGCTGGGACCAGTCTCAGGATGACGGTGGTGCCGCCGCGGCTGCGAAGAAGGCGAAAACATCTGATTGGGACATGCCGGACACCACTCCGGGGCGGTGGGATGCCACCCCGACGCCGGGGAGGGTTACCGACGCGACGCCGGGGAGGAGGAACCGGTGGGATGAGACTCCCACTCCTGGTAGAGTTGCGGATTCTGATGCAACACCTGCAGGTAGTGTTACTGCTACACCCTTGTTTTTCTATGTGTTAAATTTATGTCCCCACTAACATTTTTTTCTGGGTTTGTTTCTGTGCAGGTGGTGCTACACCCGGTGCTACACCTGCTGGTATGACTTGGGATGCTACTCCCAAGCTTTCTGGGATGGCTACTCCAACTCCCAAGAGGCAAAGGTCAAGGTGGGATGAGACTCCTGCTACTATGGGAAGTGCTACTCCTTTGCCAGGTGCGACTCCTGCTGCTGCTTATACTCCTGGTGTTACTCCTGTTGGTGGAATTGAACTCGCAACTCCTACCCCTGGGGCTTTACAAGGCTCCATTACGCCGGAGCAGTACAATTTGTTGAGGTGGGAGAGGGATATTGAAGAGAGGAATCGCCCCTTGACTGATGAGGAGCTTGATGCTATGTTTCCTCAAGAGGGGTATAAGGTTTTGGATCCCCCTGCTTCGTATGTGCCCATTAGGACGCCAGCAAGGAAGCTTCTCGCTACTCCTACACCACTGGGGACTCCTCTTTATCAGATTCCTGAGGAGAATCGTGGACAGCAGTTTGATGTTCCGAAGGAAGCGCCTGGTGGGTTGCCATTTATGAAGCCTGAGGATTACCAGTACTTTGGGGCGTTGTTGAATGAGGAGAATGAAGAGGAGTTGTCGCCGGATGAGCAGAAGGAAAGGAAGATTATGAAGCTTCTTCTTAAAGTGAAGAATGGGACGCCACCGCAGAGGAAGACTGCATTGAGGCAGCTTACTGATAAGGCTCGTGAGTTTGGTGCTGGGCCATTGTTTAACCGGATTTTGCCATTGCTCATGCAGCCTACACTGGAGGATCAAGAGAGGCATCTTTTGGTTAAGGTAATTGACAGGGTTTTGTATAAGTTAGATGAATTGGTACGGCCTTTTGTGCATAAGATTCTTGTTGTTATTGAACCCTTGTTGATTGATGAAGACTATTATGCCCGTGTGGAGGGCAGAGAAATAATATCTAATCTTAGTAAAGCTGCTGGGCTGGCTACTATGATTGCTGCTATGCGGCCTGATATTGATAACATTGATGAATACGTTAGGAACACTACTGCTAGGGCCTTTAGTGTTGTTGCTTCTGCGCTTGGTATTCCTGCACTGTTGCCATTCTTGAAGGCTGTTTGTCAGAGTAAGAAATCATGGCAAGCTCGGCACACTGGGATTAAGATTGTGCAGCAGATTGCCATTTTAATTGGTTGTGCGGTGTTGCCACATCTGAGATCTCTTGTGGAAATTATAGAGCATGGACTGAATGATGAGAATCAGAAGGTGAGAACAATCACTGCATTGTCTCTTGCTGCTCTTGCTGAGGCTGCTGCTCCTTATGGTATTGAAAGTTTTGACTCTGTCTTGAAGCCACTGTGGAAGGGTATTAGGCAACACCGTGGGAAGGTGTTGGCTGCATTTTTGAAGGCAATTGGGTTTATTATTCCGTTGATGGAAGCCCTGTATGCCAGTTACTATACTAAGGAAGTCATGCTCATTCTGATTCGTGAATTCCAGTCACCTGATGAAGAAATGAAGAAAATTGTTCTGAAAGTGGTGAAGCAGTGTGTGAGCACTGAGGGTGTGGAAGCTGAATATATTAGAAACGATATCCTACCTGAGTTTTTCAGGAATTTCTGGGTTAGGAGGATGGCTCTAGATAGAAGAAACTATAAGCAACTTGTGGAGACCACTGTAGAGATAGCAAACAAAGTTGGTGTTGCGGATATTGTTGGTAGAATTGTGGAAGATCTTAAAGATGAGAGTGAACCTTATAGGCGTATGGTTATGGAGACTATTGAGAAGGTGGTTACTAACTTGGGGGCATCTGATATTGATGCGCGGCTGGAAGAGCTTCTGATTGATGGTATTCTTTATGCCTTCCAAGAGCAGACCAGTGACGATGCTAATGTGATGCTTAATGGGTTTGGTGCAGTTGTAAACTCACTTGGGCAGAGAGTGAAACCATATCTTCCTCAGATTTGTGGTACTATCAAGTGGCGATTGAACAACAAGAGTGCAAAGGTGAGACAGCAAGCAGCAGATCTCATTTCAAGGATTGCTGTTGTCATGAAGCAGTGCCATGAGGAACAATTGATGGGTCATCTTGGTGTTGTCTTATATGAGTATTTGGGAGAAGAGTATCCTGAAGTTTTAGGATCAATTCTGGGAGCTCTCAAGTCAATTGTCAATGTTATCGGTATGACAAAGATGACTCCACCTATTAAGGATTTACTTCCCAGGTTGACTCCGATTTTGAAGAATAGGCATGAGAAAGTTCAGGAGAATTGCATTGACCTTGTTGGTAGGATTGCTGACCGTGGAGCTGAGTTTGTACCAGCAAGAGAGTGGATGAGGATTTGTTTTGAGTTGCTTGAGATGCTCAAAGCACACAAGAAGGGAATCCGTAGAGCTACAGTGAACACTTTTGGATATATTGCAAAAGCCATTGGACCACAAGATGTCTTGGCAACCCTATTGAATAATCTCAAGGTGCAGGAGAGGCAGAATCGTGTTTGCACAACTGTAGCCATTGCAATTGTTGCAGAAACGTGTTCACCCTTCACAGTTTTACCAGCATTGATGAACGAGTATCGTGTGCCGGAACTTAATGTGCAAAATGGTGTGCTCAAGTCCCTCTCTTTCCTATTTGAGTACATTGGTGAAATGGGAAAGGATTACATCTATGCTGTGACTCCTTTGCTTGAGGATGCGCTTATGGACAGGGATTTGGTTCACAGGCAGACAGCTGCTTCTGCTGTGAAGCACATGGCTCTGGGAGTGGCTGGTTTGGGTTGTGAGGATGCACTGGTACATTTGTTGAATTATGTCTGGCCAAACATTTTTGAAACTTCTCCTCATGTGATTAATGCTGTGATGGAAGCAATTGAAGGGATGAGGGTAGCGTTGGGAGCTGCTGTTGTTCTTAATTATTGTCTACAAGGACTGTTCCACCCTGCACGAAAAGTTAGGGAGGTATATTGGAAGATCTACAACTCTCTCTATATCGGAGCCCAGGATGCTCTTGTAGCAGCATACCCTGCCTTGGAGGATGAGCATAGCAATGTTTACAGTAGACCAGAGCTAATGATGTTCATCTAATGTGGATTTTGATTACTTAGTTTATTACTATCTCCAGTGTATTTGGCAGTTTTCTGTACTTCCTCGCAGCAATGTAAAGCTCAGTTGTTGGAACATTATTTTGTCTTGTTACATAGATAGCAGGTTCCTCTCTTGACGACATATTGTATGATTTGTATCTCACCAGATGATATGCTTATAGTAACTAACCGTTGAAGGTTGAATGAAAGCCTTTGATTAGTCATTACTTTCTATGTTTGAATATATGGTTTTGAATGGTTCTGTTTTTGTCGGTGTATTTTTAGATATCTGCCTTCTGCCAAAATGCTGGTGAGTTGGATGAGTTAAGAGGCTGCAGAATTACCTAGAGTGATAAGCTTGCAATCTTAGTGTAGTCAATGTTATGAATCCATCTCCCATGTTGCTCACTATTGTTGCTGCTTAAGATTGATTATTTTCGGCATCTGATGAGGGGAATAAAGCACAGTAGGTAGCTCTGAATTGCTTAAGTGATAAGCATGGTCTCCTTAAGGAATGCTGTGAATGCATGTCATGCATTGTCTTTCAGAATTTTAGAAATTTATTTTCTGGCTGGTATTTTTTTTTAAGATATTTAGTTTGCTGCTTATGTCGTCTTCATTTGTGGCTACATGTCATGTTAGTTCTGGGTTAGAAAATAATAGGTACCCAATATATGCGTCAGAAAATAATATATGCTTTTTGTGAAACAAGTCAGATGCGAAGCTTATGTGCAATTGTGCACGTTTATTAACAATGTTTTACACTGAGATTCTTGGTTATCAGGGTAACCTGGTTATTATGTGCGTATAATGTGGTCTATATACACACACACATATATATAGACATGCGGATTTGCATGCTACTCGGTTAAATAACGGATATTGCGGCAAATGAATTCCTCATCTGCCATTAGCCCATTACCTATATTCGGGCATAACATTTTTTGGGTCCATTTGTCCATATCGTCTTGGGCTAAGCAAGCTATGTCCATTTTAATGTCGTGCAATATGTCTGTCACACTTACAACCGAATATCAGAATCAAAGCCTGGTTATGGCGTACTTCTACAAGGGACGAAATGGCAAGGAGATGCCCAAAAGTATTGTCTTACATTGAGATGACACAATGTTAATACATTTTGTTTAAAACTAATAATGATGATTGTCTCACCCCATAGAAGCGTGTGAGATGAGGGAAGAAAGAAAGATAGAAAGAGAAGAAAAAATAAAACATGAGTTAAAAGAAAAAGGAAGAAAGAAATAAAGGAGCGTAAAAAAGTGTAAAATAGAGAAAGTGTTAAAATATAAAAATCCTAAAACTTCGTTTTGAAAAAGAAATAAAAAAGAGAAAATTTAAACAAAGAATATGAATATTTTGTTAAGTTTGACAAAGAAAACGAAAATAGAGAAAATTGAAAGAAATTGAAAATAAATGAAAGAAAATAAAGAGAACGAGAGTTGTATTTTCTTATAAAGACATTTACGTCTCTAATTAGAATATTATTTTTCACTGAAAATAAAAGAAAATACAACTCTTTAAACAAGGTCATGAGTGAAAGTTGTTGGTCCCTTATCTCTCATTTTCTTGGTTATTAAGGGGAGGAAAGATTTGATATGAGCTCTAAATTAAATTCCCTCTCTCATAATATTTAGTGTATTTCAAACAATAAAAGAGGATGTATAGAAATACTTTGGTGATTCTATTTGGAGAGATGTGTACAATGTCTACCAACAATTTTTCGATGGTGGAT
This sequence comes from Glycine latifolia, assembly GCA_013407115.1. Lineage (NCBI taxonomy): Eukaryota > Viridiplantae > Streptophyta > Magnoliopsida > Fabales > Fabaceae > Glycine > Glycine latifolia. The sequence goes on along the minus strand of CM023955.1, from coordinate 7,120,663 downwards.
AGATAGGACAGCTAATAATTAACAAAGCTCTAAGAATCGAGCTGCTACGGCATAGGTGATATAGAGTTGGGCTGAAGTAGGCCTGAAAGAGACAAAGCGTAGACGGCAAAGTAAAATTGACCGATAAAAAAGGGAACAATGATGATTTCATAAATGTTTAGTGTGTTTGGATTAGTATTTATAAAAATGATTTTTAACAAATTTAATTTAAATGAAATTGATTTTGATGTGACGTGATTTTTATTTAAATTAAAAATTAAATAATAATAAAATTTAATATAATTTTTTATCTTAAAAAAAAGAGTTAAAATTACTTCAATTTTAATTCTAATTGCACGTTTAAAATAGCGTCGAACATTATTGATCCACGTCAAGCTTGAAGAAACAAAATGGTGCTCTGCATTATTTTCATATTGACATGAAAAAAGTCTTTCAACGCATGTCCAAAACGGGCAAGCAAATACACGTTAAATCAATTATAAATTCAAAATCATTTTTTTAAAATGGAACTGAAGTATCAACATTAGTTTAAAATAGCATTAGCTAGTATAATAACGTAATTCTAATCGATGAAACGTGAACCCAAAATATGAAATAAATTCAATTGTTAATTTCATTTGAGCAAAAGGATATATACTTTTTTGCTTAGAACATAGTGGGTTTGAGTTAACTAATAGGTTTGGATTTTCTCTCGTGGCATTACTGTCTATTGTTGTCTCAACCTTTAACTAAAAAAAGAGAGAATTTAAATAATAAAAAGGGAGCACCATGAAGCATGGTCGATCCAGAACTTAAAACGGAATAATATATATATAGAGAAACTTTATGTACAGGTATTATAAATATATATTTTATAAAGAATAATAGACATGCAATTTTATTAAAAATATATAGTTATTACATATAAAATATTTTCTCTACTTTATATATATATATATATATATATATATATATATATATATATATATATAATTACATGTGAATAGGCATTTGATTTTTTGATGGATATTAAAATTGTATTAGCTTTTATTTTATTTTATTTTCACCAAAAATATTCTTCGATCAGTTGGAGTCTAATTCTTTCTATCCACAGAGATCATATAATATTGTTTCTCCCAAATTTTATCCTCGACAATGCTTGGTTAGGTTTAAACTTGGAAATTAAATGTGTTTTGAAAGAGCCAATAAGATGAAGTTGTTACAAAAAAAATAGAGTAATTTTTTTCTTCTCACATTGAATTTTTTCGGATCACCTTCAACCATGGATCATGTACGCGCACCTCAAAATAACCCCAGGACCAACACTGGCATGAGATTTTGATGGGGAAGATTTTCATTGAAAAACATCCAAATGAAAATTTGATAAAAAAAATCCATTCCGTAAACTACATATACAATTAAGCATATGGTAATCTTAGAATATAGGAATCGATAAATCTATAAATAGACTTGAAACAATAATCAACATAGTATCACAACAAATAAGGTAATGATCTCAAGAGGAACTAAGCAAGCCTTAATTTAAGGTTTAAAATACATACTATCATCTTTTTATCCTTGATCAATGTCCGCAAGATCTCGATACACATTTTCTTGCTGACGCCCTCGGAACCTTCTTCTCCAGAGTTGGCTACTTTCTTTTGTTTTATTATCTTTTTCTTTTGCATAAAAAAAGTACAAGTCAGTCCCTAAATGTTCTGAGAAATTTTTAAGTACCAAATATTATACTAATTGAATTCTTGATGTCACTACAAAAAAAAAAAAGCTATTTCCAACGGACAAAATCTGTCGGTAAACTAGAAACTCCGTCAAAAAAATGGAATTTTCGACGGACAAAAATCACATCGATAAAACGCTTGTAGGAAATTTTAGACGACGGATTTTTTTTGTCCGTCGGTAATTTCCGACGGATATATCTGTCGGTAAGGTCACTACAAAAAATTGATGTTTTGTGGCGACTTTAACCCCCACAAATTTTATTTTCACTTTTTTTTTAATTTTCACGTTTTGTATTTTTTGGCCGTTTAAAAATCCTCACAAAGTGCTTTTTTTTTATTTGCCAAAAATAATATTTTTATTTATGTGTAATTGAACCCCATCACACAAAACTTTGACAAACATATCCTTTACTAAAATTGTTAAAACAATAAATCAAATAATCGTAAAACAATATATAACAATGGAAAGTGAACATAAAGATACAAATAAAGAAGAATTAAATAAAAAATTTAATAAAGACACAAATAATCTTTTCAATTAGTTCATTAACTTTGCATTTTTTATCACAACTAATAATGATACAAAGATATTTTTTCCAAAACAACCCCAGTTACAAACTTTTGTTTTTCCAAAACAGCCCCACCTATCATTATTGTAATTGATATTTAACTCTTTGATTTAAGTTGTGTTTAGTCCTAATAATTTCTATTAAAGCCAATTTTTTTACTTCATTATTACAAATGATATTTCCACAACTAACCCTAAACTGATAACGGTGACATTCCAGAGTTAAAAATTTTCTTTTTTCTAATATACTATTGTCAAACAAATGAAAAAGAAATATAAAAAATATCTCTAATATACTTAATACAAAAGTAAAATTTATTGTAATTTTGAATTATTTTGCACGTGAAATTAACATGTTATACAATTTTTGTACTTGGATTCCTGGAATGAGTTTACGGCGGATTGAAACCATCTTAAAAGAAAAATAACAATGTGACGATTTCATTAACTCCAAGAACCCAATTACAATAATAGTAGAGATTAAAAACTCAAATTACAATTTTTTTTAAGTTTAGAGACTAATTAAAAATAAAAAAAAGGAACCTACTTATGTATTAAACCTTAATTTGATTAGCCTTACAAACCATTTCTTCTGTGATCTTAGCCAACGATCTAAGATTGCAAGCTATGATAGTATTAGCAAAAGAGCATGTATCGTCGCCGGTACTCTCCGCCGGAACGTCCACCGCGTATGACTCTATCGCCACCGTCTTCCCCCCGTACTCCTCTTCCTCTTGATGCAAAGTAATGGTGGATCTATAATTGACAAGCCTGTGATCACCACCAATGATGCTAAACTTGAAGACATGCTTATCATCATCGAGCTTGTCCAACCTCTCCACACTAACACCAGCCGGTAACCCAGATGTGACCATGACCTCACGCACGCTTCCAATGCCACCATCCCCATCAAGAAGGGTGCAATTCTTCACAAAGAGCTTGTACCCTTGTGGATACTCAAAGCGCCTTATAAGGGACCACACAAGAGGTAAAGGTGCATCTATTGTTTGCACAAGGCTAGAACCACACTGGTTTGATGGTAGTTTGGAGGCATGGTAGGTGTTAAGCATGGCTTTTATTGTTGGAGTCTCTAAATTTTGCTTGCAAAGCATCTACATCAACGGTTCTCACAACAACAGGAGTATTGTTGATTGATTTGGGGTTTGTCTTTCTCAATGACCTTGTGTGTGTGTATATGTATTTATAGCTGTTTGTAGATTGTGAAGTGACTAGATGACAAGGCTTTGGGTTTTTAAGAGTTATTCATCAGTATGTTGAAGGTTGTAAAATCGAGGCTTGGCTTGTTTTGCGGTGTGGTCGGTTTGGCTGCTTTTACTTACTTAAGTGCTATGGAGTATTTTGATCGACGTGAGATGTTAGATATTTTGGTGATAGTTATCCTTTGTTCTCCCTGTCGGCTATGAATGGAATTAATGTCTTCACTCATCAACATTAATTTTACTCTTACTTTCACTTGCAAGTCATAAGGCTTTTAATTACTTGTAATTTAAGAATCTATAACAAAGTCTATTATTACATCATAGTAAATTTAGATAAAGAAATAATCAGAGTGTGATTAGTCTCATTTCTACACACAATAAAAAATTTCTTTTATGAAAAAGTTTAGCTAAACTGAATTAGGAACTCACCAGATTTAGAATAAATCTTAAAACTCAAAATATTTATTGAAATACTTACCTTATTATTTATCAACAATAAGAATTGAATCCACATCATTTAGGAATATGAGTTCCTTCCTTAACAACTAAATCAATTTTATTGATATTTTTACTAAAAGTATAACTACACGTGAGTTTAACGTAAAATCCCTATAATTTTTGTGAAATTTGAGGTGGAGCTACTAATGAGACGATTTTAGACCTAGTAAAAAGGATCTGAGAATGAAAATTATAAGGTCACATCTTGTTGCTGACGCCAAGAGGGTATAATAAAATCGATTCTAGAATGTAAGATGGCAACTAACAGAAAGTCGTGTGCTAACACAAAATGACATTCAGCTGATGCAAGATGTGATGGTAAGCTTAAGGTGGCTAGTTTTTATCAATATTGGGATGAGAATTAATGGGCACAAAAAGGTTACACAAAATGATAATAACGAACACCATGTTCTAAAATTCTGTAGTGGTTCGGAGTCATTCCAACAGAGCCCGTAGTTTAGATTGAAACCATGTGCCATAAAATACATGTCTAGACAGCGACAAAGAATGGGTTTCCATCGAAAAGCTGGAACTCCATGATTGATCTCTTTCACCATAGATAAAGCAGCAATGATATATGAATGCTTCATTATATATCACAAACACCTATTTGACATCCTTTACTGATCTTTTCTTAGAACTTGACTATATTTCTCGTACTGTTTAAAAATTCATCTCATCTCAGCTATCACAATCTCATAAAACTACTCTCAACTAAACCAGAATGATCATTCCTTGAGTTTAAGGTTTAAAGGCCCTAAATTTCTGTAATCTTAACTTCATTGACAAAGTGAAAAAACATTTATACCAAAAGTTGGAGTGGCTGCAACCAAAATAACTAAATGAAGTAAACAAAAAGATACAAATCTAGAATAAAATGCTTCAACTTTCATTCTGTTCTTTTAAAATTTATAAGAATACCCTTTGATACCTTTTGTATGTCCATAACTTTTAAATACGTACTTAAGTTTGGTTTGAAAAAATGTTTTCTGCTTTTTTGTCTCACTTTTAAAATTATATTGTTTTTTATACAAATTTTTTATAATAAAAAATAAACTAAAAATGTAGTATTTTTGTACTTAGATGTGAAAACAAGTGAAATCATAAACATTTTATAAAAATAAATAATCCCTTGTATTTGTTAACTTAGGCTGCCTCTGTTACCAACAAGGGTTGGCTTTGTGTAAAAGTGATGTGGCTAGTTTAGAAGATTTTGGCTTCTAAGCACAAATTCTTCACTAAGAAATCAATGAGATAGATGGCGATACAAAAAATATATACAAGCAGAGTTGGAAGCAGCAAAATCATATCAATTAATGTGGGGTATATTTGTTTGAGCCCCAATATCTGGATTTTAAACCTCAAATCAAGCAAAAAAATTATAACACTAAAGGGTCAGTAACTCATCTTTGTCTACATATATATCGAATAAAAATAAATTATGCTTGTATTTAGATGACCCAAAAAAAAAAAGTAGGAACCACGAACTAGTTTTAATAAAGGGAAAATTTCCAGATACTCACCCGGACCCAATAGCTACCGAGTTAAAAAGATGGCAATTGGTTTTCCAGGTGAAGGAGGATTTTGATTTAGTAAAGAAGCTAATGGTCTAGCTCTGACCAAGGAATCGGCATCTGCTGCAGATAAAATTTCCACATCTTCTAGACCTATCTGTCTTTTGATCAAGTCCAAGTTTTCCTTAAGAACCTCAATTTCACCAAATGCCAATCTCAAATCCCGGGCTTGAGCCCCAAGTGCTTCCTCTTTCTTAAACTTCGAGAATTGGATTTTTTGTTTAAAATTACAAGACTGAACTACAGAACTTTGTTGTAAAAGCCTTCAATATCTGAGTCTGGAGCAAAGTTGGAGTATCTATGCTAAATTTGTTCTGAAGAATACTCAATCCCTCAGCTTTCCAACCATTTACATATATCAAGCCTGTCTGTGATGCAACTGGAGGACTTCCTCTCTTATTAGCCAACTTTCTGATCGAAACGATCGAGTCCTGCAGATATTTATTGGAACTCTTCAGTTTGAGATCTGGAGCAGCATCAGCTGTCGGCCAGCCTGCATTCACCACAAAACCATCCTTCTTCAAAAGCTCTCTCCAAATAAATTCTGCATAATGTGACCATTGCATCTAAACCCGTGAGGCCAGTGATGCTTGGCCACAATTGCAGTATGGTTGTAAATGGAGAAGGTAAGATGATTCTGGATGAGATCCTTACCAGAAACTCGGATACCAATATTCAAACTCCTGCTTCATTCTGTCTAAAAGGGACAATGAGATGTCGGTTGAATTGGGATATGGTCCACCACAGAAAACATAATCCCAAACATCATCAGTCAGTTGTTGAGGTTAGGTGGCGGCAGCCTCGCTTGATCCATACATGCCACCATTCTGCAAATGGTGCGCAACAGTGTAATTAGCCATGTAAATGGTGGAATCCGATAAAGACTCAACCAGGAACTGCTCATCCCAAGACCAAAAGATCGCGAGCAAGCCCACTATTCAACCAGGTTTAAGCGTGCTCAAGTCCATGTCGTGTCTCATTAGAATACAGGCTCATGCTAATAAATTTCTCAATACAGGAACATAAGTAATAAATTTTTCAATAATATGCATTTACATATAAAAACACCACAAAATAATGAGCTTGATTTTGATTCATTATTATTGCAGATTATTTCTACCTACCATCATCTAATCATATGCCAATATATAAGACAACACTAATACACATAAAAACAGTGAGAAAGGGTTTAGCTGAACTTTCCTCCCAGCAAATTCTCCAACAATCATGGTTCCTTCAGTGAACCCTTTCAAGTACCTTTGCTTCTTGGCTTCTGAAAGCTTTTCCTTATCATTCTGGCTTTTTGATTTTCATCTGCAAGCGGCGCACTTATTCCCAAACTGCGGAACCTCAATGATAGGGACAATCTCAAACGGAAACACCCATTCATCCTCATCTCCTTGAGCGCGGGTTTCGCCTTCAAATCATGCAATGCCATCACTAGAAATGCCATTTTAATAGACAACATAGGAAGCGCATAAATGACCTCATTAAAGGAAAGAGGAGACTTCAATGGAAGTCCAATCAGTGAGCTCAAGCAAGCAAGAGGGTCTCTCCGGAACCCGCGAATGGTGCTGGTAATCAAGCTTAACAGCTGCTCTGTGAGCAAGAACAAACACATCAGTTGCATTGATTTCAAAAGCTCCATACTTTCCATCAGACAATACCCAAACATTGGTTTGACCATACATAGTCTCAGGTCTCAAAGTTGCAACACCTTGAATTTATCGGGAAAAGGAGGAACCAACTCCATTTTTATAATAGTGTACTCTTGCGGCTGAACTGCTTCACCACTGGCCCTATCATGATCAGCGCAAGGTTGACCATCTAATGGAGAGAAGAAAATAGTGTATGAAGAACTTCTCGCCCGGCGAAGAAGGTGGTTTCTCGCCCGGTTCGGCTCTGAAAACGTCGTCGTCTTTACACCATGTCTGTCTGACGTCAGGGCGCGGAATCTGCAATGCATGCAACGAAATTAACGAGATTGAATTGAAGGTGAAAAGAGGAAGTTAACTAGCGCTTAACACAACGTTTTCAGAGGAATGTAAATTTTGTACTAATCATTTGCATGACAGCATGAGTTTGACCTCTGTTGTGTGTGCCCGCTACTCAACTTTTTGGCGAGGCAAGTCAAGTAGCATGTGCACCTATATTTCATTCCAGTGTTTTTCCCAGCCCTAATACCCTATATATTACTAGTACTTTTTCTTTTTTTAGATATTATCTATTATAAAATAAGACTATCATATGAATAGAACAATTTTCTTTTTAAAGGATGTTATTATAATTAAACGATTTGAAATTTTGTTTCTAATTATGCATGTTAGTTGTTAACAAATCATTTTATTCGATCTTAAAAATAAATTCTATTTTATTATATGAGCATGCAATAATGAATAGAATAAACCTGAATATTCTATTCACAATTATACTAATAATAATAGTTTTACTTAAATAAAATTTAAAAATATTATGAAAAATAAAATTTAAAATTTTGATGATACTTCTATACTTTTAATTTGTTTAAGTTTAAACTATTTATTATATTTTTTTAGAAGAATAAAATATTTATTAATAATAACTACTAATCTTGGTTAATTATAGTTGCAGTATAATTTTCCGTTTGTTAAGGTAAATTGATCTTACCAAATAATTTTAATTAAAAGTTTTAACATATTTGTTGTATTAACTAATCTAACTTCAAGTCTAATCAAGTTGAAGAATTTTTTTTTAAAAGAAAAACTAAATCAAGTTTCAAATGTATGCAATGGTACTGATACAAATTGTATCACTAGAACAGGCCAGTCGTCCGACAACATTGCTTAATTAAGAATAAAGCATTTTTCTATTCTAAAACAGAGCCAAAGAGGTTTCACACTTAGATTCTCTTTCCTTTTTCCACATAATAAAGGAAAATTCAATTGTATGTTTTCGGTTTTATTTTTCAGTTCTTTTTCTCTTTTTACTTTTGCTTCAATTTTCTGTCAAGGCATATCTCCTACTCGCTTATTGTTTCGTTTTCAATTCTTTTATATTTCTAGTAGTTGATAGCTTGAAACTCACAGAAGGTACATTAACACGTTTCAAAAGTTGTGAGCCTCCGTTCAATTTAAAAGTAACAGATTTTACTTCTCTTAACGTATGTCCAACCTCCTTAACAGGTTTCCAAATATATGCATAACTTCTAGGATTATAAAACAGTTTTAGGTCATATTTGAACTGGAAAAATACTTTTATGAATTCAATATATTAATTCGCACAATCTTTTTTCTGTAACTACAGTACGTTTGTATACGGAAGTTAGTTTTAGGATGTTTTTGAATTTCCGGTGAAGCGTTCTAAAAATATGTTCCAGGACAAAATTAGTTTGGTTTCATATTTGATTATTCTTTAAAAATGTTTGAAAATAAAATTTTACTTGAAAACTCAATTTTAAAGTAAGACTTGTTATACTTTTATAAACTCAATTTACAAACATAAATTTAACCTAAACCAAGTTTATAAAGTTTAATTTTAACATACACTTAATTGTATCAAAAGTACTTTTGTATAAGTGTGACATTTTTGTAAATAAAAAAATGAAATCGGAAAATCTGTCTCAAAATAAGCAGACTCTTGTGTTTGTTGACTTAGATTTTGCCGTTATTACCAAGGGTTGGGAAGCCACAGTTTTAGCAGAACCGAAGTTCAAACATGGAGAAGCCATTGATGGGCGGGTCTTCTAGTCACCATGGTGACCTGTAGGATAGCCTACTATCTGTAGGTATATCCTAATCTAAGACCAAAAACATCAGGTTAGCTTTGTGTAAAAGTGATGTGGCTAGTTTAGAATATTTTGACTTCAAGCACAATTTCTTCACTGAGAAATCAATAATTCAAGCAGAGTTAGAAGCAAAAAACAAATAAACTAACGTAATAATAAATAAAAGAAAACCTAACAGTAAGTGCATATAAGTTGAAAGTCAAGGGATATATTTGTTTATGCCCCAATATCTGGAGAGACGATTGTTTCATTTATTTTTTTCTTCTACTTAAATAGTTTTTTTTTGGGGAATTATTTGTTATATAGCTATATGCACTATACAATATTAAAAAATTCAAAGTCTTTTCCGACATAGTTAGTATTTCTTTATTAAAGATGTCTTACTTGTTTTCACCTTTTAATTCCCAAAGATGAATAAATTCACAGGCTTTTATCAAAAGATTAAGGAGAATCCAAAAGTCAACCAACGATAAGTTTATGGGGATTATTCTGGTAACCATCTCTTTTTTAGTTCAAGGGTATCAGTACCCAAAGTGAGTTGCCATTTGCCAAGCATCTGATTGTTTGCTGATCATATTCGACAACTCACCTGGGTACATCCCTTATTGGTACTACACCAACTCCTTTAACACAATACATTTTTTTTGACGGGTTTCCTTTTATTATTTTAAATGAAGCATATATGGAGTTTTATCATTGAGTTGATAATCGAAGTATTTGTTTCTAAGCAAAAAAGATTAATGATTAATTTTAAAATTAGCAAACATATGCATGACTTCAAGCCTACTTACTATACTCTTTTATTCTAAACAAGTCTCCCTCAATTTTACAACCTAGGCATGGCCCAGTGCTAAGGTGAGACAAAATTGAGCTAGGGACATCTTATATATTGCAAATTTCTGCAGGGACAAGAAAACCCCATTTTATCTATGAAAAAGGAGAAAAGCAGTGAAATTTTGTCAGGAACCAAAATTGGAATGGTAAAACTAAATGTTGATACTGAACTATAGCTATATCAGAGGTATAAACCTCTTTTACAAGGCTGAAACCCAAGAAAAAGAAAAATGAGAGAATCCCTTTCCTAAGGAAGAACTCAGCCTAGCCAATATTGATATCAATTTCCTCTCACCCCCTATTCGGTTACCATACACCCATCATATAATCTCTCTCACCCACTCACTCAGACTTCAACCATATTCATATGCTCCACTGCTCCTCACTCCTGCCTTCATGAGCCTAATTTCACTTCCCTGCCACTACCATACCCATATATAAAGGGCCTATGATATTTTAAGCTGAAGGTTACAACCTCATTTCACATTATATGAAATTTGATCATGCTGAATGGATAATACATTCCAAATTTGTAAATTGCAGATATACTGAGGTCAACTCTTCTGATTTCAGGAAATGTTAAAACCCATGATCAACCAGCGGAGGCCGAGCGCGTAAGTACTAACAAAAGAGGATTAACTTAAAAAGCTTGGATTCATTTTAAAAGGCAGAAGATAGATGATAAATGGAAGCCAATATGCAAGTACTGTAATAAGAAACTTCTTAGTGAAACCAAACAAGGTACCAAGCATTTACATGACCACATCAGGTCATGTAAACTTCGCACTGTGAGGGGTCCAAGGCAATCCATACAGAAAACTATGGAGCAATCAACAAGTTCTATGGAAAATAAACCTTAATCACTTGTTGAAAGCTACTCATTTAATCAAGATGATGCTAGGAAGGCACTTGTGAGAATGGTTATATTGCATGAATATCCCATCATGATGGTTGAACATACCAGTTTTAGAAGGTACAACAAAGTTCTTCAACCTTTGTTCAAAATAGTTTCTCGCAATACGATCAAGAGTGATATAATGAAGTTATATCAAAGTGAGAAGTCAAAGCAAATGAAGTTACTTGCAAAGAATAAAAGTCGCATTGCGGTAACTACTGATATGTAGACTTCTAGCAATCAGAATAAAGGATATATGTCTGTTACAACCCATTACATTGATGATAACTGGACTTTGCAAAGTCGTATCCTTGGGTAAGTCCTTTTTAACAACTTTATTCTGAATATGTTTTTTTTTCTTGGATTTGTAAATGTTTTGATTGATGATATGTTATATTTATTTTTAACTATTTTAGGTTCATTTATGTGCTTGCACCACATTCTGCTGAGATTATTTGTGATGTTTTAGTAGAGTGTTTGTTGGATTGAAATTTTGCTAGAAAGCTATCTACATTAACGAATGATAATTGCAGCACAAATGATGCATTGATTTATCAGGTATTTGATAAGATACCACCTTCATTTGTTTTGGGTGGGGAATTATTTCATCTGCAATGTTGTGCTAATATTTTGAATTTGATAGTAAAAGATGTCTAGTCAACAATTTCTAAATCTATTGAAAAGATTAGGGACAGTGTTACTTTTGGGGTTGCAACCGAAAAGAGAGGAGAAATTTAAAGATACTTGTACTCGATTGAGCATTATTTATGGAAAGAAACTTGCAATTGATTGTAGAACTAGATGGAACTCAACGTTTTTAATGCTTGTTTCTGCATTACCTTACTAAGAAGTTTTTAAATGTTTAAAGCAACGTGATCCTCAATATAAATGTTTGCCAAGTGAAGATTGGAAATTTGTAGCTAAAATTTGTGACAAGTAAGAAATGTTTTTAGTGTCACTGAGTTGTTCTCGGGTACTCAATATCCAACATCAAATATTTATTTTCCAAAAGTTTGTGAAATAAGATTGACTTTAAGAAGTTGGCAAACTTCTACTTGTGATGTCATCCAAGGTATGGCAACAAATATGATATTGAAGTTTGACAAATACTGGGGTTTGATAAATGGAGTGATGGGAATAGGGGTTGTTTTGGATGCTAGATATAAAATGACATTGCTAAATTATTTCTTCCTTCTTATGTATGAAGAGGATGCTCCTAAAGAATTGGAAAAAGTGATGAAATTATGTCAAAGTTTAGTTGATGAATATCTAAGAAGGGATAAAACTCATAGAAGTGTGATTCCTGGTGGTAGTGGTAGTGGTTCTAGTGCATCAACATTGTTAGAAACATCTCATGCTTCAAAGTCAAATTGAAAGTGTGATTATGTCCAATATGTGAAACAGAATGTTTCAGCTAGTAATGTGAAGTCAGAATTAACTTCCTACTTAGAAGAGCATGTCTTGATTGATGAATCAAATACTGAAAGTTTTGATATATTGAGTTGGTGGAAACAAAATGGTCTAAAATACCGAACTGTTCAAAAAATTGCAAGAGACTTTTTGGTTGTTCCTATCTTAACAATTGCTTCAGAGTCAGCCTTCATCGTGTTTTGAGTTCACACCGTAGTAAGTTGAATTCAAACACTTTGGGTGATGTGTACCCAAAGTTTATTTGGTTCTTTATTTGTTAGGTTCTTCAAACATAATGCATCTATTTGAATTTGTTGCTGAGGACATGGATGATGATAATGAGGTAATCGATATATACTATTAGTTTACTGACTTCCAACATTGGAGGGTTGCTGAGTTGCTGGTTGCTGAATTGGAGGGCTTGAGACTTGCTGGTTGTTGAAAATATTGCAAAAAAATATTTGTAGTTTGAACTAGTTGTATTGTTATTGAACAATATGTTTGTATTATTTCAAATTAAACTTGTTGTCCATGTTTGTTTATTTGAGTTTAACAGTATATGGATTATTTGAGTTTGAATATCATGTTGGTGAGACTTTCAAGTCTTTTTTAAATTTACTTGTATTAGAATTTAAAATTAATGTTTTTGTTTTAAAAAATTTCGGGGTCCTGTGGGGACTGTGGGGATGGGGGCAGGGGAAAAAAATTCCCCACAGCGGGGATCAGGGACGGGGATGGGGGAGTACTCCCTGCCCTGTTGACATCCCTACACCCACCAACATATTCATAACAATGGCCATTATTCAGATATCTTGGTTATCTGACATTTCAGATAAGAGATTTGACATGGTATGGACAAAAGGAGTTTACATGTTCATTTCAAACATGATAAGAAACAGATTTTGGTAATGGATTTCAAAAAGAATATAGATATAGTTAGCTAAAGAAGTTGCATATCCACTTGATGCCATCCATAATTCACCACTGTAATCAGACTATTCAACCTTCCAGAGCACCTCACTGTGGTGAATTATATATATAATCTGTTTACTTGAAGGTTGTATGAATGCGGAAAAGATCTATTGAAAACTCTATTCATTTTTTCACTCTGTAAAAAAAAAGAACAAAACAGTAAAAGAGAAGTTTCACCTTAGATATAATACACAAATATAGAAATCCAAGGTAATAGTACAAGGGCACAATGTGAATGTTGACCATTGCAAAAACAGCAAAGGTTCAAATTCCACATAATTTAGTTTAAACTTGCATGCATGACGCTAAGGCATCAGAATTGACAAGATGCACCGTGTGAGTGACTCAACTCCAATATTATGAACATCTAAATTCATTATCTTGCTTCTTGCTCACCAGGAAATTTCTAACAATTCTTCATTTTTAGGTTGCATTTAAAGTTCTGAACAATATAAGCACAAAAATGGAAGTCGAAAATAAAACAGCTACCTATAACAAAATCAATACCAATAGGAACAATTGGACACTTCAAAAGCCAAGCACTGAAATCCAGCCCAGTCAATGAGGAAAACAGAGAAATTTCTGAATCTGATTAAGTGTAAATATGATGGAGTTGCTTAACTCACTTGTGGTGGGCACTATAATGTTACATTGAATTTAAGAATTTCAACAAGTTTTCTCTTTAATGATGCTATCCTTAATAACATAAAATGAGTCCCCTATAACTGTCTCACAATTGTTAAGAACTAATAACAACTGGTTCTTGTATAAAAAACTGTTGCGTCAACTACTCCAATGATGAAACTGCACAAAATAATCTCATAAACAACTCCCATTTGAGATGCTCTAAGAACAGCCAAGACTAAGAATTTTGACATTTAATTTCTAGAAGAAGCAAGTCAATTGATAGTGGCATGTGCTTTCACTAACTCTAGCAAACAAACAAGGTAGCAAGCAGAATTCCTTATTTTACACAAAAGAAGCAGCGAAATTCATATCACAAGAAGAAGAATTATGAACAACGATCAAAATCAATATAGAATAATGCAAGCCATTCCATATTCCTAATTTTGAAACAGAATGTACCCCTGGTATATAAATAGTAAATACTATTCTAGTAAACCAATGTAAGGAATTCATATACATACAACAAGAGAAGTACCTTATTTATGTTAAGGTGCCCTGGGGTCAGTGCCATGCTGCCAGACATAGACAAGCTCATCCCAACCAGTGCTAGCCATGAGGCCTTCCACAAGCACACTCATATCCACCCCAACCGCGAACTCCGTGTGGTGATCATACCTACTCACCAGCGCATCCTCCACCATGAAATCCCAAACACACACTGTCATGTCATAGGAGCAAGACACCATCAAATTCCGCACGTGCGGCGAGAATTTCACCTTCCTAACAGCATACCCGTGCCCATTGAGCACACTAATGGGAACCCTATAGTTCCTCACATCCCAAACCTTCACACTCTTATCCACAGAAGCAGTGGCAATGACACACTCGTCGTACTTGTTCCAATCGCAGGCGAGGATCTCGAACTCGTGGCCGGGGAGGATCATGGTGGAGCCGGGCTCGCGGACGTCCCAAACGCGGAGGGTGCAGTCGCCGGAGGCGGAGGCGAAGACGTCGGCGTGGCGGGGGTTCCAGACGGCGGAGTAGACGCAGTAGGCGTGCTCCTTGAAGGTGCGGACGCTGGTGGGGCGGTCGAGGGTCCAGAGCTTGACGGTGTCGTCCCAGGAGGAGGAGAGGAAGGAGTCGCGGCGGACGGGGTTGTAGTCGGCGGAGTGGACCTCGCGGGTGTGTTCCTGGAAGGAGCGGATGGGGTTCGAGGTCGGGGGGGAGGGCCAGGTCATAGAGCTTCACGGAGCCGTCGGCGACTGCGGCGATCACGATGGAGTCGTGGGACTCGGACCAGGAGACGTCGTAGATGCCGTCGGCGGTGTCGTAGGCGGCCAGTTCGCCGATGGGGAGGGAGGGGTCCGCGGAGAGGTCGAGCACGTGGAGGCGGCCGTTGCCGAGGATGCCGAAGTTCTGGGCGGTGGCCACTGCCAGCCGGTTCTCGTAGAAGGGGCTGAACTTCACGGAGTAGCCGTTGAAAGGGGTTTTGAAAACCGGCATCGTTTTGTTTTCGAGGGAGGAATCAACTAATCAAGAGTGTGATTATTCAATTTTGTATTAGTTTGATGAATTAACAGGGGAGGGAAGACCTGCAAGAAGATGGAACTACTGGAAGTAAGACAGGCGAGGTTCATCCGCTCAAGGACCTCTCCTTCTTCTCACTTTTCCACTTTTTTATTATTTTGTTGTTTAGGAAAAAAAAAAAGTGGGTAAATATCCATTTAATTCTTGAAAGTGTAAGGTGGGGAAAAAATTGTTTCATCAAACATGCAAAATTTAAGTTTAATGTCTGCGAACACATAAAATAAAAAAATGTAATAAATTAGGATTTAAATGTATAAAAAGTATGACATAGTAAAAAATTAATCATAAAAATAAAATTCTATCATTAAGTTTATGAAATTATATTTTTGAGAATTATTTATTATTATATTATTCATTTAAATAAAATTTGTTGTATGTTTTATACATTTAAAAATTAAATTTAAAATTTTATCTTTTAGGAACCAAATATTCATGCTTTCAAAACCAAAATTGATAATTAAAAAAAATTGGATTCCTTCGGTTAATAAATAAATGAACTATAAACAATCCCTTCTTTTAATGAATTTAATTCGTTTTTTTCATTTTTTAATAGAAAATAGTTAAATTAAATAAATAAATAAAAAGCCCACGACCATGCTTACAAACACAACTCGTGTGTTTTCTGTGACCGGAATGCCGATTCTTTTGGGCATCACAAAGTTGTATTTAAGGCATTTTTTCCCCTGCTTTGGGTTGTGCACTGAACAATTGAATATGTCTTGTTTATCAAATGGATTTATGAATGCAAAGCAGGTGCTGCACACCAAGTACCCCACAAGGTGGCCACTACTATTCTCATATCCATTTTCTCTATTTTTACGCCCCCAAAATTTTTTATTTACTTTTTTATTAATGAAAATATGTTTTCGTTGATTATATATTATACTTAGATATACAATGAAAATTTGTTCTCATTGTGTTAGTAATTAGAGGTGGGAATTTCACTTACGGCAAAAACTTGTTTTTTATTGAGTAAATATTTTACAGAAAAATAATTAAATAAACACTGAAACTTATTTTTGGGGATTCTTCTTCCAAGCCATGGCAACGAAAACCAACCATCTAGACATCCATATGAATAACGAGAATCAATTGGCCAAACAATTCTTAGATTTGTACAATTATTAGATTAATAAATTAAAATAAATAATTTAAATATATTTTTAGTCTCTCAAAATTGAAATATGTTATTTTTAGTTCCTTAAATTAAAAATTTTATTTTTTTAATATCTTAAATTTGAGAAATATTTTTTTAGTCCCTTATGGGATCAAATTTTGTCACAAATTATACATTCAAACCACTAAAAATTAGTCAAGAGAGACTTGTTAAAATTTGAAGAAATAAAAAAAAAACGAGTTAAATTTTTGGGGATCCAAAACAAAAAGTAACACAAATTTAAATAACTAAAAATATATTTAAGTGAAAATAAATTATACTATATAAATCACGAGCATGTGTGTTACTTTATTTTTTAAATCATTTTAAATTTTTAATTAAAATATTTTGAAAACAAAATAAATAAAATTTGATAGATTTTTATTATAAAATATTTAGTATATTAATAAGTTTTGTAAATTGTTATTAACAATTTTTTTAATATATTTTAATTTAAAATTTGAAAAAAAATACATAAATTTTAATGAAATAATATTTTAGTAAAATTTGAAAAACTGAATTGAATTAAATCATAAAATAGTAGTTTTATTTGATTTAAATTTTATTTTAAATAAAAATCAAATCCCATATATTTTGAAGTTTTGTTCGGATAATTTTTTGTTGTAAAATTAAATCAAATTACGAACGCCTTTATTTTTAACGAGCCCCTCATTCTCATGACATGTCAACCTATCTTTTATTTTTTAACAAGTTAACCTACCAATTCACTGCTAAGCAAGATGGGTTATATTTCTCAATTCACCTTTGCCAGCGAGCTAACCTATCACACCTCCGCTTAAGACGGGTTAGAAACATCAATAAATTGATTTGATTTACCACTCTTATTCCCTTGAATAATTTAAAAAGAGAAGGTTGGTCTAACCTTCCTTGAACTTGAACTATTTTTTTTTTCATTTGAAAAGGAAAAAAAACTGCTTTTCATGTGTGTGTGTTTTCAATTTTTAAATTGATCGCATTAATGTTATGTCTAGAATTTGTTTGACACATTTTTCCTTTTTAATTATTATACCGTTAAATATGTATCCAATTAGTTTTTTCATCATAGAAAACTGGCTCAGAATACGGTCTGGAATCATGCAAGAATGATGGTCCACATGCACCCTCAATTTATTTATTGTTTTGCATTATAATTTAAATTTTTTTTTGTTTGCTAAATATTTACACTATATCAAATACGTTAAAATGGACCAAATCGACCAATTTGTCAGAATAAATTATGTGAATAGAAAATTATTTTATCACTCGTTTGATTTTATTTTTATTTTCTTCATTTTTTTTCGTTTTGTTTAACTTGCGACTTAAACGAACATGCTTGTTTATGGGCGTTTAGAAATATTTGTGTTTCAAATATTTATACAAATTACATGAGCAATATTATTCAAATCTTTGAATTAAATTAACGTTAAGTAAACCAGGTTAGCAGAGGGTTAGCGCTTTATAATTATATCTCCCATTTTTGGTTGGTCTTCATGACAGGTCAGCTCAAGTAAGCCGGATAGAACAAAGCTCCTTAAATATGATCAAGAAAAAAAAAAAGTACCTGTCCAATTATATCCAACTAAAACAATGATAGACAAATAATCATTTATTTTAAACATTCAATAAATACTTATTATTTTTTTATATTTTTCTTTCTATACATCATAAATCTTCATATAACTATATTTTTCTCTGTATTTTTATAACATGATAGGTGTTCATAAAACGTTTTTCATCAAAGAAATATGTGAATTTAAGAGTTTAGAAAGTGGTATTTCTCAACATGGACGTGTCAACTGTCAAGTGTGTATGGTACGGTGGAAATTGCCATTATCCGTTCCATGCTTTGACTTAATACGTAAATTAAAATAATAATTACATCATAAAATTGAATTCATAAATATGTCTGTATTATTAACATGATTTAATTCTTATTCATTATTTTGTTGAGGCTTTTAATGTCTATTTTTATGTACTAGTTTAGCTGGAATACGTTTAATACATTATTTATTTGAAGGAAGAAAAAAAAAATACGGGTAGTGATACGGATTTTCTGCCTCAAGAATTGGACAAGAAATAAATAGAAATTAGCCAAGTAAAGTAGGTTTGAAGAGGGATAGAGTTCGATATCCATTTTCATCTTAATAATGATATGGTGGGTTTGAAGAGACAATACGAGACAGAATAATAAAAAAATCATTTAAATGTGATTCACATTAGCTAAAGATGAGTTAAGGGAGAATTCTATTTTTTTTCATAAAAATATAAAATAAATACTAAAATATTTATTACAATTTATATATCTTATTTAATCAAATGAGTTAGACCTCATTAATAAGAGTAATATAAGTTGAAGATTCATAAATTTATTGTGTCAGAGAATAAATCTCACATTAGTAAATTAGAAGCAAATAAAGAATATATAATTAAGAGAGCCACAAGTTTGAAGTGTTAAAGGGATTTTTTGGATAAATAAATTACACAACCTGAAAGTTCACTAAATTACTCTTTCACACTCTTAGTTACATATGCCTCGCAAATAAATTGTCTTAACTTTTTGGATCAAGATGATGTTTTACTTAGCATATTAATTGTGATCTCTCTCTTCCCTTAGTCTCTCCTTTATCTGATCTCCCCTCGTAACGTCAGAACATGCATGAGTAATCAAGTCTCATAGTAGTAAAGAATTAGGCTATGAGCCTAGGACAATATAAGTAAAAAGATCTAGATATTTTTTAACTTGAATTTAGGTTAAGATGTAATATTAAGTGGATACTCTTTAATTATGTGCTAGAAAGACGTAGTGATCTCTCCTTTTTCATGCTCACGTGAACTCCCAGCATACGCCCCAATCATCCAATTCTTCTAACCAAATGTGTCCCAAACTCCCAATACACTTGCACCTTCGTTTTCTTTATTGAAAGAAGTCCTCAACGTGGGTTGTTGATGGAGCCAGGGATTTCTTTCCTGGCCAGACAGTTTGATATTGAAAAATAAAGCATTAAATAATGGGAGAAGATTTTATAATAACTTCAAAGCTAAATATGATCACTTGCTATCCGATGCCTATGCTTAAAATGATGGCAATGCATATCCAACTAATTTAAGGACCACTCTGAATTAATGTAGGATTAAAACCAAACCACTTGGAAAACAAAAGGTATAATTTTTTCCCTTTCTCTTCTTTCTATGTTATTTTCATTATCTGCCAATTTGTACTAAAAGGAATAATAATAATAACACTACTTGATCAACATTTAAGACTAGGGCCAATCTGACATGACCCTCGTATTATATGCCCCCCATTGTTTCTCTTATGGGGTCTCCACCATTCCAATATCTCAATATCGTGTATTAATTGAAGAATTTAATCCAGTCACAAGTGCCAATGGCTGAAGGGAAAAGCAGATACCAAAACTGTGTTGTTGATATACTCAAAATCACACATCCTTGCTCCTCTTTAATTAATTTTCTATTCTCACTATTTCCTTTCTCTGCTAACTTGTTAAGTAACGGGAAAGAATGGTTCCAATGTGCCTGAACTCAAGGACGGTGACATTTCTTACTTAAGAGGCTATATTTTGAGGATAAATTAAAGGCTTCATCTGAATAGAGGATTTGAATTTATTTAAAGTTAATGGTGCGTCTGTCACAGTTTTTCAGTTGATGTATTCTTGTCCTTTTTTTCTTATTATTTTCTCTTAAGAGTTTATTCTTTATCCAGGCACATTTAATTTATATATACAACACTAGACTGGTTTTTCCGTTTTTTAACCATTATGAATACAAGAGCACTTGACCATAAAATAAAAAGTGGTTAATTTGTCAGCAGCTGCTTGTGGGGCACTCAATTAAGCACAATTCCTTAATTTCTGAAACACTTTGATTGGATTCAGCTGGCTGGATTTGGAGCCTTTCTAATTAGCCCTTATTAATAATGCTTCAGGCTTATTTGCTTTCCAAAGTGCTAAACTCTAAAACATGTCCTTTTAAAAAAATTGAAAGACTGTGCAAGTTATCCACTCAGCCTTGAACAATGTTTGACAATCTACTGTGATTTCCCAATCAATAATTGTGCACTGCCCAACCAATCCGGGGCTCCAAAACTTTGCCTTTCCTTTTCAATTTCATATACTATTATTAGTTCGTCTTGTTTTTTCTTTTTTGGGGGCTTACTAGTTCGTTGATAAAAGCTAAAGACTAAAGTTGAACAATTAGATAATTTAGTTTAGTTACTTTATTAATTTTTTTAATTTAATTTATATGGACCCTCAATCATATATATTTTACCACATCATTTAATTAATCAAGTAATGTGACTACAGGATGAATATTTATGTAAAAATATTTTATACTAACTGATATAAATTAAATTCTATTTTTTTTATGTAAACTGACTCTTTTTTTACATAATTCGATTTTGATATAAATTATATTCTATTTTTTCAGAATAAAAATAAGAAAACATAATTTTTTTTAGAAAAAAAAGACTTTTTTCCAATAATAATCGGGACTAAATCCAGAAACAACGTCAGCTAATCATTGATTTTTTTGTAAGGCCAAAACAAAACAATATATTAAAGAAAACTTGGCACAAGAAGGGAACTAAACATGAAGGAGGCTGAGATAATAATTGGATCCTAAGTCCTAACTCATATTAGCTATATCTAATTATTTGCAGTATAAGAATTTAAATTTCATTAGATACGCATTATAGTATTGGTTACCCTTGCTATATCTGGTCCGAGGAAAGTGAAGAATATTTTTAATTTTATCTTGTTTAAATAAATAAAAAATGAAGGAGAAAAAAGAAGAAGAAATTGAACTTCAAAATTGAGAGATTTAAGGACAAAGAAAAGTAATTTATAATTTTTGTATTACACAAATTTTATTTTTTTTTCCATTTTTTCTACTACTTAGTGTTTATTATACTGCGACTATACATCATTTATATTTTCCTCTCTTTTTTCTCCTCTCCCACTAATGAAATCTCTCCCCTCTTCTTTCATCTTTAAAAACAATGTGATAAACATGAATTTATTTCACGTTCAAAGAATGTGATATACCTTCGAGATGAAAATTTTCCTTTTTTCTCCTTCTCAATTTTGGGTTTTATTGAATAAGAAAAAAAAAGAACATTTTGCTATCATTACCTTTTAAATTAATTTTTTTCTCACTTTTCTCTCCTAATTATATATTTTATTGTACAAATATCATTTATCATTCTGAATATATAGATAATAATAGTAGTGAAATATTTTTAATATTTTCTATATAAATATTAAAAATATTTTATTTGTTATTTAAAAATCTTTCAAATACATAAATAATAAAAGTAGTTCAACTGCACAATCTCATTACCTATTAAGAAAACCGCAATCTCATTTCATTCATTCATACATTGGCGTGTAAAATGCTTACAGTTGTTTGAAAATAAAAAGAATCGCAAAAAGAAAAGATGCGGTGGATGATGATCCTTGACTATTTTTTATTTGAGAATATATGGTATATTATATAAATATATAATCTAGCAAACATGTCTATATAGACCTTGTCAACTGAAAATTGACGTTATGCACAATCTTAGTTGACTTTTGTTGTTAATCGAGATTCTTTGTTACATTTTGATTTTAATTTCGAAATGAGTTTGCACAATTCATCACATGTAAGCATAACATTGTCAAGAAATTTTTTTACACATATTTTATTATTGTGTAAAATTTATGTAAAATAACTCTTTAAATCATAGAAATTCCACTCTTGTTGTTTGATGAGATCCATACAAATTACATATAATAAAAGTATAAAAAATCTATGTGCTAGTATAAAAAAATTACATTATCAATCAATCACAAATCATGTCAAAAATTAATTTTAAATTAGTTACTATAAAAATTAATAAGATTAATTACCATCAATAGCAATCTAATTGGTTAAAAGTATAAAAAGTATTTACACTGTGGCTACATATATTATTTTCTCTAAATTAAAAAGTACTGTATGTCCTTGTAATTTTATTAGGTTATTAGTTAAGTTCTTAAAGATTAAAATTTAATTAAGTCTTTATGGTTTTAAAAATTTATAACCGAACAATTTATTAAATTAAATTTTCATAAAAGTTTGCTAAATAACCATTTGCGAGCAAGTTATAACTATAACATGTGTGCGTCTCGTGGATATAGTCCAATATAAAGACTGAATACTAAAAAGAATTAAATTATCCAATGAGTGATAATTACAATGCCATATATAGGGATAATCTCATTGAACCATATTGATTACTTACAAAACAAAAGTACAAATAACTTTACTTTGGTTGAGAGTAGGGCAGGGATATATTTATTAGACCAAAATAGAAACGAAATGTAGGAATAATGTTGTTTTGTAGCTTATGGAGCGAACAAAAAGCGGAATTAAAATTTGTTGGAAATATTATATAAAATATGTGTATAAAAAGTATAAAAAAAATCATGTAACAATATTATACAAAAGAAAATTTGAAATTAATCAGAATTTTAAGAAAAATCTTTAAATTATAGAAAGCTAATTAAAAATATAGAAATTATAGGACCTCTAGATTAATTTAATCTAAAAAATGTGTTACCAACCCTTCTACCATATTATTGTGGTAATGGATAGAAGAAAAATGGGCATATATGAACCAATATATATGTATGGTGTGGGAAATATGACAAAATAATAAATTAATCCCTTGGATAAAAAGAAAGAAAAAAGGTGAAAGAGATTCGGAAGTGCATGTGAAGGGAAGCAGAGTTAGTTTTGGTGATTTGGCTAGTAGACAAGCACCTTTGCCTTAGTCAAAGCACTTCAGTCAACCTAAACCCAAAACCCATTAAAGTGTGCAATTCCATCACACTTCACTTTCCGATGAAAACCACATCCCACATGATCTTGCTCTGGGAAATTGAAAGATCACAAACTCCCCTCATCAAAAGATCTCTTCACCAATTTACCTCATTTTCCAGCCTCCCTTCTCTTCTCCAACTCCACTCCACTCCAAACACATATATTCTCTCTCTTGTTGACCCCACACCACTAGCTTCCTCACCTAAACTTAGGCCATCTCCAATACAGTATCTTAGAAGAGTTTCTTAGCTGACTTGGCATCCTTTTTTACTTTTTCTCTCTCCTGGAGTGTTTAAATTTAAGTTAAGTTTCTTATATAAGAAACTGTATCTTAAAAGAGGACCCACCAAAACTCAGTAAGAAACCCATATAAGTTCCTAGCATTGGAGGTGTCCTTAGTGTAAATATTCATTATTGGCCGACAAGTGTCAACCTTTGATTGATACACGCACATCCAGTCATGGCCCCATCAAAAGGTTCGAAGCTTTTGCTTGCTAAGGAGTTCCCATCATTCACTGTGCCATGTGTCCACTCATATGAGTATACCAACCTTCCATTCCTAACCTAACACTACTATTGAATTCACAATAGGAAAGAAAAGGGTACTGTGTGAGGTCAGGGAGGAGGAGGGGCTGGGAGTGAGCCAGGGAGTGAGGGACCCTTAATTATGGATCATAAGCCAAACTACAGAGTGTTGTGCAATTATTCTCACCATGAATTTCATCACGCAGCTAGCTAGCATGGAAGAAAAAATATATATTCCCCCCATCCTTTCAAAAGTCGACAAAAAGAGAACATTAAAAAAATCAATCAATAAAACTTTTTTCAGTAAAATCATCACGTTAAGAATATAGTATTAAACTTTTGAATGGAAGCATATTAATTACTTATTATTTTTTAGTAAAATCTTTCATGTTTAATTCCTTAACAATTTTTTTTAACAAAATTATATATCTTTCACATGGCCATTAATCTATTATAAACAATAAAATAATTGGTATTCAAGATTTGAACTCCATAATTTATAACAATTAAGTTAGATTTCTTGATTATTAAATTCTTTTATATATTAAAAAACTTAAATGCATTTGTTAGTAGAGATTAAGGGTTGATTGAACTTAAACATGTAATGTGATGATTTAGACTATCTAATAATTTCACCTGTATCATCAATCTACTGTGTTTGAAGTGATGGTTAACATTTGTAAAAAGAAAATTAAATTAAAAAAAGTTTTGAGATAATAACGAAAATAAAAGGCATCATTTGGTACAAAATTCTTTTATGTGACAGATTCTCCCTTAATTACCTAAAAACAGAGAGAAATAAAACATAAAAAGCACACAATCTCAAAACCAAGCTCTCTCTCTCGCTCTCTCCCTCTCTCCACTCTCTCATACTCTTTCTATATTTTCTTCTTTTTCTTCTTGTTGTCTTGTGTCTCGTTCTCTCTATGAGAATTGAGATACCGCCGGAAGAAGAAGAAGAAGAAGACATGAGAAACAGCATCCGGTGTTGCATCTCCTGCATTCTCCCATGCGGGGCCCTGGACGTAATCCGCATAGTGCACTCCAACGGCCGCGTCGAGGAAATCAGTGGCACCATCAAGGCCAGCGACGTCATGAAGGCACACCCCAAGCACGTCCTCAAGAAGCCTTCCTCCCCTTCCACCCAAGACGGCGTCGTTCCCAAGATCGTCGTCGTCCCTCCCGACGCAGACCTCCAACGCGGCAAGATTTACTTCCTCATGCCCCTCCCCTCGCCGCCGTCGGAAAAGAACAACCACCGCCAGCGGTCCTCCTCCTCGGGGAAGAAGAAAAGGAAGGAACACCACAGCGACAACAGAAACAACAACAACAACAACAACAACAGCAACAGTAACAACGCCATTTCTGTCGCCAACTTGCTTGTCTCTAATGAGCGCTACTTGACTGAAATACTCTCCGAGAAAGTCTCTACGCAGAGAGACAGAAGACGAGGACGTGTCGCCGTCTGGAGGCCTCACTTAGAGAGCATTTCTGAGTCACCATCACCTGATTATATGTAAACTACTGTAAACGCTTCTTCTTATTTTCTTCAAGCTCTCCTTATATTGTATTATATTATACTATACACCACTCTCAACATATATATTTCCACGTTCCAAACTCCAAACCCATTTTTTTTTTTAATTTCAACTAAATAATCTCATTTCATTTTTCTTAATTAATGCAAACTTGCCTTTTGCTTTTATTTTTTTTATCGATAAATATTAATTTATTAATTTTGTTATAAATGTCCGTTAAGGGAATTCATCTCTCCTCTCTGCCTGCATCCTTCTCCAACTCTTCATGAATCTCATGTCTCCCTTTTACTCCCATGTAACATAATTTCTAACTCAGATATCTCATGTTAAAAAAAGAAAGAGAGGAATTAATAAATATAAATAATTAGATGATGATAATACTATGATATTAATTAATTAGGATGGCCTTGAGATCAAAGTTGTAGATCATAAGAGGTCAACTTTATTGATTGCCATTTTTAAGCTTTCGTTATCAGCTTATCATGATATTGAGGGGGTAGTGTGTTGATGTTTAGTTGGTAGGGTGCATGATTGATCGATCGAGGGGTATTATAATTTTGTAATTTTCAGGAAGGGATAAGCAGGGACTTTTGTGAGGGTTTAAATTTTGTTTAGCTTTTTAAATTGTTGATGATATGAATGATGATGGAGTGCACATGGAAAAGTAAACACAGCAAGTGTATGATTGAAACACAGGAGAAAAGGATCCCCACTCCTATTGTGTCTGGTTTTCGGGGCATTCTTCGTCGACGTTGTGTATTGGATCATAATGGAAGGTGATAGAGACGTGTGGTCGAATTTATTTATGCCATTGCTACCAACGGAGTAATATAATCTATTCACGTTTATTCCCCTCGTTCAATGTAGTTGTAGTATTGTTCAATTCGATGGTGTCAGTCATTCTTTAACGCTAGCGACAGGCTGACATAATGCTTGCATCACCCTTTTGTACACAAATATATATTATATGGTTCTTATAATAATAATACAAATAGACAGCTTTTCCTTTGCATATATATTTGAAGAAGAAATAAATCTTTGGGGTCCCCCAATTTGAGGGAGGACAGATTGATCGATGTCTAAGCAGTACTGTAAAGCCACGGTGTACTTGGCCACAAAGGAAGAGTAAGAAAATGAAAAAGAAGAGTGTGGGTTGGATCATGAAAAGACCAAAGCTATTGAATTGAAAGTACCCTTTGTGACACTGCTTTCCACCAAAATAATTTTATTTCTAATGATGCGTTGGTAATTAGTGGGGATATGATAGTATATAGTATGTCTTTAAGCATTTTGTTAGCGAGGATAGTGGGCGTGGCATCCTGTAAAGGTGATTGATTTTATACACACGGTGGATTGGCTGGACGGCCGATCATTGAGCCTTGAGCGAAGCTCGTGTTCTGATTCTGATTCTGATTTATTTCAGATTCTTCTAATTTCTGATCCGAACGCATATATGCGGTTTTTTACTTGCATGCCCCACCATCTGGGGCCAACAAAAAAAAGTTGGCAGAACTGCTTCATATATATAGTAACAATGAAATGAATGAATGAATCATTGAAATGTGATAATCTCATGGGATGTCAGTGTTGTGAGTGGATCAGGTGAACTCACTATATGTCACTAACCTGCTTGTCTGAATCTTCTCTGTACTCTCTCACTCTCTGTTTCTTCCTCAGTAGTACACTACTTCATTTCGATCTATGCATGTGCAGATTTCAGCAACATAATTAAACCATTATTTTCATGTTACACGATACTCCAATTGTTACCAGTTTACCACTAATACTTTTGTGTTAGACATTGTATCGAGCTGTTGTTTTGCTTTTGCTGAGGAGTGTGTGTAGTGATTAGTGAATGGCATGGGAACAAAGAAATCACACTGATGCAGTGACTCGTTGATTTTGAAAAGCTACCCCACTTTGTTACTCTGCATCTACAGATAGAAGTTATCTAGAGCTAGAATTGGTCTCTGTATATAGGATTTGATAGAGTATTAATTGAGGCTAACCCTACCATTTTTCTCTAGGATGGGACATCTCTAATTGGCAACATTCTAAACCTACGTTAAAAAAAATGATATTTAGTGTTGTATAGACATTGTAATTGTAGATGTAATTAATCATAGTGTTGGAGGGTCGGACGAGTGGTAAGGTTTTTATTGTGTTTATAAGTGAGAAAATTATTTATTTAATCAAAAAATTTATGTTCAATTTTTTATTGTGAGTATGATTAATTTTTACCCAGTGATTTAAGAGGCATCGCATGACCTTCTAATCTAGAAAAAAAATAGTAATTTATCATAATAATGCAAAAATAAATTAATAATTGACATGATAATAATAATGACCTATCACTCATTCACCATATTATAGTTTTTTAAAAATAAAATAATAATTTTAATTTTTAACTGCGAACCAAGTCATTTATTCTATGGTACCTAATTAACATGTTCATCCTATTTTTTTGACATATAAAATAACAAATGGTTAAAAAATTAAAATTAAAAATTCTTATTAAAAATGTAAACTTTAATATTATTGACATATTTTATTATAAAATTAATAAAAAATAATTTATTTATTATTTGATTATGATGTTAAAGTAATGGAGAGTAAAAATGATAAAATAATAGGAACCAAAGGATAAATATGTAGCTTTCCTTTCCCTCCTTTTGTGGTGCTGGTGCATCATGGTATAAGATTGAGAAAATATGAAAACGTGGAACGATATGAAATATATGATCATATTCATATGTGCAAGCAGCGCCTCACACTTGTGCATAATTAAGCTGGAAGTTACAAAGTCTCTGTCTCCACCTTTCCCTTCGATTCGTTTCAATATATTATTATTATTCTATTATTTTAGCATTTTAAGAAATTTTTCATGTCTCCATGTTGAAAATGTATAATATATATATTTACAAGGTGCTTAGGCATATATAGTACCCACTTTAAAATATTGGCCTTCAAACCAATCCCCGGAAAAAGAGAGTGTAGACGCAACGCAAGGTGTGAATGAATACCCTCACTGAATCTTAATCTTCAATCCCCGGGCACAGCTTAACGCCTTAATCCTAATCTTTTTTTTTACAACCAACGCCTAAAATGTGTGTTTGGATAAAAGATTGTAAATATACATTTTGCAGAAATATCGCTATCATTGTTTTTACGTTTAACTTATTCTTATCTGTTAAATTTACATAAAATCGTGTGTATCGTATTTTTAATTTAAATTCAAACATACATTTAATCCTAATCTTAATCTTATCTTCGTAACTTGAAACGCTTTCTATCTCGTTTTGCTTTGCCTCAGCATTATTATTATCAAAATCAAAATAAAAATACCTAAAAAGAAGAAAAATGCCAAACGGAATTTCGAGCCGTCACGCACACCGCAAGTCAAGTCGGCAACAACGCGCTTTCCTCTCGCCCTCCAAAAACCAAACCATCATCCCTCTACAATTTCAAAAAAATGAAAATATTTGTATTTCCCTATAATTTGAAAAATATATAAAAACAACCGACATAGTAAGTAGTAGTATGATTTTAATTTGGAAATTTAAAATTTGAAAAAATAAAATAATTGGGTGTTTCCGATAGTAGTAATTGTAGCGGTCAAGCCGAGCCGATCCGATGACGCGAGCCACTCACACACTGGGGGTTCCCCCAACAACACGCGCCCCTCCCCGGCGACCGTACCGTATTATCCCCCACCCTTCCTACTCTTTCGCCTTGCCGTTTCGCTTTCTCTTTCTCTTTTCCCCTTTCACTTTCTCTCTCTTCAAACCCTAATTTCCTTTTTCCGATGCCGGACTTCCACGACTCCCTCTCCACCACGTCGCCGCTGCAGCCGTCCCGCCCCGTCCCCGTCCGCGAGGACTGCTGGTCCGAGGAGGCCTCCGCCACGCTCGTCGACGCCTGGGGCAGCCGCTACCTCGAGCTCAACCGTGGCAACCTCCGCCAGAAGGACTGGCAGGACGTCGCCGACGCCGTCAACGCGCTCCACGGCCACACTAAAAAGACGCACCGCACCGATGTCCAGTGCAAGAACCGTATCGACACCATTAAGAAGAAGTACAAGATCGAGAAGGCTAGGGTTTCGGCCTCCAACGGTACTCTCTCTTCCTCTTGGCCTTTCTACGAGCGCTTGGACGCTCTTATCGGCCCTAATTTTAGCGCAAAGAAATCCACCTCCTCGCCGTCTCCGTCGCCGCCGGTGGCTCTTCCTTTGCTGCCGCATCGGAAGAACCATAACCAGAACCCTTCCTCTTCTCTTGCGATTTCAGTGCTGCCAACGGCCGTCGCGCTGCCACAGAAGCGCTCTGCGGCAGCGGCGATGGACGAGGGTTACTTAATGAGAAATTACTCCGCCGAGGCTGCCGCGGCGGCGGCGGCGGAGGCTGATGAGGAGGATGAGGAGGAAGATGAAGAGGATTTGGAGGAGGAGGAAGAATGTGAAGAGGAAGGGAGAGGGAGTGAAGTGGAGGAAGGGGAGAAGGAGAGGGAAGGGATGAGGAGGTTGGCGAAGGCGATAGAGAGGTTTGGTGAAGTGTATGAGAGAGTGGAGGCGCAGAAGCTGAGGCAGATGGTGGATTTGGAGAAACAGAGGGTGCAGTTTGCTAAAGATCTTGAAGTGCAGAGGATGGAGATGTTTATGGACACACAGGTTCAGCTCGAGAGAATCAAGCGCGGGAAAAGATCTGTCTCTAACGGTGAGATACACAACATTTCTCTGCCCCCCCCTTTTCCCTTTTCTTTCCCTTTTGGCTTGATTTGATCACACGTTGTACTTTTTAGTGTTTTGTTTTCAACGAACGAATGTTGTTTTGGACTTGAGGATAAGTGGGTCGCTAGAGGATTCTTCAGTGAGTTCCTTTTTGGTGGGAAAAGAAAAATAGATTGTTTTGGACTCTAGAGGGTGCACTGAATGCTCTGAATTGGTTTTCTTTCTTGTAGTCCTGCAATTAAATATACTAGCATGTGGTGCACTTTAGTACATCGTTTTGACAGGTTATTTATATCATAGTTTATGGTGAGATATTTTTTTGTGAACTGTTTTTCTATAAAAATGGTTGAGGCTTTGAGCTCGTCATCTTAACTTTAAAGCTTATGGTTCTGCAAGATGCAGATGGTTTAGTATTATAATGGCGTTTTCAAGCTTTTGTGACATTGACAATTAACGTGAGGGGCTAGTGACCATGTTAAAGCTTTTGACTGAACTCTCCTACATGAATGAATTCTCATTGTTATTTGTTTTAGTATGTCTTCTTATTTTGGAAGCCAGCTTGTATTTTATGTTCAAACATACAAATCATGTATTTTACAATAACTTCTGCAAACAGATGAGTCTTGCTATGTTTACTTTTTTTGTCTGTCTTTGTGGTAGTGTGTTGAAAATTCTCACATTCAAAGCTTTGTTTATTAGTTTTTCATTCAATGGCTGTTGTTAATGTTATATTTCACTTTCCTTTTGTATCTGGTTGAAATAGAGCCATGCATGGTAAATTGGTACTGTACTTCTACTTTTATAAGTGCATTGCCAAACCATGTGTGGTACATGTGTGCTGTATTTCAACTTTCATAAATGTGATGCAGTTTGGGTAGTTGTTGTGGGCTAATATGCAAGCTAAAGAGGGGGGGAACATGTTGATGGTTAAACTCTTGGATATTTCTTACACACTGATATTGATTTAAGGGATAGTAACTAGTAAGTATTACCATGCAGCTACTTAATTTATGGAAATTAGGAATATGATGACAGTTGTGTTAACTAAAAATAACATACCATTGATAACTCAAGATTTCTTGGCCACATTGAGAAATGTGGTCCATTTCATCCCTTTAATAACAAGAAAGGCTTTAGGCATGTTATGTACAAACTTGTCTTGTTTAGTAAAAACTATAATGAAAGGAATTTAGGACTATTTTTACCAAACAACTTTAATTTAATGAGTTACCTTTATAAATTAAGGTCACTTGTGGATTATTGAATCTGTTGGAATTTGGAATGGTTATTAGAAATTTTGTGATTTGGCATAGTTGAGCCCCAAATGGCATGATGGATTTAACTTTCTCGTGTATATTCTTCATCAACTGAGGAGGAATTATCAATTATGTGATCTTGTAAACAGTGAACATTGGACTCGTACAGATTTTCCTCCAGTTTGCTGCATGGTCACCTATTGACTGTGGGTTAAGAGTCTGTTTGGTTTCACTTATTTAATTTAAAATAAGCCATTATAAATGTTTATTGTGTGTTTGGATGCAATCTTGCAAAAAAAAAAAAATGTTAATGAGCTATTTATCTTGTGCCCATCACGAATCAATCTCAGTCCACTTCCATTCCAACTTAGTTATGAGTTACAATTGATTTTACACAGCTCCAACACTGTCCATGTAGTTTGAATTCTCAAAGGAGAATCTTCATTGTGCTCTCTAGTTATTTGTACATGTCATCTTCTATCATCTGTACTGTTCAAGTCTTCAAGAAATGTACCACTAACCAGTACAAGCACTGTAACAATGTCCCAGACTTTCTATCCGTGTGAAAGGTGCTGGTATTTGTAAAGGATGGATTTGGGTCACAGATAAAAGGTTGGGGAGGTTGTTTACATGGATATCCAACTGAACTTTTGATTGATTAACCATCCTTAATTAAAACTTATCCCATCCATCCAGCTCAATAAACATTAGTATAATTGGATGGAATAGATTGCATTTAGATATGGACATATGATGGATTAACAGGTTCAGTTGCCACCTATTCATCCCTAATTTATTTGGAGGTGCAAAATAAGGATAGGACTGAGGTATCCAAGTTTAACAGGAACTGTATAGCTTGGAGTTTTTGGTGTGGTGCAACTCCTGTCTTTTTCCTCCTGATTACAGATACTATTCAGCAGAATAGGGAAGTTAGAAGGTATCTCTCTGATTAGCTTGTTAAAATTAGCCCCAAAAAAGACTAGAAAATTTAAGAGACAATTTTAGAGAAGTATCTAATATCTAATATGTATGAATTCAAATTCGGCAAGAATGCGTTGTACTGAAGTAGTGCTGACCTGGAACCTTAGGGATCGTCCTATGCTGAGAACATGAAGTGTGTGGATGAAAGTTTGATGCTAGCTGTGGCTTTGACTCCCTTTAGTTGGGTTGGCCTGGCTGGGCTTCTGGTTACTTGTCCTTATCTTGGTTGATCCTTTTAACCACTCCAGTTTTCTTGTACATTTATAGAGTGATGAGTTACTGGTTTGGAAGGTATGGGGTCTTGTGGAAGTTTAATTTTTCATAGGAGAAAAAGAATAATGGGAGAACTGGGAAACCTGTAGAGTTAGTAGGCTAATTCTTTTGGTGAAGATTTCAGTCATAATATTTATAAAAATAAAAACAATTTGGAAAATGGCAATAATACGTATGCTTATAAATGTTGTCTTATTTTCTTACTCTGTTTCTTATGAGTGGTTATATGTGGTAGGGTAGGGCTATAGTTTATATCCTTTATGTGGCATAAAATGTAAGTAGACAATTATTTTTTTGCTTGAAAAAATGGTAATATTTCTCCTTTGTCTTTTTTTTTTTCTTTTTCAAATTTACTTGGTTCAATTTCAGACTAATGCTATCAAGTGTAAACATTCTAGGTGTTTTGAATTTAAGAAAAATGCTATTAAGATGTTCTGTTCTTAATGTTAACATAATTTGTGATGATACTATTCAATAAATAAGGAGTTATTGATGATTTTTGGGGTTTTAGTTATTTTTGCCTCAAGTTTTTAAGCATTTGTCTTTAAAAAGGGTAGCAATCAATGACAGTATGATACAAGGTTTTAATGGGATGAGTACTAGTGTGTTTGGATTTTCGTTCCTAAGCATGGAAAAGCAAGAATTAGTTACTTATTGGTAACTGTACGTTAGGCTCCTTTTCAACAATAGAAAACCAAACACATGTAGCCTTGCTTTATCGTATTTATTATTCTGAGCAAGATAATGGCTTTAGATTACTAATCAATCCATGGATGATGGATCTGAGATAACCAGGTAAAATTCAACTGATTAGGATACAGATACAATTCCAACTTCCATCCATGGTTAGCCTTTACAAATATCTTTTGGTGCAAAGATCTGGAATTCTTGTATACCCTGTTGTTATGCTCTTGATTATTAGCTTTGGAGAAATATTCCTACTCAAAGCCATTTACGTTTTTTGCTTACAATTCGTTCCATGTATAGATATTATCCAGCTGCTCAAGCTAAGGTGTTGTAAGTTTAGAAAAGATTTTTTAGCCTTTACAATTATGTAGTGGCTTGACTGCAGTAAATGTGTCCTTTTCTTTTACTTGAAACATACAGTATAGTTTTGTGGTTGTAGGAATCTTGGTGGTCTACGATATGATCTGTATAACTAGTGAAATAATATCAGAAGAGTAGTTGCGTATTATTCTTTCGGTCTATGCATTTGGTACTTAAGAAGTGATGACAACTTGTGATAGAACATGTCTCAATTTACACGACTCGCATCTCTGCTGAACTATTTTGACAAACTTGTTCGTTGCTGCAGATATGTATAGGTAGCCAAGTGAGCGATGGTTCGTTGACGGTGCTTGAAATGCTGGCTTGCATTGGTGGGAAAGTACATATCTTCAGCTGATATACTGTCATGAGGGAATATCTCCAATAGAAATTTATTTTGGAGTAATTTTGGATTCTTTTAGCTAGCCTTTAATTTGTTTTTATTAGTCCTCATAAATTAATTCAGCAACTGTACTAAGCCTAATTCGGCTCCGATATAGAATTTGCTCCTATGTATAACACTTATGCCGAATGTCCTCCTTTGTCCCTTTTCAATACCTGATTGCTTTTTTCCAAACGCTAAGATAGGTAGATATTAGAGAAGGTGCATAAAAAACAATATTTGCACATCAGTTTTACTTTTTTAAAAAACAACTTTAGAGTTCATTTTTTCACCTAAGAAAAACACCTAGGTCATGAAAAGTGAAAATAAAATAAGGCGTATAACATTCTTTGTGCTTAAAATTTAAAATATAACCAATATTGGAGAATACAAATTCAGACTAAGAGTATGTGTGTGCCATGTTTGAACTCTTTAAATTACGAAAATTCTGATTGTTTAGCTATTGTTTGTTTATAAACCTTGCACCCGAATTATGATTAATATAAAATGTATTATTTAACAATGCAAGTTCAGATTATTTACTGTTTTACGACATTCAATATTGGAATTTTGTTCAATAAACCATTGGTCACCTTAGTCTTAGACAAAATTGGTGTGTCAAAATGCTTCTAAAAATATTCTACTTGTTACTTGGTTTATATTAGTGGATGTTTTGGAAAACCTCGTTCGTGACATGTTTTAATGTTTATGTACCACTTCGTTACAAAATCAAAAACTCAAGATTGGTGATAATCTACCAAACTTGTGTATTTATTCACTAATTTCTTAATAATAGTAATTTTAAATAATTAATATATTTAAAAAATTATAATTTTCAATATCTCTCCAAGGGATGTGAACCTCATCATCCGTGTGCTAGCAATAGCATTGTTAGAAGAATTGGAGAAATTATTTCTGATGTAGATAATTTGGTCTGGTCCCACACTCTCAGAGGCAAATAAGATTAAAGATAGTTTAGCAAATTTTGCTTTATCAATAGATGGTTAGGTTAAATTTTTTGAATCTGTTCCTTCTTTTATTTTAAATGTTGTTAAAGCTGATGTAATATTTAATGTTTCCTCGCCGTTTTAAAGGGGGACTTTTGTCCCTCTTTTTCTTCAAAAAGAAAAAGAAGCTAATTATGCAAACACGCCATAAAAACCTTGGTGCAAGTTTGCATTTTCGATCTCACGTTGATGTTGCTGCCGGTGCTGCACCACTGCAGAGAATCTAAACTCTCTGGTGAAATGACAACCAATAAAGGCGTTACACATTGCTGTATGTGAAAAACAAATAAGCAAAATGAGGATTGGATCTAAAATCTAAATCACAAGATTTTTTTGCTTACAAAATGACAGGATTGGTTGTTCAGTTTTTTTAAATAGTTTAGCTTTTGGTAAATGTTTCATTTCAGAATTTAATTTTCAAGCGATTTTAGTGTTTATCAATTATCACTCCTTCATGAATTGCGACGTTGAAATTATTATTTTTAAATAAAACTTAATGTTTTATAACAAAATAAACATGCAGGTAATAAGATGTGTAGATTCTTCTTGTACAAGCAAAGCATCCAGATTCCCACTCCCAAAAGAAAATCTCGACTGAGTTTTTTCTTCTTTAAAGTAATAATTTCAAAAAATTAAAATAACATATTGCCAACTCTTTAAATATAATTTCTATAATTTAATTTCCAAAAAAGCCTAAAAGAAATATGACTTCTACGTAGTTTTAGTTAATAAATGGTGAGAAATATATGCATGAGGATCTTCTTTTTTTTTTTGAAATTCATGAGGATCTATTTAATTGTGAACAGATTGAATAGTCAAAATTATGGGGGAAATGGTTGAAAACTGCAGTGCCTATTTGCATGTTTGGTTTTCTATTGAGAAAAATAATCGTTGAATCAAAAGTTATGAATTTTTATTTTTTTATAAAACACATTAAATGGTACATTCGTTTAATTCAATGTTAAACCAAACACATCCTATAACTTTCCTAATTAACTCTTCTAATGGGTACACTCGATATCAAAATGAAGCCCATTAAGTACTCGCAAGATGACCACACACAGTACTCTCTGGATATCTTAAACGCATTTCTTCCAACACAATGCCTCAAATGCAGCAACCTTTTTGCTTCTTTAAGATGTATATAGATTACACTGAATATCATAGATCATCATCTAAAATAATGACCATATGACAGATCCCATTGTTATCAGCTTCAAAGATCAGTAGGAAAACTACTGTTTAAGAATTATATAATGGAGTTTATCAAAATGAGAATCGATAATAGATTTGTTATGAGATTGAAGATTTTAATTATTGGATATTTGGATCATGCGTGATTGCCATTTGTGTGTGCATGTGTGAGACTTGAGAGAGTAATATATAACAGTGTTAATAGAAGTAGTAAACGTCTATAAATCTAGTCATTCAATCTTACCGTTTCTATTTTGGGGATGAGGTCTAATATGTGAAAAGAACATACAAGGTTGAACTTCGATCATATATTTAAGACCTACAAACTTGCTCCAAAAGGATTATTCTAATGTTCAGAACTACGTACTAATTAAGTGGGATATTAATATTTTTCTTTGATAATTTTTAGTCGAAGCAGCAGTAGAGATGATACTTTTACGACATGCTCTCGTTCACTTTGGCAAATTAAATCCCCAATCCAAGTCGTTCTTGCAGTCCTGCATGCAAAGAGTATTCAGCAAAAATGACTTGTTACAGTAATCACATCCTTTTGATGCTATAATTTGTAGTTTAATACCCACATAATCAGAATGAGAAGCCACTATTAAAATTGCTTGCAATATATAGAAGCATTTTCGAAAAACTTATAGCCATTATTGGATGTATGTAAATATGCATTCTAAACATGAGAAATTGCATAGTGACTGATCAGAATATGCGTTTCCACTCATTCAACTGACCAAACCTCTTTAGGGTACGTACGTCTAAAACATGCAGATACTGAAAGAGATTCGGTATATAGTCATGATATATGGTGCGAAAACTTTTGGACCAATGCAGTACGAATATTGTAGTTATATAGACATGGCAATATTAACCAAAAAATAAAACAAAGCTGTAATATGTTTGGGTGAAATCAAAGATATCATGGTGCATGTTTTCATCCAACTTGTTTGGTACCATAAAAGTTTTATCCTTCGGTGTAATGTAATTTGCATGTTTAACTTTTAGGATAAAGTACACTATTTTTTTATTATATAGTTTGACGCTTTAACTTATATATCTTGTACTTTGTATCACAGGGACCTTATTCATTCTTTTTGCAACACTTAACCTCAACATCCTTTATTTTTATTTAATTTAGCTACAGTGTTATATTTATTAATCACGATTTTAACTGTAGTTATATCATTTTTATATAATCCAAACTCTAGAGGAGTTTAGTGATATATAAACAAAAAGCTTTAAAAAGTAACTTGAGAAAGTAAGAAATTACAAGTATAATGTCCCCTAATTTTAACTTTAATTATCTATTAGTTTGATTGAGTTATATAGCAGGAAATATATTTTTTCCTTCAATAACCCTTTCATCCTAGGAAGATGGTTTTAATTTTTAGTGGTTTTACTTGTTGAAAACAATTTTCCTGTAGTTTAATCAATAAAAATCCTAGTTAAATTTTACTTGGGAGAAAATATATGAGAATGATACATTATGAGAGTTGTAGGTGTGTGGATAGTTAAATGGACAATGGTGTTGAATATAAAGTGGAAAAAGGATTTTTTTTAAAGGAAAAAATAATTATATGATGAATTTATAAATTAATTCAATTCAGTTTATGTTAAGTATAATTAGGATGCTGATACATAAATGTGATTCAAAAAAGGACTTTCTTCAAGAGGAAGACTCAACAATAGACAGGACTTTCCTCTGGAAATCTAAGAAACTTCTATACCACTGAAACCAATAATGTGTTGTTCTTGCAAAATCTTATTGATCAACAATATTCAAACAAGAGTAACCTTGAAAAGAAGAATTCTTGGTCCAAATCATGATCTCAATTGTGTATTCTTTAACATTCACTACAAGATTAAGGAGGTATGGTTCTTCATATACTTCTATATGGTTATATGAACTTAAAATTATTTTCAAGAATGAAAAGTTGGACTATGAAAGGCTAGTTGAAACCATTAAAATTCTTAGACTTGGGTTATATATAGCAAACATAGAAGTAGTACAGTTTTCATTTACTGACAGGATGCTTAACCCCTGGAATGTGTTTACTAATGTGGCAAGGCCAGATCTTGAAGTAAGGCCTTGAAGAATTATAAAGCCCCATATTGGGACAAACCAAAGAAAAGGTATTGGGACAAAGATGATACACAAGTCATAACTGCCCCAACAAATAGATGAATTCAGTTGGACTTGAAGGAAAGTGTCGTAACAGTGTATAAAAGGATAGAGTCCAATTAGTTCTAACTTAATAGATAATACACCTTTCAAGCTTGCTTGATGTAGATCTAACTTAATCCATGTTCACTCTGTATTGGGCATGAGCGGATTCCAAAAAAGGCCATATGGGAAATTTGGACGATTTAACATTTTATTTGATTGTTTAGATTTGATAGAT
This sequence comes from Glycine latifolia, assembly GCA_013407115.1. Classification (NCBI taxonomy): domain Eukaryota; kingdom Viridiplantae; phylum Streptophyta; class Magnoliopsida; order Fabales; family Fabaceae; genus Glycine; species Glycine latifolia. The sequence goes on along the minus strand of CM023955.1, from coordinate 7,081,637 downwards.
GGGTTGAGGTATCCTTTGTACTTTTATCAATAAATAAAAAATCAATTAACACAGTGTCTACTCCTAAGAAATTTTATTGCCATACAAATGAAGAACATATATATACATGGATAAATTTACAAAAGTGTTTTTATGTTATAAATTTCATTTAAATTTTTCCTCAAATTTTTTTAACTACAAAAGTGCTTTTATGGTATAAATTTCATTTAAATTTTTCCTCAATTTTTTTTTAACTTCTAAATAACACTTTTTTTATATAAGAAAAAAGTAAAACTTATCCAACGTCACTATTATACACCTTTAAATTTTTCTGAGATTAACCTTAAACAGGGATATGTATACTTAAAATTGACTATTGCAAGGTAACAGCATGCACGGCACCCTAAAAACCAGTAAGGTTTTACATTTGTTGTATAACTTTTCAAATGAATATTATGGTTGGTACTTTAATTATGAGAATAGTGACTGTCCACCATCTATTGATTATTCAATTTGAAATTGGTTTTTTTTTTAAAGTTTATTAAATATAACGATGCAAAAAACACAATTATCAACTGTAAGTGATACATCATAGACATCAACTAACTTAGTCTAAACATTTAGCTCATGATGATATTATATTTATATGTATATATACACTAGATTCTGAAAGCTTTTGCTCTATACACTAGCTAACAAACATTGACGTGTAGGCACCATACATGGTGCAGATTATGAAGTTGGTTGGTTGGTGTTATCACTATAATAAAGATTTATCCACTAAACTTTATAAAATAATTATTTACTAATAGTTTGTCATGCAACTTAAGAAAAATTAATCTGTTGGTATTATTGATCTACCATAACTGTATGATACAATATATAAATGAATAATTTGATCGCCATACCCCTTATTGTAACTAAAGTGTTAATGTTTCAAATTAAGTCCAAAACAAAATAGTTCACGGAAATTAAGGAAAACTTATTAAAAATATTTTTGAAGACAGTTTATATAGGACATAGTAAAAAAATGTTATTTTCACAACTACTTATGCAAATGTTTGAAGACAAAAACAAAGCCAAAAATAATGTGATATTTTTGCAATTATTTATAAAAAAATAGAGAATGGAAACAAAATATTTTCTTAAAGCATTCAATTGTTCGACTTTTAAATTGATTCAATTCTTGACACAATTAGTTAACTTTTAATATGGTTATCCCTATTTTATATAATTGATAAAGCCACAAATCAAATAAATATTCTAGCTACTTGGATTAAATGCAGAAAGGTAGCTATTTTGGTTTTGTATGCACAATTCTTGATCTGATCTCCTAAAAATTACTTTTGCCATCAAGGACTCGTGTGAGGTAGGTCTAAGTTAGCTATTGGAGGTTATATATATACTTTTCTTTTTTTGATAAAAAGAAGAGGTCACATATATACTTTCATCCCAATATCTTATTTCTCAAGTAATAACCTAACAGGCTAAGTCAATTTTGCATATAACTTGCTTGATTAGTTCAGTGTGTTTTGCATATTCGCAATATAAGCAATGCACACCTTATTGGATATATCAATATCAAATATTATAAAGTTTTAACTTTTAACTTAATTAGACATCTCAAATCTTAAAAATTCTTTACAATAGCAGGAAGGCTTATTGATGGATCACAAAAAGGGAAAACAGAAGAAGAGAAGAACCATGAAGTTGATTTCTGAACAAAAAATATTTTGTTCAAACTTAAAATATTTTAACTATAACCATATAAACATGTGTAAAAACTTACTTTAATTTTGATACATTGTTAGTATAAGTTGTTTATGCTATCAACTTTTATTTACTGACTAATTAAGCAAAAATTTAGGTATATTTTTTTGAGTAATTATTATAAAAATAAAAGATTTCCAATGATATAACAATTTAAGATTGTTTGAAAGTATAAAATACCTTTACATTCAACAAATTATCATTAAAATCTAAAAATTATTACTAGTATCTTAATTAATTTGTTCATTTTTGGGTATATAAAGGTAATATTCAAGTAAATCAAGAAAGTTGGATTTTAACGAATAATATTCCATTCTATTATGAGAAAGATATGGGTTAGGAGTGTTAATCAAATTGGATTGACCCGATGAATTGAACAATCCAAATTAAATCAATTAAATTGGTTTAACTATTGATTTTTTTCAATTCAAATTTAATTCAAAATTCTTAGATTTATTTTTTTTCAACCTGAATCAATTCGATGATTTGATTAATTATTTGTTAACTTTTAGATTAATACATTTTAGTCTTTAGAACTTTTTTTCCTTCTACTTTAATTTTGTCTTTTCTTTCTTTTTCAATCATTTTGATCTTTTTATAATTTTATCTAGTGTTACTATGTGTTTTAATTTGGTCATTTTTATTATGTATTTTTTTTATTACATTTTAAATAAAGAAATTATTAATATATATAAAGTGATAAATATATAAAAAATAATTATTTATTAAAGAATAACAAACATTTTTACCTTTCATTAATTTAAAATCAAATATTTATATAAAAATAAATAACAAATAAAGATAAAAACTTGAAAAAATATAATAACTATTTTTTTTCATAACCCAATGACTTGAACCAAACAAAATGATCTTAATTGAATTTAACTGAATTGATTTGGTTTGGATTGATTGAAATATAAAAATAAATTAAAATCCTAAACAAATCAATTCAATTCAAAATGATTAGTTCAAATTTGATTTTATCTTAAATCTGAATCAACTCAACATGTGAATATTCCTAATTTGGATGGAAAGATGAGAGAGATGAGAAAAAAATATAGAAAGAGAAAGTGATGAATGAGGTAAGTGATGCAATGCGAGTAAAAAAAATAAAAAGTAAAAATAAAATGAAAGTAAAAAATGTATATGTTAAATATTTTCCTTTTTTATGATAGAATATCATTCAATCACATCTATCTTAGTATACTTTATCATGGACACGATTTTCTACTGACCACGAGACAATGTTTATAGGATGCCAACATTCACCCTGCTCAGGATCTAATATGTGGTATTATGAATGGGACAGCGATGTATGATGTGAGAGCATAATTTCAAGTAAATATTTGGTTTGCTCATATTGCTATGTCACTGACTCTGTGATAACTATAAGATTAGGTACAAGTTGAAGGAAAGTTCCTCTATGTACGACCTGTAAGAAATTGAAATATATGGATTGGAAAGAATACATTAATTGAGGTTCATTATTTGAAACCTTACATGGACATGGAAGTATATACAGAAAGAGGCAGGGAGGGAAAGATTACCGACAAACGTGGCCCATTAAAATATAATAAACTCATTTAAAAAATTAGTAAGTTTGCAAGCCATTTTTAGAAGCAGACAAGTTCATGCACAGTTGCACACTTACATAGCTATGTATGGCCTGAACCTCAACGTCTAACTGAGATATCCTTCCACCAGAACAATCTGGTAAGTTTAAGCTTATGATTGATCTACTTCTCTATATCTACATTATGTACTTCCTTTTTATTTTATTTTATTTATAAGAAAAAAATCACATTTAATTTTATTTGTCTTCCCTTTCTTCTTTTAGAAAATATTTGTGATTATACTTATGGAGGACTCTGGATAGAATTTTTGAAGAGACAATAAGTATATATAGACAATCTAAGGACAAAGAGTCAAACAAGAAGGAAACGACCAAGGTCATTTTCGTGTAATCTCTCCTCAGATTCACAAATGGCTAGATTAAGTACACATTCTAAACATATATACATATGACCATCATTGAACAAACCAATGTTTGTGTGGATGCTGAGAGAGACAAATAGATAAAACAATTAACTTTTCTACCATGTTTCTAACAAGACACAATTTTTATGGGCCACACTACCGTACTAATTGTCTTAAAGAAGGATTCTGTTTTATTAATTAAAACACGTATTCGTTTAAAATAAATGACCGAATTCAAGTACGTTTCAGGTTCTACGTCAATTTGTATGAATAACATGCAACGTATGATATATCAAGCTCGCATGACCATGGGGAGCAAAGACATCTAGCATAATCAGAAATAGGCCCAAAATCAGCATAAAGTGCCTACCTGAGAAGTATTTAATTAGGAAACTGCAATAACAGTGTTTTGAATGATAGGAGAGAGAAAGAGAGAGGGAAAAAGAGGAGACGAGAGAGGAGGTATCCTTTCTACTCTAATTATTATTCTTTGCAGTCTTTAGCCGGTAGTATATTACTCTAACTAAACAATTTCTCAATCAACGATGGAAATTTAGGGTTTGTTTGTGTTATGCTTTTAGGGTTTGTGTTATGTATACTCCATATGCATCTCCATATATAGCTGACATTTTTTTTATAAAAAGGATTCAAATTTCCCAATTAACTATTTGATGAGTATCATATACAGTGATATGATAACCTTTGTTAATCTACCTACCGACCCACAAGTAATCACTGTGTATCCTATCTACACACACAAGTGATTTGTGGCATTTAAATTCAAACAATAGCATAAATTAACTACTTAATTGATATTATATGGTACGAAAAAATTACCATCCATCGATCGATTCAAGTGGCCAATTGCTTGAAGGACTTTGGAGCATCATGAGGGCCCTTAAGTTGGTTCTTCTTCTTCTTTTTCTTGGTGTATGGGATCCCTCTGGCCTTTGCTTGACACTCCTTGACTTCGCGAAGGTACACGCGAATAGCTCCGCTTCCAAAGGGATTAGTCTCGGGGGAGCCTCCGTGCTCCTCATAGGCAGCCCTAAGCCGTCCGATGAGTGCATCGAGACTCCCCCAAGCCTGTCTGAGAGGACAGGTGCAGGGCGCGGGCGGGTCAGGCTGCCCGAAAAAGATGCAACCGTGCAAGTGGACCTTAGTCTTCCCAAATTGGTCAAGGTAGCGAAGGAACTCAAGCACGTGGTTGAAGTTGCACTGTGACAGCGAAACTGGGGGTGTCTGGTTCTTCAAGTACTGGCCAAAGGTGTTCCAGTCTCGCCGTTTCTGCGATTCGTATCGGCTCAGAGGGGCCGCCACCGGCTGCTGATGACGCTGATCGGAGGTTGCGGCGGCTCGTGACGAGGACGCGGAATCGGTATGCATTTCGCCGGACATGGTGGCTGGAAATTGGAATAGGTAGAAATAAGACACAAGAGGAGGTGAAAGAAAAGAATGTGTTAGTGCAGTGGAGAAAGATGAAAATCACATCTTGGGGTCTTTTGAGAGGACATGTTATGGGCCCTATCTCAAGCTGCTTTTGTTCCCCTTTTCCTACTCCCTTCTCTCTCTCATATTTCTGTTTCCACTTTTTACCTATTTGCACTAACTTATATATATATATATATATATATATGATTTTGGTTTTGTTTTTCTAGATTTTAAAATATTGAAATATGTAAGTAATGTTATATGGCATCATCGATCATCATTTCGATCGTAGTAGCTAGGCATTATGATTTGGTAAATGACATAAATAATTAAGACCTTATCTAATTATTTCATTGTTTTTGTCTAATTCAAGGAAGCCAAATGGAATTAGCCGGTTACCTTGTAGTCGGTGCTTGAGTTAATGAAATTTTGGTAAATTGTTTTTAGCATTAGATTCTAGTCTTCTATTCTTTTTATTTGTTCATATTGCCTAATGCAAAAGGGTTATTATGACTCATATCTGAACGTGTGTGTAGGGGAAGGGGGCGGAGTGCACTTATATTGTTTAATTTTGGGTTAAATGTAAAATTAATTAGCAAAGTACGTATGGGTGAAGTGTTTAAATTAATTTGGTTTGGAATTTCTTTAGCTTTACATAACAATAATTGTAAGCGCATCTTCTGTGCTGCAATTCAAAAGCGTTTTGTGACAAATTATTTAGTACACTGGCATATAGTCTTTGTGCAGAGAAAAAAAAATCTGGTATTTTTTAATTTAAAAGGGTTGGAAATAGACGAAATCATAGAGCCAACTACATTTTAATAATATTTCTATCCTTTGCTTTTCAAAAACATTGAGCCATTTTTGTCAAAAAAATAAATAGCTAGAGCCAATTAAATTTAGATTTTGGTCTGAGTGAAAGCCAACGTTTGCAGGTTTAGTTAATTGTTTTCAAATTGGTACTCAAACATTATAAAATTTCCATTGACTTTAGCATATGTATTCTTTGGATGACTGCGCAGTCGGAGTCTCATCTAAGGTTAGTCAAGAAAAATTACGTTTGTGACTTGATTTAATATTAATCTATTAATTTTCGTTCTATTCTTTGTGAAAGTCTTTTATACAGATAATCCTAACATTTTTCAATAGACAATATGATTAATTCATCTAACACATTTTAGTAATTTGATATAAAACTTAAGAATTTTTTTTTAAATATCTTTTGGTAATAGCAACACTAATATTATTTTGAGTAATACTTTATAAGTAATGTATCTATTTGAAAAAAAATAGTCTTTTGATATGCTTTAATATTTCTAATAAATATTAATTTTTTAATTAATTCTTCTTTTTTTATGCAAATTAGTAGTTCTTCTTTTACTATTTTCAAATTTGAAAATAAATTAAGAATAGTCATTTGTTCACTTGGGGAGATAAGATGTGAGCAGATAGCAATAAAAATAAAAAGTTAGAAATACATATAAGGCCTAAGTGAGATGGATATGTATAAGAGAGATGAGAGATGGAAAAAAGAATCAATATAAATCATTTTGAATATAATTAAGTTTTAATAATAAGTTTCATCATAAACAGAAGAATTTTATTAAAGACTTAAGAAGTATTCTAACATAATGCATTGATTCAAATTACATATATAGTGTGTAGAGTTAAACAAGAAGCTAGGAAAATTACCCAAGCTTTTTTTTCACAAAAAAAAACAATTAAAAAGGAGATATTTTTCATTAACAATTTTTAAGATCTCACCTTTATCAAATCATCAAAAGTTGAAAAATAATATTAAATATAATAAAATATAAAAAATAAATTGTGATAGAAAATTTATAAATTATTTAAGACATGTTATATAATATTACAATTTATTATAAAAATATTTAAAGTTAATTGTGTCATTTTTTGGTTATATTTTTATAAATTTTACAATTTAATTACAAAATTAAATTATTTATTGAGAAGGAATATTAAAGATAGTTTTCTATATAATTTATATAATTTAAAACAAGAAATAATGTTTTTGAAAGTTAAAAACATATTAGAAATTATGCTCTTAAAATAAATATGCAATTTTAATAAAATGGTAATATTGTCAACACACATATCATATCCTAATATATTATTTAATCAACCTCAGATATAAAATAGGATAACATATATACTGTTTAAGAGATTATTTACTATGCATCAAATGCTGAATATAATTTATTATGCTTTTATCTTATCATACTCTTATTCAACTCTTATATTCTATCATCTCTTATTATATTATGACTAGCAAACAACCTTAAGTGACATGAAGATTGTCATAACTAAGCATTATAGGACGTTTGTTGGGCATTTCACTACAGGATAATTCAATAGCTTATATAGCATGTTCACATTAGTGAGTTAAAATTATGAGTTCAGAAAGGATAAGTTAAGATAGAGCTTAGAGTTGCTTTCTTGTTCGTAGAAACTCTAGAACACTAATTAAGAATTACCTATTGATCATTTTATGTTTTTCAGGTTAAACGGAGGAAATCCTCAATAATAAATCTTAGAGTTGCTCATAGGAGCTAGAGCTTTAGTTTGGGGTATCTTCTAATGTATGGCCGGTGTTTGATGTGTCCTAGGTTTACGAAGCTTTGTATACACCTATGTGTCACGCGATATGTATAAATTTTTACATAATATATAAATTTTTAAAAATCACATTGAACCATATCGGTTGCATTATTAAAATCGAAAGAAAAAAAATGTTATTTTACTATATCTGGAGATATCAACTTAATTACCTTTTGACAACGTAATTGATTATATGTTGAAACCAAAATATAAAATTGAATAAATGAAATAAATATGTTTCCACTTTGTCAATATATTCAGGAGATCTTTTGTGGGGGCGATACTTGTGAGACTTTATGGCGTTGCATGATTTCACACGTTTGCTGAGGGCCCATAAGTCTATTATGTAAGCCAAAATTAATCACCACCTAGCTAGGACGAGCGGTGAAACAAAATAAAAAAAAATAAATTAAAAGGTTTAAATGCTCTTTACTCCTTTATTTATTAGTATATTTGTATTTTCATTACAATTACGCAATGAGAATATTGCAACCTAATTTAATAATATATAAATGTTGTAAGTTTTTAAGAAGTACTCAAATAAAAGGAAGTTTGAATTCTCTATGAAATTTCAGGTTTATATTTTGTCAATTTTAAAAACAAGTGTCAAGAGAAACTATGTCTTTTTAATAATATGTTTGATTGAAATGAAAAATAGCAAACAATTGAATAAAGAGAATGTGATAAAAACAATAAATAAAATTTTAAATTGTTTGGAAATTGGAATAGGAAAATGAAAAGGAAAAGTATCTCTTTGAATAGATTATTATATCTTTTAAAAGATGTGACTTTTATGAAAATAATGTTAATGTTACGTATCATTTTCTTTCATTATTTTTAAAATATTAAAATATAGTATTTTTGATCAAATAAAAAGTTCATTTATATAAAAATTGTCTATTGTTTTATCAGATATTTAAGAATGGACAAGGGTAGATATGAAAATAAATATTTTGAATTTCTCTCACCAAATTTCTCTCTACCCTATCTTTCTTTACTAAATCCTCTATAGTAAACAAAGAGTGAAGGAGTTAATTAACGGCTAATTTTTAAAAATAATACAAATTAAATCAATAATTAGCAAAAGGGTGCAAGTGAAATAATATTTAGCAAAATGGGGCAGCCAAACACGCCCATTTGAGGCGTGTTTAAACACGCCCAAATGGGGCGTATTTGGTGTGGTGGCGACACGTGGCAAGCAAAAACAGGGACTTAGGGTTTTCACGATGTTTTCGTAAATTACGGAAGGTCATAACTTTTGACTGGGACGTCCGATTGGGGCGAAATCGGTGGCCACGCGTTCGTAATTGAGAGGAGAAGCCCTTGCCAAGTTCCCCCTCTGAGGGGGGACTTGCCCAAAATTTTTTCTCAAATGAGACCTCTAAGTGCCTCAAAATTGAGATTTAAGATTCAGGGTTTCTTATTTTCTAATTTTTTATTTATTTAATTACTGAATTGCATTCTATTTTTTATGTTTTTAGTTACTTCTCTTAATTTCGAGTGTTTTGACATAAAATACACCTTCATCGGATATTTCTATCAAAAGTTATTATTTCATACCTTAAGATTAAGCTTATTAAAAATGGGGGTGCATTTAGCAAATGTTAGGTTTTTTATTTTTTAGTTGTTTCTCTTAATTTCGAGCGTTTTGCATTGGTTATTAACTACTGGTCATGCTCTGGTGCATGCCTAGACTAAACTGTACAGACGGATGAAGAAGAATCAATAACGATTTTGTTTTCTACTTTGTCTTGTTCTTCTTATACTGCCGAACTCATTTTAAATATTAAGATTAAGTTTTGATAGAAATATCTGATGGAGGCGTATTTTATGTCAAAACGCTCAAAATTATGTCAAATCTTATATCCACCTGTGCATGTGCCACGTTTGGTTACAACACATTTGGAAAAAATACAATTTCTGTAAAAAAAAGTGTTAGCGACTGAATTAGAGACGGAATTTTAAAAACCCCAATATTGTGTAAAGAGGTGTTAGAGACCGAAATAGAGACGGAATTAGAGACGGAATTAGAGACGGATTTTTAAAAAACCCCAATATTGTGTTAAAAAGTGTTAGAGACCGAAATAGAGACGGAATTAGAGACGGACTGAAACACGCCCCATTTGGGCGTGTTTGGGTGCCCCATTTTGCTAAATATTGTTTCACTTGCACCCTTTTGCTAATTATTGATTTAATTTGTATTATTTTTAAAAATTAGCCGTTAATTAACTTAGAATTGAATTAATTTAATCAATGTCAAGGATGATTTTTAAATGTTAAAGTTTTCCTCTCTAAAAAAAATGTTAAAGTTTTCCCAATAAAAATGTTGTAATCCTCTTCATTATTTTGTTCCAAATAATTAGCTCAAAGTGTCAAACATGTCCCCCCCCCCCCCCCCCCCCTCCCCTTTATTCTTCCTCACCTATCAATACTAACCCCACTCCATTTTCCATTCCCGCCATATGACCATATTCAAATTACAATTACAACATTAAAAAACTTACACCTTAGAAGAAGGAGGCATCTACACATATCTACATATTCTATATATTATGCTGTAAAAACAATCATATTCTACATATTATAGATAAAAAGCACACAACATTCTGTAAATTGGCCCACGTGCATGAGAGATACATAGTAAAATCAATTACTAGCATTGACATATTTTGGCTTGATCATAAACTATAAACCTATTGACACCATTTTTTCTTCTTCTTTTTAGCACAAAGAATACATTGAACAAATTGAGAGTACCAGAGGCACTCAAAGAATATACGACCCCGTTTTTATTTATTTATTATTATTAGTAAAAAGAATATGTAGTACCAGAGGTACTCAAAGAATATATTGAGTCATTGACACCACTTTCTTAACCTTCGCGAAAGTTAACACTAAACAATTAGGCTTATTTCCTTTAATAATTATATTATATTTTTAAGTTATTCTGAGATTTATTTCATACCCTAATATTTGACGCAAATTTTCTCGCGTAAAATTTAAATTTTTTTAATCATCAAGTTTTGCAATGTGATTTTTTTTAGTGAATTTTGGTATTTACGTGATTTCTCTTGTTCAATCATTATATATAAGTATGACTTCCTGTATAAAGATACAATCAGATTAATTAGTAAGGTACACTATTCAGTTTCCCTGAAAAAGGTTTCTCCCCAAGATGTTAAAAAACACCATGACACGGCCGTTTAGACACCATACATGATTCTTAATTTTGTACGACTGTTCCTTCTCTCCTTGCTAATATCGTTAAAGATTATGACAAGATGCAGCTTTAGTTCCTTTTGAATGTTATGATCATTTTGCTTCGTTTATGCATCTTTTTTTTTATCGTTTTTGGTATATGTTGGACATATATATTATGCCTTTACCATATATGTAGGTCCAAGATGAGGGTCCAATCAAATTATCCTTTTGTATGTGGACAAAATTAGTCCGTGAACCTTTTACTACAGGATTACATGTCTTCATTGTACCAAACACTGGCAAAAGTCTTTCACGGTTGGCCTTTAGAGCGAAATGAATCATAACAAATATATATGCCCTTACGAGTTTTTCAGCTAGCATTGAAAAAACACCATGTAAAATCTAGCAACGAAGTTGAGTTTATAGTAAATAAAAATAATAGATGAATATGTTAAATAAAGGTGTATATATATATCCCACAAAATTTAACACTCTTTTTGACAAATTTTAATTGTAAATATATAAATGAATATGTTAAACTGTATTAAAAAAAAGATGGCTAAAAATAAATACACCCTTGAATTTGTCATTGTCAATAAATAAAAATTCTCTGAGATGAGATGCATGATCCTCCATAGAAATTTTTTTTTTCTCACGAATTTAAAACTTCAAATGTCAATGGAGTAGTCATCACCGAGATCTCTAGATAATATGGGGAGAACTGCCACTCCTAATCCCCCATTACCACTACCAACATTAGCAACTTCATTGCTATTACTATATATACTACTATTGTTGTCTTCGATCATTCCATCGCCTCTACTTTTCATAAGCATAATTTTGACATTAAAATTTTTGTTTATATTATTATTTATAAAGTTATGCATAGTGCACACCAAACATGATATAAGATAATTATACGAGCTTACATTATTAATAAACTTAATTTCCTATTCTTATTGTTTTATACTATATATTATATAAGTTCTGTACCTCCTTTGTGCAAGTTGTTCGAGGGGAAATGACAACGCGCACAAATGCGAAAAATGACAAAGCAGGAAGTAAGGGAAATTGACTTTTGTATCTCTGAAGGACGATTTTCGCAACTTGAACTGAGAGATTCCTGGAATTTGTCAAATTCGAAGGACATAACATAACCATAGAAAAACTACTGTGAGGTAAAAACATCAACAATACTATTATCTTTGTGTTTTGACGGGTTAACATTTGTTTTTAAAAATAGCAAATCAAGAAGGTAAGATCACACGAGATCAATTTGAACAAGAAATGAAAACCACCAGATTTGGTGGCAGGCTCCGTTAACATTATTTTCAGGTGGGTGTTTTGTTTGCTAGCATTTTTAGAGCATTTCGAAAGGTTATAATCTCACATTACTTATACTTTTACTTAGTTTTAATATATAGCATATACATATATATATACCAGTTTAAAGCTTTTAAACAAACAATTAAGTAAGAAGAATGGTTTAATTAGGAGTGGTTTTTAATTAGAGATGAAAATGGGAATGTTATTGCATCTGCGACGAAATGGATCCCCCAATGTCATGAGCCAAAGATTGCAGAAGCTCTAGCTTTCAGGTGGAGTTTTCAAGTAGCTTCTGACCTAGGTTACTAATTTTAAAAGGTTGTTTGTTCTATTACTTCAACCATCAGGGCAAAAATTGTTTTTTTTTTACAGAGGAAAAAAATGGTTATATCTTAGAAGACTTGTACATTATTCAAATACAAACAATTCATGTTTAAAAGAGATAAACATGAATTCATACGCATTAGCAATCTATTTTTCTAGCTATGCAGTAAAACATCTATTCAGCATTTTAATTGATGGCCTATAAAAAGTTGTTTGCGCAGTAACATATGTGGCTGAAGAAATTTTATAATGTAAATAGTTTGATTGAAATACTTATAAAAAAAATAGTTGATACTTTTAAGAGTTCTAATTTAATTTACTGTAACAGACTATAGAAGTAAAAGCTTCATACGGTAAGAAAAGTTTGATTACATCAATGATTAAATTAAATAATGCTATTAATTAATGTTATGTAATATAACCTACATTTTAAAAGTAAAATATATTTGAAACAAGTGCAATAAATTAATGTTGTGTAATTTAACCTACAATTTTAAAATGTTATACTTTCAAACCGTCTCTCATAATACTGTACTTCCAACCAGTACATATTACTAGCTATTTGAATTTTCCTCTTTATGTTCTTTTTGGTAGCTACAAATTTTCCAACATGTGTCATCAAGTGTTCTGACAACACAAGCGCAACATGTTGCATAATTCCTGCAAAGGCCGTTCAATAATAGATCGGGAAATTAGTAAAACAACTCAACCACGTCTCAATGATGAATATTTGCAATCAAGGAAACATAATTCAACAAATAATCTATAAGTATTTTATTCTTAATATAAATACATATAAAATCATCATCATTTGTCATTATTATCGTTAATACATATATGAAACCTGTCCGATCCAAAACTGAAGAATATTTTTAAAGAATGCTCAAGCAGAAATGGGATTTTCTTTTTTGTCAAAATATATAGTTAATAGTAAATGTCTGTTTGTTTATTGATAAATAATATCAATTTTAATGAATTTGATTCTGAAATAATTAACAATAAAAATTTGTAAAACAAGTTTTACACGAGAAATTTGTAAATGCTATGAACAATATACTCCTTGTCTCATGCTCTTTTGTTATTAATATATTTTTTTGCCTACCGAAAAAAAGTTTTGCACTAGAAACTTGCTTTAAAATACCTTAAAAGAAAATGTAAAATCTAATACTCATCTTCTGCACTTAATCTTTATATTCAGAAACTTTACTTGTCCCGTTTGCAAAATCATTAATATCTCTTTGTTGATTCTTATTTACGTATAGAATTATATGATATTCACGAGCATGCATGTTATATACATAGCACAATTTGTGATTGGTCCAGATTGAAAAGAAAAAGTCCTCAGTTTGATTATTAATTTATTCCCAGTGATCACTAGTTAACATTATTCTAACAATTACAACTATAGCTTTAGCTCGAATGTAATATTTTTAAAATTAAGAAAATAAAAACATAAAGAGGAAGTAAATGGTTATCATTTAAATCTGTTGATAGCAACCAAGCTGAGGACAAGACTAGAGGCACACCCGAGAGCACACCCAAGGCCCAATCAGGAAGGCCCACGAGAATCACCAAACGTCCGAACCATCTAGAAGATTTCGTCTAGCTGTCACAATCTTGAGGATCTGTGATAACCGTTTGATAGTATCCATTTTCGTATTGCAGATTCTGTTTTAGATTATTTCTTCTTTGCATTGCAAATTCTGTTATTGGAATTCTGTTGCGTAGTGAGCCAATGATTGGCCATGAGTTGTGTATAAATACCTTATCTTGAATAAGAAAAAAGGAGGAAATTTAGCCATTTACTCTGTCAGTAGCATAGAAAGGAGGTTACCTTGACCTTTAATTCAAGGGAAAACATCTCAGTCCTAACAATTTGGTCCGACCTGCCATGGCTGACCACAACACCCGCAAAACCACCACTGACCGCCTGGAAGAAGCAGTTTCTCGCCTTACCATTAACCAAGATTCCCTGTCAGATAAACACACTAACCTAACCAGTAAAGTTGATATAATTCTGGAACGGCTGAATCAACTCACCCACAAACCCAACCCCAATCCCACGTCACACCCTCACCTCCGACCTCACGTCAAACTCGATGTTCCCCGTTTCGACGGACATGATCCCATGGGATGGATTTTTAAAATCTCCCAGTTTTTTTACTACCAGGAGACCCCGGACGAAGAACGTATTACCGTCGCATCCTTTTACATGGATGGTCCTGCTCTCAGCTGGTTCCAATGGATGTTCCGCAACGGTTTTATCACCTCGTGGTCCACTTTTCTTCTCGCACTAGAATCCCGTTTCGCTCCCTCCTTCTACGACGACCCCAAAGGCGCCTTGTTCAAGCTTTCCCAACGCGGGACGGTGAACGATTATTTGACTGAGTTTGAACGCCTCGCCAACCGAATCGTCGGACTCGCACCCCAATTTCTCCTCAGCTGTTTCATTTCCGGTCTTTCTCCCGACATCCGCCGCGAGGTCCAGGCGCTGCAACCCATTTCCTTACCTCAGGCTACCGCACTAGCCAAGCTCCAAGAAGATAAACTCAATGATCGCCGTCGTAGCTACAAACCGACCTTCCACCCAAGCCCTCCTCTTCCTCCTCCAACATCTCCACCCCCGACCGCTTCGATCAAACCCAAGACCCCATTTGTTCACAGAACCCCTGAGGAAATGACTTTTCGCCGTGAAAAAGGTCTTTGTTATAACTGCGATGAAAAGTGGATTTCGACCCACCGATGTAAGGGTCGCATCCTTCTTCTGATAGCTGAACCCGATGAGCCTGACACACAGCCTACACCCCCTTCTACGTCCTCCACAGTTGCTTCCCCTCCTCACCCAACCCCCGAACCACTCACCCAACCCACCCCTCACATTAGCCTGAACGCACTTTCCGGCCTCCCTGCCCCTAGGACATTTCGCATATACGGCTCCATCAACCATGCTCGCCTAACCGTGTTGATTGACAGCGGCAGCACCCACAATTTCCTCCAAACCCGCGTGGCCAAATTCCTTAATCTTCCGACGACGGACACTCCTCCCCTCCGCGTGATGGTCGACAACGGCTCAGTTTTGGACTGCTCCCAAATTTGCCCTGCCACTCCCTTAACCATTCAACAACACCAGTTCGTGGTTACCCTCCATGTTTTACCCATCAGCGGCGCCGATGTTGTATTAGGGGTAGACTGGCTCAAATATTTGGGCCCCATCACTACCGACTACACCTCCTTAACTATGAGTTTCACCCACCATGCCCAACCCATTCAACTTCACGATGATGCCTCTCATGGGCCTAAGGACATATCCGGCCCACAAGTTAAGCGACTGTTACAAACACACTCCGCCTCTGCCTTGTTCCATTTATCCTTGCTACCCATTGACCAAACCCAGGACCAAACCCAAACAACTGACCCATCCCAACCATTGACCTCTCACCCCATTCCCGCCATTGATGCCATTCTTACCAAGTTCTCCATGGTTTTCCAGACACCTACAAATATCCCTCCACCCCGCCAAATCGTCCACTGCATCAACCTTATCCCTACTGCCAAACCCGTTAATGTCCGTCCCTACCGATACCCTCACTTCCAGAAATCAGAAATTGAAAAACAAATTGCAGAGTTGTTAAATTCTGGCCTGATTCGCCCGAGTCAGAGTCCATTTTCATCACCCATCCTGCTAGTGAAGAAGAAGGATGGTAGCTGGCGTATGTGTGTCGACTATCGCGCACTCAATGCCATTACCATCAAAGACCGTTTCCCAATGCCGACGATCGATGAACTGTTGGACGATCTGGGCCACGCCTCTTGGTTCTCCAAGCTAGATCTCCGCCAAGGTTTTCACCAGATCTTGATGGCCGATGATGACATAGCAAAGACAGCTTTCCGCACTCATCAAGGCCATTACGAATATCGGGTCATGCTGTTTGGGCTCTGCAACGCCCCTTCAACATTTCAGGCCACCATGAATGACTTACTTCAACCCTTCTTGCGCAAATTCACGGCCGTCTTCTTTGATGATATACTCGTCTACAGTGATACGTTGTCATCTCATCTGCACCATTTGGAAATCATCTTCCAGGCATTATTATAAGGGAAGTTTTACCTCAAGCGTTCTAAATGTTTATTAGCCCAGCGTTAATTGGAATATCTGGGCCACATAATTTTGGGTAAAGGAGTCGAACCCGAACCATCCAAAATCAAAGCTATGCTTGATTGGCCCACTCCTACCACTCAGAAAGACTTGCGCGGTTTCCTTGGTCTCACCGGATTTTATCGCAAATTTATCAAAGGCTACGCATCCACAACTTTTCCCCTTAATTCTCTATTATGTAAGGACGCTTTCAATTGGACTTCTGATTCTCAGCTCGCCTTCGACGCCCTCAAAAGAGCTATGACATCTGCCCCTGTTTTAGTTCTTCCTGATTTCTCCTTGCCTTTCGTATTGGAAACAGACGCTTCTGGTCTGGCTATGGGCGCTGTCTTGATGCAAAAGGGACATCCAATTGCATTTTTTAGTAAACCCTTCTGTCCTCGTATGCAAAATGCTTCTACTTATGTTCGCGAATTACACGCCATCACTACCGCCGTTCGCAAGTGGCGCCAGTACCTGCTTGGTCACCAATTTACAATCCTTACAGACCACAAGAGCCTCAAAGATCTCATGTCTCAGTTCATCCAAACACCTGAACAACAGTTTTATTTGACCAAACTACTGGGTTACAATTATACGATTCAGTATAAGTCTGGCACCTCCAATGTCGTGGCTGATGCCCTGTCCCGCATTGAACCCATTCCCACTGGTCAATACCTCATCCTCTCCTTACCCAATTTTGCGTTCATGGACCATTTGCGCAAATCCCTTTCAGAGAGTCCTTCCTTTCAATCAAAACTTGCTTCCATCCTCTCAGACCCAGCATCCTTTCCCGATTTCCAAATTCACAATGGCTTGATTCTGTACAAGGGTAGTGTTTGGGTGAATTCTGACAACCCTTTCACTAAAACTTTGCTGATTGAATTTCACACTACTCCTCTCGGCGGGCACTTGGGCCTAGCCAAAACACTCCATCGTCTTCAGGCAAATTTTTTCTGGGAGTACATGCGTCGTGATGTTAAGTTATTCGTCCAACAATGCCACGTTTGCCAGCAACTCAAGCCTGTCACTCGTCGTCCCGTCGGTCTCTTACAACCTCTTCCCACTCCCTCTGGTATTTGGGAAGACCTCTCACTAGATTTCATCACCCATCTTCCCCGTTCACAAGGATTCACTGTCATTCTGGTAGTTGTTGATCGATTTTCCAAGGGGGTACACTTTGGAGCTCTTCCATCTTCATTCACGGCACACAAAGTGGCCTCGTTATTTCTGGACATGATTTGCAAGTTATACGGTTTTCCCCGGAGCCTCATCTCTGATCGTGATCCCATTTTCATCAGCTCCTTTTGGCGCGAACTTTTCAAACTCAGTGGCACGACCTTGCGCATGAGCACCGCTTACCACCCACAGACGGATGGTCAAACCGAAGTGGTGAACAGAGTATTGGAGCAATACCTCCGCTCTTTTGTTCATTCCCATCCCGCAGACTGGTTCAAATTCTTGGCTCTTGCAGAGTGGTCCTACAATACATCCATTCATTCTAGTACGGGCTTTACTCCTTACGAGGTCATATATGGCAAACCTCCTCCGTCCATTACTCACTACATTACTGGCACCACGACCAATGAAGCTGTTGACTCCATACTACACACGCGTGACGTTATTTATTCCACTCTCAAACGCCGTCTTCTCAAAATCCAACTGGCCATGACAAAACATGCAAATACCAAACGCCGTGACGTTGAATACGCTGTCGGTGACTGGGTTTACGTCAAACTCCGTCCTTACCGACAACTCTCTGTTACAGGAACTGCTCGGCATAAGCTGTCCAAACGCTTCTTTGGTCCTTTTCTTATCCTTGAGCGTATCGGTGCTGTAGCTTATCACCTCAAACTACCGGATGACTCCAAAATCCACCCAGTTTTTCATTGCTCCTTACTTAAGCCACACCATGGCCCCCTCCCTCCCGATTCCGTCCAGCTACCCTTTTTTGTTGATGACAACAAACCCGTGATAAAACCACTATCCATTTTATCCGCCAAAACAATCTCTACCACCGACCCTCCAACTCGTATGGTTCTGGTTCAGTGGCGCGGGTTGCCGCCAGAGGATACCACCTGGGAAAAGTGGGATGATCTTCGTGCCATCTACCACCTTGAGGACAAGGTGGATTTTCCAGACAGGGGTGATGATAGCAACCAAGCTGAGGACAAGACTAGAGGCACACCCGAGAGCACACCCAAGGCCCAATCAGGAAGGCCCACGAGAATCACCAAACGTCCAAACCAGCTAGAAGATTTCGTCTAGCTGTCACAATCTTGAGGATCTGTGATAACCGTTTGATAGTATCCCTTTTCGTATTGCAGATTCTGTTTTAGATTATTTCTTCTTTGCATTGCAAATTCTGTTATTGGAATTCTGTTGTGCAGTGAGCCAATGATTGGCCATGAGTTGTGTATAAATACCTTATCTTGAATAAGAAAAAAGGAGGAAATTTAGCCATTTACTCTGTCAGTAGCATAGAAAGGAGGTTACCTTGACCTTTAATTCAAGGGAAAACATCTCAGTCC